>CM038221.1:27676556-28276556 GCA_021442155.1 Cymbidium sinense | reverse complement strand
TCAAACTCAAACAAAATACAAACTCTCATTAAAACAAATTTGATTTACTTTAAATAATCTTATTCATAGGATTGTCCTTAGGAACTAATTAGGGTGGATGAACTTACGTTGCTTTCATCACTTTATTTCTTTCCTAACATGCTAAATGTGTATGCCATATGAAAATCATGCATTCATACATTTTCAAAATCAAATTAAAAAATGAAATGTTTCCTTTATGTCAAATTGCATGTTTTGGCTAAAGTAATAATATGAATGTCTATTATCACTATTAAATCCAAAATTATTTTCAATATTTGTAAATTCAATATCAAAACTAAAAAGTGCGCTGCTTGTAATTATTTATAAGCTTGCATGTGAGTATAAATATAAAGATGTGCATAGTGTGGATTTCCTTCTCTTTTCTTTTAGCATATTTTTGAATAGGATTTGGTAAAGTGTATAGTTCATTTGAAAAAAACACAACACTTGCTTAAATCCATTCCTATGTTATTACTTAAGAAGGACATCCACACTTACAAATATAAATTGCATAAACAAATCAAACAAACAACCATAAACTTTTGCATCTTTCTTTTTTCCATTTGTTTCATTTGTACATGCATATGTATTTAAAGAAAGTGGTATATTAGTCTGGACAACCCCAGGATTATGAGGTTTTAAGTAGATAAGTAGGCTTGTACCTTCCCAGTTACTAACAATGGTGCCATACTCACTTATGCTTTTCATACATATAAATGTGCATGTGACAAATGGATAAAGAATCTCTTTTACACTTAACAAAATTATGCATACATGAAACATTCAAATTTCAGTAACATCACTTAGCATCCATCATGAAAGTGTTCTAAACATTTATACTTGCTTGTATAGATATGCTTACAATTCATTCATATGCATGTTACACATGTTGGGAAAGAAATGAAGTGATGTGTTTTGTGATAGTATTTCACTTTACTAAATCTTAAAATGTGTTTCTTTTTGAATAGGTTTGTTTAGAAAAAAAAATCTAAACTTTGAATTAATTAAAACACATAATAAAATATTCACTAAACAAAAATCAAATATGAATCTACTTTAGAAATTACTTAAGGTAGAGAGGAAAGATAAGTTCTCTTCTCTTTTTCTCTCTTTACAACTTAGTAATTAATTATAGGCATAGTCAAAATACAAAATAAAATCAACCAAAGAAACTAAATCACTTACATGAAACAAAATATCTAAGTTGAATATTTCATACTTAGAAAACTTCAACCTTAAAGCCTACCTAAGCATACCACACAAACCTTAAAATGGTACACACATTAGGCTAAGTCACCACTTCTAGTTTTAGGTTAGGGCAATGCATGGTCTGATGTTTACTTTTGTTTTATGATGTATTATTTCTAGTATGGATGTTAGGATGTATGTGAGTAGACTGAATAGTAGGAAGATTTAGTCTAGTCATTATCTTACTGGATTGTGTTTAATTGTAAAATCTAAAATTTCTTTTTTATTAGTGCTTATACCCCTAAGCATAATAAAAAATAAGTCAAGTGGACTTGGTTACACATGTGTGGGGTGCTAAGTCCAATTTTTATATATACATGCTTGCGATTGTATGGTTTGTTTAGCTAATCTCTATTATGTAGGTTATAGGTAGATTTATTTTCTCCTTTTTATAATTTTTCAATTAGGATTTTAGAATGATTGTTATGGGGGATCAGGATGAACATTGGTCATAAGATCATGTCTTACATACCCTGAGAAGCCTTTGGAACAACCACATTACAACCAACCAAAAGAAGAAAGAAGAAAGAAGAAAGAAGAAAGAAGAAAGAAGAAAGAAGAAAGAAGAAAGAAGAAAGAAGAAAGAAGAAATGAAGAATGAAGACCCCCATAACATGAATTTCTTGTTTAATTGTAATTAATTCATTTGTAATTCAGGTTGTATAAGGTTAGAGGTCAGCTACCCAATTTGTTTTCGGGTTTATGTGATGGAGCCCGACCACAAATGGCTTTTTATTCTTTTGTGCTAGTTTTATAAATTGATTGATGTTTGTTGAACTTGCACATTAAGATGACATATTTTCTTAGTTTCTTCCTTGCTTTAATGTATGTCCTAGATGACGATTAGGCTCTTAAAAATAAATTTTCTATCCAATTAAATAAACTAAAATTAAAAATAAATAAATCATAACCTCACCTAAAGCTAGGTTATAAAATAAGACAAAAGAATTAAAAACCCCTTAGCTGGATGTTGTCTTACTTTTCTAATATCATGCATAAAAAAGCATATTATTTTACTCTTGAATGGAGGGCTTCCACCTTTGTCAGAGAACTTGGTTTGACCTGTGAGAGCCATGGTGGAAACACACCTCCTTATCTTGTTTATTTTGGTCCATAATCTAATTTCTCGTGCATTAGGGATATAAATCTTAAAGACTGTGTCAAATTGATTGTCCAAAATAAAAATAAAAAATTGCATTAAATTTAAGTCTTTAAAGCATGTCCCCATGATCTAGTCTCTTAGTGTGTGTTTAGGACTTAGTCTCTTTCTAAATAAATACACTTAGCTATCTTGTAAAAGCATTTGACTTGCCTACATATTTTAAAATCGTAGGAGGAGTTAGTTGGCGGCCACCCCTAGGAAATTGTAAGTCCAATAGTTGCATGGCTTATCCTCTCTTGTGGAGGCAAACCAAATACCCATTTTCACCTTAGATTTAGGTCATGCTTTTAGGCCCTTGCCAAAGATCCCTAGATTTAGGTTTAGAGGTTGCTACTTCTCTTTGCGGGCTATGAGCATAAATCATCATCTCTTAGGTATTTCCATATCTTTGTATCATGAAATTATAAGCCCTAGCATTCTGATAAAAATTCAACTCAAATAAATTAATTCAATTTCAAAAATATAAATCCCAACCATAGGGTAGTTTGGGATGCTTACTAGGCTTCCTAGTATCTTAAGCATCCCCTACTTATTTTCATTTGGCTATGATAAGAACTCCCTCCTCTTGATTAATTCCACTTGACTTTCTAAAAATAAACCAATCGATTGATAGTCCTACCTTTTCAAAATCTTTGGAGACAATGATCATTTACTTTAATCGAGGGTATTCCTAAGGAATCCTATTTTTTAGAATGTTATCAACTACGGGGGCTTTCCTCTGTAGGGAACTTAACGAACACTGCTTTACTTTTTTCATGTAAAGTAGGGAAAGAATCTCTCATATATTTTGAAGACCCATAATCCTTAGGATTCTTTATTGAGGTGATTAGGTCCATGTAGGGTGGTGACTTCTCTCTCTCTCGAGATAGTACACCTTTCCTCAATGCCGTACTCGATCACCCTAACAAGAACATTTGTGGATCTACATGGCATCCCAATAAGGCGTACATTTCTATTTTCATTTATCCTTTTTCACAAAAGGGATACATGAAGGCATAAATATATTTCACCACAGATGTACTATCTTGAGAGACAAAAGTCACCATCATATAATGGACCTAATAACCTAATAAGGATTCTTAAGGACAATGGGTCTTCAAATGTACCAGAGATTCTTCTCCTACTTTAAATAAAAAAGTAAAGTAGGATTTATTTTAAGCAGTTAGTTAAGTTCTATGGCAAGCCCCATGAATTCGTCTAAAGAATGAGATTCTGAGAATACTCTCAATTAAGGTAAATGATCATTGTCTATTATCAATAAATTGTTATTTTGGAAGATCAAATGGGATTGATCAAAAAGAGGGAGTTATTATCGAAACCAAAGGGAGCTAAGTAGGGATGCTCACGATACTAGGAAACCTAGCGAGTATTCAAAACTATCGTATGGTTGGGCTTTATATTTTTGAAATTTGAAGAGAGTTAGTTGTTTGAGTTGAATTTTTATTAGAAATCTAGACTTACAATTCCACCACACAAGATCATGGAAATGCCTAAGAGGTGAGGATTTATGCTTGTAAGTGAAAACAATAACCTTAGATCCTAAATCTAGGGAGCTTTGTGCCAAAACATGACCTAAATCTAAAATGAGTTTATGGTTTACCTCCACAAGAGAGGATAAACCGGCTGGACTTACACAACCGTTAGTGGCCAACTAACTCCTCCTATGATTTTAAATACAGGTAGGCAAGTATTATGCTTTGCAAAATAGCTAGGCTACTATTTATTTAGAAAGAGGACTAAGTCCTTAAACATACTCCCTAAGAGACTAGATCATGAAGGGCATGAATAAATGACTTAATGTAATGCAAATTTTGTTAAGTTTTATTTTTATTTTTGGACAATTTATTTGACATTGGCTATGGGATTTCATATGTCTAATGCATGAGAAATTTGATTATGGGTCAAAATTAGTAGGAAGGAGGTGTGTTTCCACCATGGCTCTCAAAGGTCAAGCTATTTTCTCTAACAAAGATGGAAGCCCTCCATTAGTAAGAGTGAAACAATATGTTTTTATGCATGATGTGAGACATACAACGTCCAGCTAAGGGGTTGCTAAATCTTTTATTATCTTGATTTATGACCTAGGCTTTTTTAGGTGAGGTTATGAGTTGTTAATTTTAATTTTGAGTTGATTAATTTGAAAGAAAATTTATTTTTTCTTAGGAGCCTAATCACATCCAAGATATTCATCAAATAATGAAGAAACTATGGAAAATCATGTCATTTCTAATGCACAAGCTAAACAAACATTCAAACAATTTTATAAAGCTAGCGTAAAATTATAACAAGATGATGTGGTTAGGCTCCACCCCATAAACTTGAAAAGAAAAGTGGGTAGCCAAGCTCTACCCTTATACAACCTGTATTACAAATGATTAAATACAATCAAAAAAGGAATTCATGTTATGGGGTCTTCATTCTTCATTTCTTCATTTCTTTCTTTCTTTCTTTCTTCTTTCTTCATTTGGACTTGGGATGTAGTTTGCTCCAAGGCTTCACATGGTACATAAGACATGGTCTTATGACCAATGTTCACATTAATCCCCATAACATTCATTCTAAATCTTAATTACAAAAATTACATTAAAATGGGAAAGATAAATCTAACAAAACTAGCAAAATAGAGATTAGCTAAACATACCACACAACCCAAATAGTTATAGAAATAATTTGGACTTAGCACCCCACGCATGAGTAACCTAGTCCACCTGTCCTAATTTGGATCATGTTTAGGGGTATAAGCAAGCTGCACAGCAAAATTATTTATATTTTTTTATTGCAATGCCCCTTAAGCACAATCTCCTACAGAAGACATGATTAGACTAAGATCATCCTATCATCTAGTCTACACACATGCACCCTAACATCCAGTCTAAAAATATTACATCACAAAATAAAATCAGGCATCAAACCATACACTGTCATAACATAGAGCTAGAAATGATGACTTAGCCTAATGTGTATGCCATTTAATTCTTGTGTGACATGTCTTAGCTAGAATTTAAGGTTGGAATTTTCTAAGTGTAAATGTTTAAACTTAGAGGGTGGTTTCTTTTTAAGTGATTTAGTTGGTTTGTCAATTTTATTTGATGATTTGATTTAGCTTGAATTAACTTACATTTAGTTACTAAAAGTTATAAAGAGAAGAAAAAGAGAGAACTTCTCTTTCATCCCTACCTTAAGTAACTTCTAAGGTAGATTCATTAATTATTTTTTTCCTTAGTGAATATTTTATTATGTGTTTTAATTAACCCTGAGTTTATATTTGCTCTAAATAAACCTATTCAATAAGAAAGGCATCTTAGGACTAATTAAGGTGAATTATTATCACATAACACACAATAATTTATTTTATTCCAACATGTATATCATGCATATGAATAAACCTAAGCATAGCTATACATGCAATGCAAATCTTAGCACACCTTAATGATGAATGCAAAGAGATGTTGCTCAAGAAAATTTTGATATTTCTATGAATGCATGTTTTTATTATGTAGAAAAGAGAGGGATTCTTTTATCCATTTATCAAATGCAGATTTACAAGTATAAAAGATATAAGTAAGTGCGGCACCATTATTTTCTATTTTAGGGGTGTAAGATACAAGACCTACTTGGGGCTACTTAAAGCCTCGCAACCCCGGGATATCTAGACTAATATACCAGTTTTTTTAAATACATGTGCATGTACAAAAAGAAGCAAATGGGTGAAGAATCATGCAAAAGATTTTTGTTTGATTTTGGTTGTGTCATTTACATGTGTAATGTGAGGATCCTTAAGTCATAACATGGGAGTGTATAGGAATAGATTTAAGCAACTGCTATGTTCTTTTCAAATGAAACTTTTTGAATCCTATTAAAATCCATGTTAAGAGAAGAGAAGAAAATCACATAACACATATTATGCTATAATCACATGCAAGCTTATAAGTATTTATAAGTAGCACCACTTCATTTATAATCTTTAATTTATAGATTTTGAAAATAATTTTTGATTTAATAGTGATAATAGCCACTCATATTCTTACTAAGTCAAAACATGCAATTTGACATAAAAGAAACATTTTATTTAATTGATTTTTCTAAGTAAATGAATGCATGGTTTCATATGAGAAACAACATTTAGCATGCTTGAAAAAAAATAAAGTGATATAACCATATGACTTCATTCACCCTAATTAATTTCTAAATACAATTTTATAAAATAAGATCATTTAAAGTGAATCAAAATTCTATAAAGAGATTTTTGCTTTTTTAGATTTTATTTGAAAATGATTTATGAGAAAGAGTTTACTGGTCCTAACTCATTTCCCCCATGTGTGAATTAGTTTAGTTTAATTTTTAGAACAATTAGATTGATTTTATGTTTTGTTTAGGTTAAGGTGTGAATTAAATCCATTAATTACCCCTTACCTACACCACTTTAACATAATTAACCAAACAATTATGAGCCAATATATTATATGCAAGCACATAGAATTTAAATCAGCAATGCACCTAAGAAATGAAGAGGCCTAATGCAATTGGTTCACAATGATTGATTAATTAAGCTAAAGGGTTTAATTAAGTACTTTCATAACCATCACACACATGTAGGTTGGATATGATTTCCTTTAAAGTCTTTTAAGTTATTGAACACCTAAGAATCTACCCAAGAATTAAGATGATTAAGTTATGGAATGATTTCATTTTGAATTTTGATTAATTGAATTTATTAATGAAGTGATTAAGCCATTAATTACAACTTGATTAAATATTTTCCAAATGAAGTGAACTTGGGGAGAAGAGATTGGAAAAGGAATCCTAATCTCATTCCCTAAGTACATTCACTATTTCATAGTGATTAACAAACTTAATTAATGGATTCATCACTATTTAATAGGTTAATCAATCACTTAATTAATTAAGGGAGTGATTAGGGGTGAATCAAGCAATTCCCCTAATTAATCCAACAATAAATTTCAAAAAAAATCATGGGAGGTAGAGGTCATCCCACTAATCAACCCTAGGAAGTTTGGAATTAATTGCTAAAATAATTAAGGAGTAATTAACATAATTACATTTCTAATAAAACCAAAATTTAGTGAACTCTACTATTCAAAATCAATTAAACTTAATTTTATATTATTCCCCTTTGAATTATCTTTAAAATGAACTTGAGTTTGCATTTTTTTTTTGGATTTTTCTACATTTAGTTATGAGTTTATAAAGTTTATGTGATTAAAAGATAATTAGAATACCCTAATTAATTAATTAATCCCATCGGCGCACGTGGACTGCTAATGCGGCACACTTTCCATGTGCCGTGACGGGATTGGTTAGTTAAGTTATTATATCGGTGTATCATTGTAATAGCGTGCTTTCCCCGCTCGATCAAGAATCGGATGACTAGGGTTATTCCTGTAGTTATAAAGGGTTTAGAGATCTAATCAATTTAATCAGGTTTGTCCATCTAAAACACATGGGATGGATGACCCATGATTCATCCCTACCTAAGTTATATGAGACAGAGGTTTTCCATCCTCAATGACTTGATCTGAGCTCACCTAAGCTCAAATTAGGCTGAGATTCACCCCACACCATCAAGAGGTGTAGGGAAGAACATCCAACTGCTAGGATCTAATGGGTTTACAATTCCCTTCACAAAGGACCAAGCATTTTTCAACTTAGGATCAGTTTTGAGTCATACCTTACTGGAGGCTATCATCAGCACTTCCAATGGAGGAGGTAGCTTCTTCTAGCAGAGACAAAGCCCTGTTGAAAGTTTCAAGTCTTGATTTGAAGTGGATTGCTCAATTGATCAAGCTCCCCTTCAATGGCATGCGGCTTTGATCGAAATCCCCCTTCCCATGGCTTGGAGACTTGGGAAACACTTTGGGTGAGCTCGACTAGCTCCCTTGATGGTGCTTGCAAAGTGAATTTAGGTTTGGTGGAGAATTGAGTGAATTCAAAATTCCTTAGGCCTCCCCTATTTCGGCTTTGAAGAAAATTGAGAAGGAAGAAATGGAATGAGCTTGAGAATGCTTGCCATGGCTTGAAGAAGCTTGCCTAGGGTTCCTAGGGCTCAATCAAATTCAGAGTGTGTGCTTTGAGTTGGAATGAGGGGGGAGTATATATCCCCCTCCTTGGATCGAACAGCTGAGAGCCATCTTGTCATTTTTGATCAATTGAGTTGTTTAGGCTGTTAGGGACTCCATGTGCTTCAATTTTGATAGAGGAGTGGAGAAGAGGAAGTGCACATGTGTTAGGTGAGTGTAGGAGGTGATCCAAGTGGCTAATTTCCATTAGAGGGGTTGGTTTGACCTTGGGTTGGGTCATGGCTGATCCAAACCCATTGAGTCACGTTCACCACCTCCAATGTGTCCAAGCGAACTACTAGGAAGATGCCAAGTGGCCATGAGATAGAATTGGCCAAATTCCAGTGGTGCCAGGTTTACTGACCCAAGGGTGAAATGGTCATTTGGCCTTGATTTTGATTTGGGTAGATTTGAAATGATTTAAAAAATGGATTGGGCTGAATTTCAATTGATTTGGAGTTCATTTGATATGATTTGGCTCAAGTTGACCCATTTAGGTCAAAATGGGTCAACTTGGGTCAAGTTGACCAATTGGTCAAATTGGGTCAAACCATGGGTTAGGTCAAGTTCAAATAATCATTTGGAGCCTATGGGTATCATTGGTTTGGTTCAATTTGGTTTATATTTGGTTTTGGTTCATCTAGGTTCACTTAGGTCAAATGGGTCAAGTTGACCAATTTGACTTATTTGACACAATTGGGTTAGGTCATGGGTTGGTTTAGGCTTGGTTGATCATTTGAAATGTATTGCAAGCTTTGGTTTCAATCAATTTTAGTTTGGTTTTATTTCAAGTTGATTTGACCTTTTAGGTCAAGTTGGGTTTATAATTGTGGGTTGGGTCTAGTCAGCCAATTAAAGCTTTGGGTAAGTTCAACAAGTGATTTAGAATGAATTTGACCCATTGGTTGCAATCAATTTAGCTTAGAATAAGATTTAACCTATTTTGACTTTTAGGTCAACTTGGGTCAACTTAAGTGGCCAATTAGGCTAGGTTTAGCTCAATTGATGGCTTGGTCCAATTCAATCATTGTTTGTGAATTAGTTTTGATCAATGGTTTCAATCAATTTTACATATGGTGGATTTTGGCTAATTTGGATTTCATTTGAGCTAAGTGTTGACTTGGTCAAAGGCTAAGTTTGATTGGGTTGACCCAATTTGAGTGATTGATCATCCTATGATGATTATTGCTCAAAATGTGAGGCTTAGATGGTCTTAGTTCAATCCAATTTGGGTTGGATTAGAATTTGGCTCAAAAAGGTGCTTTAAGTCACTTTGGGTCAAGTAAGCCTAAGTGGGTCAATTGGCTTGATCTAGGCTTGATTCAAGTTTGGTTGAACTCACATATGGTTTTATGATTGAAATATAAATCCAATTGCAAGTGATTTGGAGTTTAATGGGTTTTGATTCATTTGACAATTCCAAGTTCAAAAGATGGACATGGGTTCGATTTGGGTTAGTTTGATTTTGGTTTGATGATTGAAGTTTATGTTTATATTTGGGTTGTGATTGAAGGAATGATTGTTTGAAGAGGGAATCCAAAGGTTTGGATTGATTTGAGAATGATTTGGTTAAGTTCAAGAATTTGACTTGAAAGAGCATAAGTTGGATTTTGGTTAGATTTGGATTTGAATTTTGAATTTGGATTTGGTTATTTGAATTTATATTTCATTTATATTTGTGAATATAAATGAGAATATAAATGGGTTACGAGAAGATCTTTTGAATTTGGAGTGATTTGATTTGAGCTAAGTCCATAAGATGGAATCAAAAAGCGAAGATTTGGAATTCAATCATGGTTTCAATCATTTGATTTGGAATTGATTTATGATTTAAGAAAATCCATTGAGTTAGAATTGATTTAAGGTTTGATTTGGTGATTTGAAAAGTTGATTTGAATTTGTTAGTTTGATTTGAAGTTGGTTTGAAGTTGATTTTGAAGTTGGTTTGAATTTGAAGTTGATTTGAATTTGAATTTGGTTTGAATTTGAAGTTGATTGGAATTTGAGGTTGATTTGAATTTGATGTTGATTTGAATTTGAAGTTGATTTGAATTTGAAGTTTGACTTGAAAGATGAAAGTAAGGATTTAGTTCAAGCTATAGGGTGAGCAAGTTTTCCTAATACCCCAAAAGCATGACCTATTGCTATGGCTAACTCTTCTAAGTCTCTAGGGTTAGGTTAAGTGTTCACCTAATCACTAGAAGTGTCTTAAGACTAAGGAACTCTTAATGTCTAGATGGGTCCTATGTCTATGATAAAGAAGTTGAAAGGTAGAGAGCTCTCTCCTATACTCTCGTGGATGGCACCATGTACCGACTGTCTTTTGATCAAATGTGGTTACACTATTTAGACAAACATGAAGCCCGTAAGATCATGATTGAGGTACATTTAGGTCTATCAGCATCAATCGGTCAAGATAAGATCAAGAGACTAGGATACTACTAGCTTATGATGATTACAGACTGCATAGATGTAGGAGATGCCACCAATGTCAAGTACACAGTGTGGTCTTACACCAATCACCCAATATTCTACACCCTACATTGGCCTCATGGCCATTCGACTATTAAGGTGCTGACATAGTGGGTCCGATTGATCCTCCCTCTTCTAAGGGTCATCGGTTAATCCTAGCTGCCACTGACAACTTTTCCAAGTGGGCGGAGGCAATCCAACTTAGAGAGATCACAGCTCAGCATGTGCTCCAATTTTTCAGGAATCATATTGTAATAAGTTTGGGGTGCCTCGATAAATTATATCCAATAATGGTACTGCATTCAAGAGCACTAAGATCAATATCTTTGCCAAGAGACACAGTATAGATTGGTGATACTCCACTATCTACTACCGGGTAAATGTCCTAGTAGAAGCATTCAACAAAACTCTCATCCATATATTAAAGAAGACACTCGACGATAATAAGTGACAGTGGCGTAAGCAGCTAGTTGAAGCATTGTGGGCATATCGCACCACATATAGAACTCCAACCCAATCTACCTCGTTCTCCTTAGTGTATGGGTCCGATGCCATTCTACCATTAGAAGTTCCAACTCCCATCATTAAGGATAGCAATGGGTAATAAAATCACTACAGAGCAGAATGACAGGTTGCAGTTAAAAGAGCTCAAAGGTTTAGAGGAGAGATGTCTACGGGCATGCTAGAACCTCGAGTTATACAAAGCTATGATGATTCAAGCTCACAACAAGTTGGTTCGCCCTAGAACTATTTAAGTAAGAGAGCTTCTTTCAGTTCTAAGGAGACAAATTGTTGCCCGTCAAAAGATGGGAGGCAAGTTTGAACCCACATGGGAAGGCCCTTTTGTCATAAAGAAGGCCTACTAAGGAGGATCTTACCAACTTATTGATTATAAAGAGGAACACCCAATGCTTCCAATCAATGGGCACTATTTGAAGAAATATTATCCATAAAATCATGTTTGAAAACAATTACCACAAAATTTTATTCTAATTCATTAAAATATTCTCTTCATTCGAAGCATTGTTTGATTGCTTACAAATCTATGAAGATGTATTTTAGGGTAGGTGTAAGAGAACCCAAGAGGCATCATATCCTTCTTTCACAATATGAACACAAATTAAACACGATTCCCTAGCACTGCTAGAGTAGGTGTAAGAGAATCCAAGAGGCATCCTTTTTTGACTAGCATGGCTAAGTTAGGTGTGAGAGAACCCAAGCGGCATCCTTTCTTGGTGGGATTACAACTGCCATTCATGGAAACATTTCATCAACTCTTAAGCATGTTTAAAGATAGGTGTAATAAAACCTAAGCGGCATCCTATCCTCCTTTAACATAAATAAAAACATAAGTACAAACACATATAATTTGTCTCAAGCTATTTTGATGTGGGAGCAAACCCCCGGTAGCACTCATTCATTAGCTGCTCTAGCGTCGGGCCAAAATACTACCTTGTTAGTGTGTCACCCTAGTTGTCACTTGTCTGGCGGATGTGAGTCCCCGTGCTTTCTTCCTGACTTGACCATTGCAAACTGATGAGTGCCTTGTTAGTTTGGTAGGCCTCACTGTGCAGCCAGTAAGCTACCTCATGTTGATTTTGTTTAAGAGGATGTAAGCCTACACACTTTCTTTTTGAACTAGCCATCATGCACTGACAAGGTTGAGTATATTTAAGACTTAGAATACCCTAGTGGCTCCTTTCCTCTTGATTACTTTTGAGTTGATTTAAGTCTCCCAGTGGCATTCACTCAGTAGTCGCCTTAGGTCGGATAGCACCTATCAAGTCGAAGATAGACTATCGCGATAATCAGTTCCGTTGTAGAAAGATGTGAGTCCCCGATGCTTTCTTCCTAGGATGATTATTGCAAACTGATGGGCACCTTAGGTTAGTTGATGTTTGTTATGTTGACTCACCCAGTGGATACACCGCTCTTGGCAGATGTGAGTCCCCGCGCTTTCTCCTTGAGTTGGCCACCGAATACCTACAGACATTATCTTCTTCAGGGTTTTTGGATAAAGCCCTTAGTGGCCCCTCCCCTATGGGCACTCTACTTAGATCACGTCCTTTGCAACCCTATTTACACACTACCTAGGTTACTCTAGGATTGGACAGTCCCCCTTTCCTAGTAGCCACCCCTATGGTTGGAGAAATTGTTCAGCGGATGCATAAATTATCCCTTCAACTAGTAATCTGAGATAGGTCTAGGCTAATATAAGCTCCTTCTTAGTGTGGTCCCTCACAAAACAATATGTTCTACGATAAACAAATAAAATAAACAAATTTATTTGCTTGTTGATCAGGAATTCAAGCCCTCGGTGGCCCCTTTCCCAAGTAGGCATCTTATCTTTAAGAAAGTGCCAGTAGAACTCCCTATAGGAATTGCCAGACTACACTTGAGTTGAGATAAGTCCTCAGGTCGACACTCTTTCTATAGTCGCCCTTAGGTCAGATTCAATCTATTTTGTCACAAACAAGTTACCCACATGTAATTTCTCTCTAGAAGATGTAAGTCTACTACACATTCTTTCTAGCATGACTGTCCCAAATCGACGGACAGCCTTAGGTTGGGTTGACATGTTACCTTGCTAATACATCACCCTAATGGTTTTTTCTTTGGAAGATGTGAGTCCCCTTGCTTTCTTCCCTGAATTGGCCGCTATAAATTGAAATATACCCCTTTGGTTGGATAGTTATCCCCTTCGGTCGGGAAACTACTCCTTTTAGATCAGTAAATCTGAGGTAGGCTAAGGCCAACATGGCCCCTACTCAGTGTAGTCCATCATAAACCAACAGGATCCATCAAATATAATTAAAATACAATTAATTTTTGGCTATCTTTGAGTTGATTTAAGTCTCCCAGGGCATTCACTCAGTAGTTAGCCTAAGATTTGGTTCAATCCATTGCCCCGTCAACAGATCACTCCAGTGACTGATCTTTACTTTGGAGGATGTAAGTCTACTACACTTTCTTCCTAGTACAACAGCTGCAAATCGAAAGGCACCCCATGTGGTTGGAGAATTTATTTAGCTGATGTGCATATACTCTCTTTTGACTAATAAATCTAAGATAGGTCTAGGCTGATATAAGCTCCTTCTCAGAATGATCCCTCATAAACTAATAGGGTCCATAATAAATAAATAAATAAACAGACAAATAAATAAATTTATTCACTTGTGGATTAGGAATTCAAGCCCTCAACGACCCTTTCCCAAGCAGGCATCCTATCTTTAGGGCAGTGTCAGTAAAACTCCCTATAGGAATTTTCTAACTACACTTGAGTTGAGATAAGTCCCTGGGTCAGCACTCTCTTGGTAGTCGCCCTTAGGTCAGGTTCAATCTATTTTTCCACAAACTAGTTACCCTGACAGTCATTTCACTATGAAATATGTAATTCTACTATGCATTCTTTCTAACATGACTGTCGCGAACCGACGGGAAGCCCTAGTGGTCTTTTCTTTGGAAGATGTGAGTCTCCGTGCTTTCTTCCCTGAATTGGCCGCTATAAATTGAAAGGCATATCTTTGGTTGGATAGTTCTCCCCTTCAGTCGGGAAACTACTCCCTTTGGATTGGTAAATCTGAGGTAGGCTAAGGTCGACATGGCCCCTACTCAGTGTAGTCCATCATAAACCAATGAGATCCATCAAATATAATTAAAAATGAAATTAATTTTGACTATCTTTGAGTTGATTTAAGTCCCCCAGTGACATTCACTCAGTTGCAGCCTAAGGTTGGGTTTGATCTGTTGCCTCATCAATAGATCACCACAGCGAATGATCTCTACTTTGGAGAATGTAAGTCTACTACGCTTTCTTTTTAGTACAACCGCTGAACACCGAAAGGCAACCCCTTTGATTGGATAGTCCTACTATATGGTTGGTAGACTATCACTTTGGATCGATAAATCTAAAGTAGGCTAAGGCCAACATGGCCCCTACTCAGTGCAGTCAATCCCAAACCAATGAGATCCATCAAATATAATTAAAAAAATGAAATTAATTTTGACTATCTTTGAGCTGATTTAAGTTCCCTAGAAGCATTCACTCAGTAGTCAGCCTAAGGTTGGGTTTGATTCGTTGTTTCGTCAATAGATCACCCTAGCGACTAATCCTTACTTTGGAGGATGTAAGTCTACTATACTTTCTTCCTAGTACAACTTCTACACACCGAAAGGCATCCCCTCTAGTTGGATAATCTTACTATGTGGTTGGTAGACTACCCCTTTGGATTGGTAAGTCAGGCCAGAGATGACTACTAGTCGTCCATGGATGGGGTCCATCTCAAAATTAAAAATTAAAAATATAAAACAAAACCAAATAACCTCTCCCAGTGGAGTCAAATCAAATAATCAAATCAGTCATCTTCTCCTCAGTGAGATGCAAATCAACCCTCCTCCCCAGTGAAGTCAAATCAAATCAATCAGCTTCTCCTTAGTGAGATGCAAACATTTCCAATCTCCCTAGTGAAGTCAATTCAATCAAACCCGAACCTGTTCCCCTAGTGGAAGGTTCACACCTTTTATTCCCAGTGGATTCCAAATTCTAATTCCCCAGCAGATTTCACAACCTCTTATCCCGGACTTGAGCCTTTTTCCCTAGTGGAAGGCTCACATATGCAATCCCTAGTGGATTCCCC
The DNA here is from genome assembly GCA_021442155.1 of Cymbidium sinense. Taxonomy (NCBI): domain Eukaryota; kingdom Viridiplantae; phylum Streptophyta; class Magnoliopsida; order Asparagales; family Orchidaceae; genus Cymbidium; species Cymbidium sinense. The sequence continues at coordinate 28,260,939 of CM038221.1, read as the reverse complement.
CTTCGCTCTCTTATATTTTTGACATTAGGGTCACATTGTACAAAGATCTTAATTCCTTCTACACCTTGAATTCAGGAGTAGATCATTTCTGTTAGTGCTTGTGATCGTTCAAATGTTGTTGATCATCTCGGTCAACATCAATATGTGCAGTATGCTTTGTCAGTCACTCCACACCTATTGGGTGCCCTTTGTTGACCTCACTTTTGGAGTGAGTTTTCCACTTCTCCATCTTAGACATAGGACTCCTCTAGAAACTAAGAGTTCCTTAGTCTTAAGACACTTCTAGTGATTACGTGAACACTTAACCTAACCCTAGAGACTTAGAAGAGTTAGCCATAGAAATGAGTTATGCCTTTTGTATTGAGGACTTTCTACCCTGATAGAACCCAATCCCTTCCCTCCTTCAAACCAATCCAAATGAAATCTTAAATCAATTCCAACTCAATTGATTTTCTCAAATCATAAATCATTTCCAAAACACAAATCTTAAATCAATTCCAACTCAATTGATTTTCTCAAATCATAAATCATTTCCAACAGCCAAATCTTGAATCAATTCCAACTCAATTGATTTTCTAAAATCATAAATCAATTCCAAAATATAAATCATAAATCAATTCCAAATCAAATGATTGAAACCCTTGATTGAATTCAAATCCAAAATCTTTCCTAAGCCCTTTGATTTCATCTTATGGACTTAGCTAAAATGCTCAAACCAAACCTAAATCACTCCAAACTCAAAATATTTTCTCATAACCCATTTATATTCTCATTTATTTTCAAAAATATAAATGAAATATAAATTTAAAGACCAAAACTAAATTCAAAACTCAAATCAAAATCTAGCTTATATTCTTTAAGCTAATTTCTTGGATTTAGCCAAATCATTATCAAATCAATCCAACTTGGATTTTCTCTTCAAATAATCACTTCTTCAATCACATGCCCAAATATAAATATAAACTACAATCATCAAACCAAAATCAAACTAACCCAAATCAAACTCATATTCACCCTTTTGACTTGAAACTATCAATTCAACAAAAACCCATTTGACTCTAAACCACTTGCTATTGGATTTATATTTTCATCATAAGTCCATATGTGAGTTCAACTAAACTTGAATCAAACCTTGATCAAGCCAATTGACCCATTTAGGCTCACTTGACCCAAAGTGACCTAAAGGATCTTTTTGAGCCAAGTTCTAATCCAACTCAAATTAGATTGAACCAAGCCCATCTAAACCTCACAACATAACCAACAACCATCCTAGGGTGATCAACCACATTGAATTGGGTCAAACCAAGTCAAACCTAGCCTTTGACAAAGTCAACATTTAACCCAAATGAAACCCAAACTAGCCAAAATCTATCATATGCCAAATTGATTGAAACCATTAACTCAAACCCACTCATAATCAATGATTGAACATAAACCATCAATTAGCGAAACCAGCATGGTCATTTGACCTAAGTTGACCCAAATTGGCATAAAAAGCCAAAATGGGTAAAATCATGATTTGATCAAATTGATTGCAACCAATGGCTCAAGTTCATCCCAAATCACTTATTGAACTTGACTAAAGCCATGATTAAGCCCGAGTTGACCAATTGGTAAACTTGACCCAACCAAGCCCAAATTAACCTAAAGGGTCAAAATGGCCACAATTCAAATTAATTCTAAATTAAATCAAATCAAAGCCTACAATCATTTTTGATCAACCAATTGAAGTTGACCCAACACCCAACCCAACCAAATTTGGTCAAATTGGTCAACTTGGCCAATTTGACCATTTTGAATCCAAATGAGTCAAATCCAAACCTAGGCCAAACCAATCCAAATTAATTAAACCAAAAAAATCCCAAATCATCATATGAACCTAATCTAAGCCTTAGTTTGACCCAATTTGACCAATTGGTCAACCCAACCCAACCTAGCCCAAATGGAACCCATTTGACCAATCCAAGAAAAACCACTCAAATCCAACTTATGGAATATTGTGAGCTAATCTAACTTAGTTTAAACTTACTATAGGTCAGCCTAAGAGCTCCCCCAAAAGCCAAGTGGACCCAACCAAGGGGACTAATCATCAAACCATGAGATTTAAGCTTCAAAACTGTTGGATCCAAGCCAAGTCAACTCTCCCATCCTATGGTAGCCCTTTAACACTCCATAGAACCTTCTCTTGACCCACCTAGCCAACCTAACTCACTCTAGGTTGGCTAGGGACCTTTGGGAGCTGAGTTGACTCACCTCCAACTCAAACCGAGCACCCATTGGATCCAAGTTTTACAAACCTTTCATAATGGATTCATGGCAGCCTCCCCTCACTTCTCCCATCCCTGGCATGCCACGCTGACTTGATGGAGACAAGTCCAGTGGATGGAAGACAAAAACTAAGCGCAAAATGTGTGCACACAGTGCCTATCCTTCTCTATGAATTGAGGGGTAAACCCCCTCAATTCGAGCACATTTTCAAAGGCATTCGATAGCTTTGAGTCTAGGAAGCATTTTTGAAATCTTAGAGAGTGATTCCAAGACTTCTCAAGCACTCCAAAATCTAGATTTCCCATTCCCATGCAAGGCCAAAATAGGGGAGGGAAATCTTGATCCATACTCCCTCATTTCACAATCAAACCCAAATTCCTCTTAGCCACACCATCACCATACTTAGTCGAGCATAAAAGAACCAATTCCCAAGCTTCCAAGCCATGGGAGGAGTGACTTCGATCAATATCGAATGCCAAAGGATGGGAGCTTGGTCCATAGAGCATTCCACACCATATCAAGCCCGGACTTCTTCAATAGGGCCTTGCCTTAACTAAGCGAAGCTACCTCCGATGACCCACCGGACATTAGCTCTGATGAGGTAATTTTGCAAACTGAGCCTTGTACGCAAAAATGGGTTGGTCTTTTGTGAAGTAAATTTGAACCCCATATGAATTTGACCGTTGAATGTGTATCCCTCTCCTTCTGAAGGTGTGGAATTGGTTTGATCCCAATCTGATCTTGGGTGAGCTCAGATTGAACTGAGAAAGATGAACAGTGCTTGTCTTTCACTGCTCGTGAAGAAGGAAGATCATACGCCATCCATTTTACGTGATTAGAATGGGCGGGTATGATTAGATCACGTTAGATCCAAGTTATTTTCTCTCTTAACCCGCAGATTGAATCGTGGTCATCTGATCTTAGATCGGACAATCTGTGGAGAAAGCGCATCTGCTGCCAGCTGAGTTAGCCCGCAAATATGACTACTTAAATAGTCAATCCTGTCATACCACGTCAGTGCGCTACGCCAGCCGCCACATGGCCCAACTAGATTAAGGCTTTAATTAGGGCCAATTAATTAGTTTTTAATTCTAAAACTTTCTAAAATCATAACTAATTATAGAAAATTCTAAAAAATATGAACTTAGGCTCATTTTGAAGATAATTCAGAGTAGAATCTACAAAAAATTTTATTAATTAATTTTGAATAGTGATTTTAGCTTAATTAAGATTTAATAAAAAATATAATTAGCTTAATTACACCTTAATTTGACACTCAATTAATCTCAAATTTTTTGTGGAGGTTTAAGGGGATGACCTCTACCTCTCCTAATTTTCTGAGATTTTATTGATTCCTTGTTTACCTCATTTTTAGAATGAGTTCTCAACCCCTCTATCTTAGACATAGGACTCCTCTTAGACTTTAAAAGATCCTTAGTCCTAAGAAATCTAGTGATTAGGTGGACACTCAACCTAGCCCTAGAGACTTAGAAGAGTTAGCCATAGGAATAGGTAATGTCATAGGGGTGTTAGGAAAATTTGTTTACCTTATAGCTTGAACCACATTCCTAACTTCCTTCTTTCAAGTCAAACTACAAATCAAATCAATATCAAACATAAATCAATTCCAGCCTAATTGATTTTCTCCAAAATCAATTCAATGCCACATGATTGAAACCATGATTGAAATCCATGATTGAAATTCCAAGTTCAAAATCCTTCTTAAGTCCTTTAATCCCCTCTTAAGGACTTAGCCTAAATCATCTTCAAATCAATTCAAACTCATAAAATTTTCTCACAACTCATTTATATTCTCATTTATATTCACATATATAAATGAAACATAAATTCAAATCAATCAAACTAAATCTAAAATTCAAATTCCAAATTCCAAATCTTGCCTAAGTCCTTTGATTTCCCTCCATGGACTTAGCCTAAATCTTCTTTAAATTAATTCAAATTCATAAAATTTTCTCATAACTCATTTATATTCTCATTTATATTCACATATATAAATGAAATATGAATTTAAATCAATCAAACTAAATCTAAAATTCAAATCCAAATTCACAAATCTTTCCTAAGTCACTTTGATTTTCACTTAAGGACTTAGCCTATATCATGTTCAAATCACTTCAAAGTCTTGAAATTTTCTCATAACCCATTTATATTCTCATTTATATTCACATATATAAATGAAATATAAATTCAAACAACCAAAACCTACTCCAAAAATCAAACTCAAATTCAATCAAAATCCCACCTAAGCCTTTCAAGTCAAATTCTTGAACTTAGCCAAATCAACTTCAAATCAAGCCAAACTCTTGATTTCTCTTCATGCTTCAATCATGAATTCAAATATAAATACAAACTTCAATCACCAAATCAAAACTCAATTCAAAAATCAAGCCAAAATCCATTTCATGTTCACCCTTTGAACTTGAAATTGTCAAATGAATCAAAACCCATTTGACTTCAAACTACTTGCAAATGGATTTATATTTCAATCATGAGTCCATATGTGAGTTCAATAAAACTCAAATCAAGCTTTGACCAAGCCATTTGACCAACTTAGGCTCACTTGACCCAAAGTGACCTGAAGTCCCCTTATGAGCCAAATTATGATCCTAACCAAATTGGATTGAACTAAGCTCATCTATGCCTCTCATCATGATCAACAATCATCATGAGATGATCAATCACTCAAATTGGGTCAAACTAAGTCAACACTTAGCCAAGAATGAAACCCAACATAACCAAAATCTACCATAGGCCAAATTAATTGGAACCAATGATCTAAGTTCATTCATGATCAATGTTTGAATTTGACCAAGTCAACATTTGAGCCTAACCTAGCCCAATTAGCCACTTGACCCAAGTTGACCCAACTTGGCCTAAAAAGTCAAAATGTGTCAAAACTTGATCTATGCCTAATTAATTGAAAATAATGGGTCAAGGTCATTCCAAAATGATTGTTGAACTTGACCAAAGCCCTAATTGGCCAACTAGACCCTACTAGCCCAATTGACCATGAACCTAACTTGACTTAAAGGGCCAAATTGAGCCAAATTCAAACTTAACCAAAATTGATTCAAAATAAAGATATCAATCCCTTTCATATGACCAACCAAACCTAAACCTACCCATGACCTAGCTCAAATAGGTCAAATGGGTCCAATTGGTCAACTTGACCCATTTGACCTAAATGAAATCAAATAAACCAAATTCAATCCTAAACCAAATTGAATCAAACCAAAGCCAACAAAATATTTCAATTGGTCATATGAACTTGACCCAACCCTTGGTTTGACCCATTTTGACCTAAATGAGTCAACATGAGCCAAATCACATCAAACTAACTCCAAATTCAATGAAACTTGGCCAAACCTATTTTATCATCATATCAAACATACCCAAACTGAAAACAAGGTCAAATGACCATTTTACCTCTAGGCCAAAGGGTAAAGTTTGACTAAATACACTTGAAATTTGGTCAAATCCTCTCCATAACCAATAACACCCTCTTAATGGATCAAGTGAACACTAAGGAGTGTGGTGCACCCAACCCAATGGGTTTGGGTCAGCCGAACTTAGCCCAATGGCCAAACCGACACTCCCATTGAAATAGTCACATGAAAATCCACCTTCCACTCAATTCAAGCACATAGCCACCTCACCCACTCCTTCTCTGGTCAAAATCAAACCACATGTAACTCAAAATAGCCTAACCAACTCATTGCATGAGGTGTATTGGATCAAAATGGTAAGGAGGCTTGCAAACATCCAATCTTTCAAGGGGGAGATATGCTCCCACTAATTCAATTCAATCTCCACTCTCCCTCAATCGATTGAAGCATAGGAACTCTGAGCAAGCCCTAGCTAGTCTTCCTAAGCCTTCTAGAGAGAGTTTGAAACTTGATTTTCTCAATTTTCATCACTTGAAAATAGGGGAGTTGCACTGAAAATTGAATTTACTCCACACTCAACATCCACCTAATTCCTTCTTCAAGCTCCATCAGAGGACCAAGTCAAACTTTCCCAAGCTCTTTTCCAAACTCCAAAGGTAAGGGAGGATCCAATTCGATCAAGACCGAGCTCAAGGCAAGGAGGGGTTAACCCATAGAAGCATCTACTCAATTTCAAAGCCTCCAAACTTCAGCAAATATTTGTCTCAACTAGACGAACCTTCTTCAATGGAATCAAGCACCGGTGATCACCTCTGGTGAGGTAAACCATTTTTTTGAGCTTAATCTAGCCATAATGTGGAGCTTTGAGAAATAAAGTTTAATCCCATGTGATTTTAGCCGTTAGATATGATCTACATTGTATGATGGAGGAGTGGGCTAAATTTTAGCACAATCTGAGCTCAATCGAGCTTGGATCATGGTCTAGAACATGGATGGATCTCCTTGCTCACATAGAGCGGTAGGGATGAATCTTTGGCCGTCTATCTGTGCATTTTGGATGGACGGCCAGGATTAAAATACGTAGCCTCCCACATTTTTTTCTCTGATCCACGGCTTTAATCTCAGCCATCCGATCCTTGATCGGGCGGTTGAGGAGAAAGCACATAGCACCGCTGCCACGCAGTGCTATGATGTGATGGGTTAAAGAGCCAATCCCATCGAGCCACGTGGAAAGCACATGCCATGTCAGAAGCACACGTGGCGCCGACGGGATGAATAATATAATTAGGGATTATTTAATTTCTAATTAATCACCAAATCTTCCTAAATTCATATCTAAGTGTAGAAAAATTAAACAAATATGAAATAAATTGCATATGAAAGATAATTGAACATAAAATATTTTAAAATTAATTTTAATTAATTTTAAATAGTTCGTTTCTTTGAATTTGACTTTTATTGGGAATGTTAATTTGTTAATTACTCTTTAATTACTCCATTGATTAATCCCAAACTTTTTATGCTTAATTAGTGGGATGACTACTGCTTCTATTAATTTTCTTAGGATTTATTAGTGGCCTAATTAGAAGAATTGCTAGTTCATTTCTTAATCACTCTCTTAATGTAATTAGGTTTAATTAAGGGTGTAATTAGTGGTTTAACCCTCTGATTGAGTCAATTAAGTTTTGATTGAGTGAGTATGAGGTTTAGGGAATAATTTTGGGATATTTTTCTTGAGATATTCCCTAAACCCCCCTTTTCTTCCTTAATCCATCCTTAATTAAGGGTTAATTTTCTAATTACCCCTTTATTAATTTCATAAAATTACAAAACTTTCCAAAACTCAATTAATCTATCTTGGGTAGATTCTTAGGTGTTCAAGAGCCTAAGTACATTAAGGAAGTCAAAACTCAACTCACATGTGTGAGGGGAGGTTATGAAATTACTCAAGTTAAAACCCCTTAGTTTAGTTAATCATTAACCATGAGCCAAATTACATTAGGCCCTTTTCTTCTCAGGTACATTAAAAAATTTAAATGTCTTGTAAGATTTTATGTCATCTCATTGGCTGATAATTATTTGATTAACTATGCTAAGGTGGTATAGGTAAGGGATAATTAACATGTTTAATTCATACTTTAAGCTAAGCAACATATAAAAAATCATCTAATCATCTAAAAACTAAACTAAAATAACCAACATATGTGGGAATAGGTTAGGAATAGTAAACTCACCTCACACTTCTCAAATTAAATCAAACTCAAAAACAAAACCAAACCTTCTTCAAAAATAATTTGATTTATTTTAAGCTTTCTTATTTCATAAGATTATCTTTAGGAATTAATTAGGGTGAATGTGTTTACATGCTTTGATCATTTTAACTCATTCCCAACATGCTAAATGTGTATATCATATGAATTTCATGCATTCATTCTTTTCAAAAATCAAATGAAAGTGAAATGTTTCTTTTATGTCAAATTGCATGTTTTGGCTAAAATATGAATATACGTGGCTATTATCACTATTAAATCCAAATTATTTTTAAAATATATGAATCAATTACCAAAACTAAAAGTGTGTTACTTATATTTTATTTATAAGCTTGCATGTGAGAAAAATATAAGGATGTGCTTAGTGTAGTTTTCCTTCTCCCCTCTTTTAGTATAGTTTTGAATAGGATTTAGTAAAGTGTTTAGTTCAATTGAAAAAGAACCTAAAACTTGCCTAATTCCATTTCATATTCATTCCTATGATATTACTTAAGAAGGATATCTACACATGTACATATAAATTGCATAAACAAAATAAACAATCAAGTACAAACTTTTGCATTTTTCTTTTCCATTTATTTCTTTGGTACATATGCTTGTATTTAAGGAAAGTGGTATATTCATCCACACAAACCCGAGGTTGTGAGACTTTAAGTAGCCCTAAGTAGGTCTTTTACCTTACGCCCATGGTTAACAATGGCGTCATACTCACTTATGTCTTTCATATATTCATGTGTATATGTGAAAATTAGATAAGAAACTCCTTTTCTACTTAATGAAAATCATGCATCATAAGTATTCAAATTTTCTTAAGTAATTCACTTTGCATTCATCATAAAGTATGCTAAACATTTCTATTTGTATGTATAGATATGCGTAGGGTTCATTCATATGCATGTTATACATGTTGGGAAAGAAATACAGTGATGTGTGTTTTGTGATTTTAATTCACTTTACTTAATCTTAAAATGCCTTTCTTTTTGAATAGGTTTGTTTAGAGTTCATATAAATTTAGGTTTAATTAAAAAATATAATAAAATATTCACTAATTGAAATCAAATATGAATTTACTTTAGAAATCACTTAAGGTAGGGAAGGAAAGAGAAGTTCTATTTTCCCTCTCTTTATAACACTTAATAATTAATTGTAGGATTCATTCAAACCAAATAAAAATACAAAATAAAATAAACCCAAATCAGTAGAATAACTTAAATGAAACCATCCTATAAGTTGAACACTTTCACATTTAGAAAATACAAACCTTAAAGCTATAGTTAAGCATACCACACAAACCTTCTAAAGCACACACATTAGACTAAGTCACCACTTCTAGCTTTAGGTTAGGGAGGTGCATGGTTTGATATTTGCTTTTATTTTATGATATATGTTTTAGTCTAGATATTAGGGTGGATGTACGTAGAATAAATGGTAGGAAAATTTAGTCTAATAATTATTTTATGTAGGATATTGTGCTCAAGGGACGTTGTAATAAAAATATAACTGCTTTTGTTGTACAGGTGCTCATACCCCTAAGCACAATCCAATAGGCCAGGTGGACTTGGTTACCAATGTGTGGAGTGCTAAGTCCAATATACATGCTTGGAATTTGTATGGTTTGTTTAGCTAATCTCTTGCAGTTAGATTTACTTTTCCTTTTCATGTTTTTGATTAATGATTATTATGGGGGGATTAGGATGAGAATTTATCATAAGATCTCATCATATACATCATGTGAAGCCTTTGGAGCAACCACCTTCCAACCATCCAAAAGAAGGAACCAAAGAAGAAAGAAGAAAGAAGAAAAGAAGAAGAAAAGAAGAATGAAGAAATGAAGCTTGAAAACCCCCATAATAATGAATTCCTTGCTTAATTATACTTAATTCAATTATGTAGGTTGTATAAGGGTAGAGAGCTACCTAATTTTTTTTGGGTTTTGTCGTGATGCGACCATAAATGGCCTCTTATTCTTTTGTGTTAGCTTTATAAATTGATTGATAATTTGTTTAGTTTGTGCATTAAGATGGCATCCTTTTTCTAGTTTCTTTCTTACTTGATGTATGGCCTGGATGTGGATTAGGCTCTTAGAAAAAAATAAATCTTCTACTAAATTTAATAATTCAAAATTAAAATAAAGAACTCATAAATTCACCTAAAGCTTAGGCTAAAAATCAAGATAAAAGAATTAGCAACCTCTTATTTGGATGAGTATTTCTTTTATAACATCATGCACAAATGCATATTACTTTCACTCTTGATTATAGGGCTTCCACCTTTGCTAGAAAAACTTGGCTTCACCTTTCAGAGCCATGGTGGAAACACACCTCCTCCCTTCTTGTTGATTTAAGCCAATAATCTTACTTCTCATGCATTAGGCATATGAATCCTATAAGCCTGAGTTAAATAATTTTCCAAAAATGAAAATAATATGTAATATGATTTGCATTAGATTTAGGTCCTTTGAAGCATGCCCTAACATGATCTTGTCTCTTTAGGGAGTGAGTTTAAGGGCTTAGTCTCTTTCTAAATAAATAACAGCCTAGCTATCTTGCATAAAGCATATGACTTGCCTACATGAATTTAAAAATCATAGGAGGAGTTAGTTGGAAGCCACCCCAGGTGATTGTAAGTCCAAGCAGTCAGGTGATTTGTCCTCTCTTGTGGAGGTAAACCAAATACCCATTATCACCTTAGATTTAGGTCATGCTTTTGGTCCTCATCAAAGCTCCCTAAATTTAGGTTCTGAGGTTGCTTCTCCCTTCTATAGGCCATAAGCATAAATTCTCACCTCTTATGCATTTTCATAACCTTGTGTTGTGGAATCATAAGCCCTAAATTTCTAATAAAAAGTTAACTCAAAGGAATAATTCAATCTCAAAAATGTAAAGCCCAACCATAAGATAGTTTGAGATGCTCACTAGGTTTCCTAGCATCATCAGCATCTTCTACTTATCTTCCTTTGGCTTTGAAAATAACTCCCTCTCTTTGATCAATCCCATTTGATCTTCCAAAACAAACTAATAGATTGATAGTCTTACATATTAAAATCTTTGGAGACAATGATCATTTACCTTAATCGAGAATATTCCTAAGGAATCCCCTTCCTTTGGATGTAATTACCTATGGGGACTTGCCCTGTAAGGAACTTAATGAAGCCAGATTAAAATAAACCCTACTTTACCTATCCATGTAAAGTAGGGGAAAAGTATTTGGTACAAATGCAGACCCATTATCCTTAGGAGTCCTTATTGAGGTGATTAGGTCCATTGTAGGGTGGTGACTCCTATCTTTCGGGATAGTACACCTCTCCTCAATGATGTACCCGATCACCCTCAATAAGAACATCTATGGATCTACATGGTGTCAAAAATGCATAAAAAGTAAGAGATGTATATTTTTATCTTCATTTTTATCCCGCATAGAGTGAAGATGGAAGTATATATCTTACTTCTTTAAAAATTGACCTTATAAAAAATTTCACCACTGATTTTTCTGCCGACTCTGCTCGGGATGGTTCCTCTCTCCTTCTTTGATAAATGATCATTGTTTCCAACTATCGATAGTGGGTTCATACTTTGGTATGAATTCAAGACTATCTTTCGTTCCATTGGTACTTAGCTTATTTCATCCTTAAGTTAAGCTAGCCAACATCTTTATATTTTAGGACCTCACCTTGTGTTGGTCTTAAAACCCTCGTTGGGTTCTCCAATGTCTAAAAATAAAAAGATCTAATAAAAAGAAAATATTTAAAGACTTCCTCCTTATCATTTCTATGGTAAGGAAAGGTTCATTCTAAAATAATAAAGACAAAATAAATCCTTTATCAAAAATCATGCTCTTTCAAAAATGTACATAATAAAATATTTTACACAAAAGTTTTCCTAAATCACCATCTAACAATCTTTATGATTGTTATATGTAAGATCATCTTTTCAAAAAATAAGTTTCCAACAATTACTTTAAAAAAATACAAATGAGTTTCTTCACTCAATTCTTTTGGTGAAGACCTCATTTTCAAAAATAAGATTCCAACAATCATATTTTTAAAAGCATAAAATTTGAAGATGGGCCTTTCCATTCAATACATCCAAATTTGTTGAATGGATATTACCTCTTCAAGCAAAATCATAACTTTGATCTTCTACTTAACACATTCCACATGTGTTATGTTGGGATTTTCATATTTTCAGAAAAGCACATATGAATGTCTCCATCCAATATACCCACACTTATTGGGTGGAGGTCTCATTTTCAAACAAAATTAAAAAAAAGAAATTTTTAAAAAGCACATATGAACCTTTCCATTCAATATACCCATACTTATTGAATGGAAGTTTCATTTTCAAATAAAACAAAACTTTTCAAAAAGCACATATGAATATCTCCATTCATTATACCCAAATTTATTGAATGAAAATTTCATTTCTAAATAAAATGACAACACTTTGAAATCCCACCTAACATATTCCACATATGATTAGGTTGGGATTTCCTCTTTCAAAAAGCAATAATCACACACAAATATACATCTTTGGAAAATGAAACATAATTAATTTCCATCTTATATACCTAAATTTGTTAAATGGAAATCTCTCTTTTCAAAATCAATAAAAAAAATTCAAAACATATTTGTAACTTCATTCTAGCATGCCCCATTTGCTAAAGCGAAGTCTCCCTTTTCAAAACAAAAAATTGAAACACCTTTGGAATTTACTTTGGCGTACTCAAATTAGCTACGTGAAATTTTCACTTCACAAAATTTTCAAAAACACTTTTGGAACTTCACTCTTTAGTATACCGAATTTGCTAAAGTGAAGCTTCCATTTTCAAAACAAAATCAAAACACAAAAATTTTTAAACACATTTTTTGGAATTTCATTTAACATACACAAATTTGCTAAGTGAAATTTTCATTTCATAAAATTAAGTGAAACTTCATTTTTTAGCATACCATATTTGCTAAAGTGAAGTCTCCACTTTCAATTAAAGAACAAATCAAAATTAAAAAGAAACACATTAGGATTTCCTTAGCATACCCCAATTTGCTAAGGATCCTACTTTTCAAAAATCAAAATATCAAAACAAATGAAACACTTTAGGATTTTCTTAGCATACTCAAATTTTCTATAAAAAAAATCCTATTTTCAAAAATCTTCTAAAAACAAAACAAACTTGGGTTCTTCACTTAGCATACCCAAATTTGCTAAGTGGGAATCCAAATTTTCAAAATAACCAATAATTCATAATATAAAGCAACCAAAGAAAATGAAATTATTATTTTCAAACACCTCAGTTAGCATACCCAAATTTGCTAAGTGAATGAATTGCAAAATACTAAATCAAAAATAAAACCAATTGACCCTTACTTTAACATACTCAAATTTGTTAAGGAGAGGGTCCTCAAATCAAAATCTAATTTCAAACATGAACCTATGGAAGCATCCTTCTAAGAATATTTAAACCCATTTTTAACATACCCAAATTTGTTGAAATTGGATTCATATTCAAAAATTCCTCTTTCCAATCAAATCTCTAAATCTTCTCTAAATCCATTTGAACTCCACTTAACACTTCGTAGATGTTGGATGTGGGTTCAAATTTTAAATTCAAATTCAGAAGTCAACAAAATAGAAATCTGATCCAAGTTTGTTTCCAACATTATAGATTCTTAGCATCAATCTCAGTTGCAGCTACAATTCAATTTTCAATTTTAGTTGACTATAATGGCAGTTTCACAGAAGTTTGTGTTTACTTTCCCTACGGCATGGACTTGGCCTTGGATCAGGCCAATCTCCCCCGAGCTGATTATACCCATCTCATCCATTTTGGTAGAGGTTTCAAGGGGGTGAGGATCACTTATGAAGGCACTCCCCTCACAACTATTAGCATAACAACAGTGGTTGGGCAGAAGCCGATCATTCATATTGATTTACCATTAGACTCTGATATCCCCTCTCTAAAGAGGAAAGCTGTGACAGTTTCTACACCAGTGGCAGTGATAGTACCAGCATCAGCACCAATCTTAGTGCATCCTATGGTTTCTTGTGCTGCCCTAGTAAGGGCTAGCATCCACTCATTAGCACCCTCTAAGGGTAAGGCTCCTCTGATCCTAGAGATAGTATCCCCAGATTTTGAGGTTGGGTCTAGTTCTTACTCCACTCACCCTACCAGGACTCAAAGGAGGAACAAAAACTACATGATTAGGCAGTACCACACACACATAGCCAGGGAGATGGAGACCACAACACGATCAATTATGGAGGAGGTGCCAACTCTTGTTTCCCCACTGGTTTCAGTAAACCCATTTCAACCTCTCTCTGGGTCTAATAGAGAGGATGCCAGGAGGATCCATACTTCACCTCCACCAGTGGTTCTGACCGACCCTTGTCGGTGAGAGAGGTCATCGGCCTCCGTTGTTTATGCCAGGTTGTCAAAGCTTACGGATGTTTTGAGTCCAAAGCTTAATTTGACTTGAGATCTGTTATCCCCCACAGCGTGGGGAAACATCTATGATAGGAGAGAGCTAGAGAGGTCTGCACTTCAATTCAGATCACTATCTGAGAGAGGTGGAGGTTTGCTCAGCAATCAGCAGCGTTCACACTCATTGATTTCCCTGATCGGCACGCTACCGGCGTCAATCACATAGATAGTATTTTGCTTACGGGGATGGCCCAGCATTGGAAGAGGGTCTCTGTCCTGAGAGAGTCAGTGGTATCTCCACCAAATTTCTCTACCCCTCTGTCCACCATCACCCATTCATGTTGCAGCATCTTCAGTTTCATCAAGGTCATGAAGGCCACATCCGAGGAGAAGAGAACCTGTTGGTGATCTAGTTACGACCAAATGATCCCATTCCATCAACACTGCCTACTGTAGCGAGGTCAAGCTCTTATGCTCAACCTTTTGCCCCAGTTATGGTGTGAAGGGAATGGCGACCCCGAAGCATAGTAGTTGTCCCTTCACCAACACTACCAGTTCAGCAGGACATAGAGATGGTTGCAGTAGTTGCAGAGGGAGGAGATGATAGCCTAGCTGTTCCAATGATAGTAGAGCCTCTTGGAGTGTCACCCATTTCAGAGTCAGTGATAGCCGAGAGTGCATTTCTTTTAGTGAGTATAGTCCTCACAGGATTGATTCTCTAGCAGCAGGGGAGGTCCAGTGCCTCACAGTTCAAGATGTGGATCCCATCACCGGTCAACCAAAAGTGTTTGTGCCAGTTCTGATAGATCGATCTTTAGATGATATAGTAACTCACTATTTCATGAAAAAGAAGGAGATCCTAGGATATGACTGGTTTGATGAGGAGAAGATCAGCTTTGATCCTGATGAAGATGATTTGTTGGGAGACTCAGCTAGGGTTTGCATGGAAGATACCAAGGGATCCCTACTCAGAGAGCAACATGCTATAGAAGGTGATGAGGTTGAACAGGAAGACACATCCCAATCAGCCCAACACCTCTGATATCAGTTAAAGCAGAAAGACAAATAATAGATAGGATGGTGACGTAGAGGACTTGTTGCTTAGTCTATGCCCCAACAGTTCATCCTACTACAGCTGAGACTAGTCAGCCAGAGTTAGTGCATATCTTGGACCCTGCCAAGACCTTACCTCCCATCGAGTAAGGTAGCACTAGAATGTATAGGAAGGTAGTGGAAAGTGCATCCATACAAGAAAGATATCAAGTCTATGGTTGAACAGTAGGTGAAGGAAGCATTGGCTCAAGCCTGAGGAGGATCATCAATTCCAAAGTGTAGACCCTACCCGGAGGAATTTGATACAATCCAATATCCCAAGGGTTTCGTGCCACCTTCCTTCAAGAGTTTTGATGGCAGTGGAAACCTAAGGTAGCATATTGCACACTTCATGGCTTAGTTGGTTTGCCTGGGTGGATGCTTTTACAATTCCTCCTCTTCCTTAGTAGCCTAGCAAGGATAGCTTTTGATTATGGAACTTCACAGTTGATGAAATTCTTGAGTTGGAGCAACTCTTTATCAAGAGATTTGCTGGAGCTCAGTAAAAGGTTATTGTTGGTGATCTCGTTGTAGCACAACAACACCTAGGTGAGTCCCTTATTGACTACATTCTCAAATGGTGTAACCTGAGTATGAAATGTGAGTCGCAGCTGTCTGGAGTAGCATGCCATTGAGATTCTTCTAAAGAATATCTATGGCCCAGTTGCCTTCATGCTTAAGGGTTTTACCATCAAAACCTTTGAGAAGCTAATCAATAAGGTGACTAGTCTGCAAGGAGAGGCCAAATAGTTGCCTTTTCAAGACAGTTTCTGAAAGCAAAGTCGTAGAAGGTCTATGAGAATAAGCCAAGAATAGTGACAGCGGTAGATAAGGGGAAGCAATCAGGTAGAGATCAGTCTGAGAGACCACGACCTCAGTAGCCTTCATTTCCACCTCCTCTACCACCATCGAGATAGCCCTACCGACCTCCACAGTAGCCTCCATAGCGACGCCTCCTCGACCATATCATCGGTAGCACAGCGCATGTAGTCTGGTATGGTCCACTTACTCTTTTGGATAAACTCAACAAATCTTATTTATTTAAGAGGGAGGTAATCAGGAACATCTTTAAGAATCTTTTAAAGAAGCTTGATTTTTCAGCTACCCAAGCCTAAGAGACCAGGAAGTGGGGAAAAGCCATGATCCTAACTTTTGCCCCTACCATCGTATGCTAGGTCTTATTTTGGAGGATTGCTTCACATTTAAGGACTGGCTTGAACATAACTTCAAGACCGGTGATGTAGTTATCCCGAAGGAATACCACCTGGAATAGCCATCCAATTCCATTAGGGTAATCCTTGGGGATACTTTTGATCCTTCCAAAACTAACGAAGGTTGGGATATCTCTTTATCTAAAACCTCTAAAAAGATTATCCAGAAGATCAAGAAACTTTCCTTACAGGTGCTTGAGTCAGCTCAAACCTCCAACATCAAGGAAGGTTTGCAAGTTGCTAGTGCCAACTCGGGGAAAAGGGGAGCTCAGCAGCAGCAGCAGCATATGCCGACCTGGGATACCCCAGTAGCGCAACCACCGATCAAGTCCATCCTACAGTCTACCATTGCAGCTACCACATCAACGACTTCCTCTACTTCAGCTAGTTCTTCTTCTACTACTAGTAGAACTCTTGTATCGACGATCAAATCCCTTACTCAAACTACTTTGTATCAAATCCAAAAAATAAAATAGCTTAAATTACATATGTCACTTCGATGGGTTGTCTACTTCTATTCTTAATGATAACTCTTCAAGTCAAAATAATATAATAATTATCTTCCTCTTTCGATTTGAATTGACTTTCTACGAATGTTACGGGTTCACCTCTTGAGATAGACTTGGAATCATCCGATTTCAAGGGTCCCATAGGAGAAGCTGTAAGTGAGCCTGATGTGCAGGTAAAACCTTCCATTACCCATCCACAATATATCACCGAAGTCAACCTCCGTAGTGACAAGGTTCTACCTCCTAGGGCAACACCTCAAGATAGAGGGAAACAAGTCATTGGTACAGAGGATCAAGAAGCCCCTCGATAGGATGCTCCTCCCTTGGGATATGCTTATGGAGGATCAGCCCAAGGTGGACTACAATGTCCTCTCTCATCTAAGAAAGTTGCCATCTAAGCTAACATTAAACGATGCCCTTGTCTTATCCAAAGAGATGAGGAAATCATTAATCAACACTCTCCCTAATCCTGAGATATGCTTAGCTCAGCTGTTCACTATAGGTGAGGAGGCACATTACACAAAATAAGCTCAAGAGATCACCTTCACATGAAGACCTCCATCTGGGGGGACTTGGAGCACAACCGTCCTCTACATCATAGTTGACATGGGCAGATTTAGACTCACCAGAGTTCTCATTGATCTAGGTGCATCGGTGAACATTATGAGTCTACTGACCCTTGCCTATTTGAGGATCGACATCTCTACTCTCTGATGAGATTAGATGATGTTGAGAGGATTCAATGAATAAGTTGAGCGAGCTTTAGGTTCCATAGTGTTACCTTTGGATATAGGTGACTGGAAGACTGAAACTAAGTTTTACATCATTGATTTGAATACTTTGTATGCTTTGCTTAGTAGGCCTTAGATACATCAGAACAAGATAATTCCATCCTCCCTCCATCTGTGCATCAAGTTCAAAAAGGATGGGATTGAATATCATATCAATGAAGATGAAAAGCTATTTTCAGTTAGAGATGTTGAGATATAAAGATGCGACCTACTATCTTCCTCAAAACACCTTTCTCATGAACTTGGATAGAATTCAAACTCAAAAGAAAAAGGAAATGAAGAAAAAGAAAAGGAAAAAGAAAAAAAGAAAAGAAAAATGAAAATCCAAGTGAACAAGAAAGGGGAATTGAAGATGAAATAGATCTGCATATCACATTCCACCCACAGTTCATTCCATTTTATGGACATGTGGGTAGGATGACTCAACCTCCACCAAGAAGAGGCGGAGGAAGAAATAGAGGCAGTTCCAAAGGTGGAAGACTCTCTGGTTGGTCATCAGTCAACAGGGGTGATGTTCTAGTTCATAGGAGTACCCCTAATATTCATATAGACTTGGAATCCAGCTCGGAGGATGAGTCTAATGTGATTAGTATACCAACCAACCCCTCTCAGTGGGTTCCATTGGAGGTGACTTTCGATCCAAACAGAGATGAAGACCGGGCCTCCAAACAAAGCAAAGTATTTGAATCATGTTTATGTGAGACTATTAGGCAGCAAATAGGAACATTAGCTCTAACCTCAATTTTATCTCAAAAAGTTGAAGGTTTAGTAGTTAAGGAAGCTCCTAAGTCTTCCAATGATATGAAGCTGAAGAGACTCTTTTTGGGATCATCATCCTCAAGTCCTGATGTTGATGTAGAACTTGAGGAGGATACATTTAAAGAATTAATGAAATTACCATTTGATTTTTACTAGCCTTGTGTTCATAATCTTATACAGAAAGGCTTAGTTCCTCATACATGGTCCAGACATAGGTCAGAGTACTTTGAAAAGCTGTAGAATAATACAAGCAAGAAAGCACAATCAAGAACAAGACTAGGATTCAGTACAATGGGTCCAGTCGATGATGATTACTGCTTAGTTGTTATTAATTATTTGGAGTTTGATAGGTTCTTTTCACACAACACCAACTCCTATGAGAATGTATGTTTAGAAACCTCAGATGATCTAGATGATCTCCAAATCAAGGATGCACCTCCAAAATTTGAAGAGGAGATCCATTCAATAATTGACAAACTTAAAGAAATAAATCTCGGGATAGAAGAAAATCCATGCCCAATGTACATCAGTTTGTTGTTGAATGAAGAAGAAACTAATGACTTAGTTAGGCTATTGATTGAGTTTAAAGATTGCTTCACATGGAGTTATGAAGAGATGCCTGGATTATCTCTTGACGTAGCAGTCCATAAGTTAGCAATAGATCCTAATGCCACCCCTATCAAGCAAGCTCCTAGGCATGCAATTAGAAATTGAACAATAGGTCATTTCTAAAGTCAAGAAAATGATCAATGATGATTTCATCAAGGAACAAAAATATCCTACCTGGTTAGCCAGTGTTGTCCCAGTTAAGAAGAAGAAAGGCCAAATTCTCATATGTGTCGATTTCATGGACTTAAACAAGGCATGTCCTAAGGATTATTTTCCTCTTCCTATACTAGAATTAATGATGGACATCGCCTCATCTCATACATTTTTCCCTTTCATGGATGTGTCATCTGGCTACAACCAAATCAAGATGTCTCCTAAAAATGAAAGAAACACGGCTTTCAGAACCCCAATCAAAATCTTTTATTATAGGGCCATACCTTCGGCCTTAAAAATGATGGTGCTACATACCAATGGGCCATGACTCAGATCTTTAATGAACTCTTCCATCGTCAGGTTGAGTGCTACGTTGATGATCTATTAGTCAAGAGCAGAGAAAAGGAATACCACCTCTTTGATTTGAGAGTTATTTTTGATTGGTTAAGATAATGTAATCTCAAAATTAATCCTCTAAAGTGTGCATTCAGAGTAGCTTCGAGAAAATTCTTTGGGTTTGTTGTCCGACACTAAGGAATAGAAATAGATCCAAAAAAGATTAAAGCTATCTTAGAAATGCCACCTCCTAAGAGTTTAACTCAAGTCGAATCCTTCTAAGGATGGCTGGCATATCTAAGATGCTTTATTTTCAACCTATCTGGGAGATGCAAGCCATTCTCAGGTCTTGTCAAAAAGGACACCAAGTTCAAGTGGGATGATAAGTGTCAGCATGCTTTTGAAGATATCAAGCAATATTTTATGAAGCCACCAATTCTAACAGCCCCTATTTCGGCGGCCACTCATCCTCTACACTGCTGCTTTAAATGACTCTCTCGATGCTCTATTGGCCCAAGCCAATGATGAAGGGAAGGAGAACGCTCTCTGCTACCTCAGCCATCATCTGATTTCTACTTAAGCAAACTATCCATCTATTGAGAAACATTGCCTAGCTTTGATCTTTACCTCTCAAAAGCTACGGCACTACATGCTTTCTCATAAGGTGAACTTGATCTCTAGAATGAAATCTACTGCAGTATCTCATGATGTGGCCAATGCTATCCTAATGGTTGGCATGCTGGTCCATGATTCTCTCACAGTTTGATATCACATTCATACCCTTTTGTGCGGTAAAAGGATAAGCACTAGTGGATTTCTTAGCAGCACACCCACTTCCTACTGATTCTCTGCTTAGTGAAAATCTCCCTGATGAACAAATCATGAACTTAGGGGAGGTTGACAACTGCCTATGGGAGATGTATTTTGATGGTGTAGCTTCTTTTCATAAAGGGGAAGCACCATAATCTACTCTTCTAAGAAAGGTAGGGGTAGGAATAGTTCTCCTAACTCCAGACTACGATGTGATGAGATTCTCATACTATCTTTCCAACCCCTGCACCAATAATGAAGAATGAGCCTTTGATTGCCAATCTAGAGTTAGCCAGCACAATCAGTGTCAAGACCATAAACATCTTTGGGGATTCTCAATTGGTTATCAATTAGATTGTCGGATCCTACAAGGTCCTCAAACTTAAGCTTCATCATTACCACGAGTATACCATGAAGCTATTGGCCCAAATTTTTGAATTCATCATCTATAAGGTTCCCCTAGTAGAGAACGTAGTAGCAGATGCTTTAGCCAAACTTGCTAAATAATTAGCATGTCCGGAAGATGAGTCCATTTCAATAAGGGTCCAAAATAAACAAATCATATCCCTTATTGATGTTGAACTCATCGAGAGACTTTCTCTTGAAGGGGAGGTTGTCATTGCCTATAAGGACAAGGAGTTGGATTGGAGGCAACTATTCATAGACTATTTAAACACTGGAAAACTACCTCAAGAAAAGTCATAAGCCCATCAGGTGAAATAGAGAGCTCTATTCTATGCTCTCGTTGATGGCACCATGTACTATCGGTCCTTTAACTATATGTGGTTATGTTGTTTAGACAAACATGAAGCTCATGGCATTGTAACTAAGGGTTCATCGAGTGCATCAATCGGTCGAAGATGAAGATGAAGATCAGAGACTAGGAGCCTTGATGGTTACTGCATGGATGTACATTGCATGGATGTAGCTAAGAGATGCTATCAGTGTTAGTTACATGGTATGGTCCTCCACCAACCACCCAACATTATGCACCCTACATTGGCCTCATGGCCATTCGAGTGTTGGGGTACCAATATTGTAGGTCCAATCGATCCTCCTTTAATCAGTTCATCTTAGTTGCCACTGACTACTTTTCCAAGTGGGTGGAGGCAATCCCACTCAGAGAGGTCACAGTTCATCATGTGCTTCAATTTTTTAGGAACCATATCGTATATAGGTTCGGGATGCCTCGACAAATTATATATAATAATGGTACTACATTCAAAAGCACCAAAATCAACAGTTTCACCAGAAGATATAGTATAGATTGGAGATACTCCACCATCTACTACTCCAGAGCAAATGGCTTAGCAAAAGCATTCAACAAAACTCTCATTCAAATACTAAAGAAGACACTTAATGATAATAAAAGATAGTGGAATGAGTAGTTGGTTGAAGTCTTGTGGGCCTACCGCACCACATATCAAACTCCAACTTAGTCTACCCCATTTTCCTTAGTGTATGGGTCCGAAGTCGTTCTACCTTTAGAAGTTCAACTCCCATCACTAAGGATAGCATTGGTAGCAAGATCACTATAGAGCATAATGCAAAGTTGCATTTAGAAGAGCTTGAAGGTTTGTAGGAGAGTTGTCTATGGGCATGCCAAAACCTCGAGTTGTACAAGGACAAAATGATTCAAGCTCACAAAAAGCTGGTCCGCCCTAGGTCTTTCCGAGTAGGAGAACTTATGTTAGTCCTAAGGAGACTAATTGTTGCCCGCTGAAAGAGGGAGAAAAGTTTGAACCCACTTGAGAAGGCCCTTATATTATAGAGAAGGCCTACCAAGAAGGATCTTATCAGCTCATTGATTGTAAAGGAGAATACCCGATGCTTCTAATTAATGGGATCTATTTGAAAAAATATTACCCATAAAAATCATGTTCGAAAATAATTCTATCAATCAATAAAAATCTGATTCCATTTTATCAAAATCTTCTCTTCTTTCGAAGCATTATTTTCTTGTCTTATGAATCTGCCATGACGCATTTAGGGTAGGTGTAAAAGTCCCCCCAATGGCATCCTATCCTTCTTTCATAACACAAACATAATCTCCAGGCGCTATTCAAATAGGTGTGAGAGAACCCAAGAGGCATCCTATTTCGATCAGCACAACTAAGTTAGGGGTAAGAGAACCCAAGCGTCATCCTTTATTAGTGCGAATTCTCATTTTCCATCCTTGGCACCACTTCATCAAAACCTCTAGCGTGTTTTAAGCTAGGTGTAAGAATTCCCCCAAGAGGCATCCTTTTTCCTTTTAACACATGCACAAGAATAAACACATATGTTTTGTTTCGGGCTACTTTGATGTAAGAGAAAGCCCTTGTGGCACTCACTCATTAGATGCTCTAGGTCGGGTTTACATGCTACCTCGCTAGTATGTCACCCCAGTGGTTCTTTGTTTGGAAGATATGACTCCCCGCGCTTTCTTCCTAACTTGACCATTGCAAACCAACAAGCACCTTGTTAGTATGGTAGACTTCACTACTTGGCGAGTAAGCTACCTTGTGTTGATTTTGTTTAAAAAGAAATGAGTCTCTGTGCTTTCTTCTTGAACTAATCATCATGATCTAGCTAGGTTGAGTATATTTGAGGTTTATGATAAGTCCCCAGAGGCTCCTTTCCTCTTGACTACATTTGAGTTGATATAAGTCCTCCAATAGCATTCACTCAGTAGTCGCCCAAGGTCGAATAGCACTTGTCAAGCCGAAGGCAAACTATCCCAGCAATCAGTTTTGCAATAGGAGGATGTGAGTCCCTAAGCTTTCTTCCAAGATTGATTATTGCAAACCAACAAGCACCTTAGATTGGTTGATGTTTGCTATGCTGACAGTGACTCACCCGATGGATACACCACTCTTGAAAGATGTGAGTCCCTGCACTTTCTCCTTGAGTTGGCCACCAAATACCTATTTGATATATGGCTAACCATGTCATCCTCTCCAGGGTTTTGGATTAATCCCTTAGCGGCCCCATCCCCTACGGACACTGTATTTGGATCACGTCCTTTGCAACCCCATTTAGACACTACTCGGGTTACTTTTGGATTGGATGATCCCTTTTTCCTAGTAGCCACCCCAGTGGTTAGAGAATTTATTTAACAAATGCATAGATTCTCCCTTGGTTCAGCAAATCTAAGATAGGTCTAGGTTGATATAAGCTCCTTGTTAGTTTGATCCCTTGAAAACTAATAGGGTCCATAATTAACAAACTAAATAAAATAAATAAATTATTTTGCTTGTTGTTTAGAATTTTGAGCCCCCAAAGGGCCCCTTTTCCCAAGCAGGCATCCTATTTTTAGGGCAGTGTCAGCAAAACTTCTTAAATGAATTGTCTGACTACCTGAGTTGAGATAAATCCCTGGGTCAGTACTCACTCCGTAATCGCCCTTAGGTTGGGTTCAATCTATTTTGTTACAAGCAGGTTACCCCGACAGTCATTCCACTTTGGAAGATGTAAGACTATGACGCATTCTTTCTAGCATGATTATCGTTAACTGACGAGCAGCCTTGGGTTGGGTTTGATTTGTTTCCCAAAGCAACTGATCACCCCAGTGGTCTTTTGTAGTGGAAGATGCGAGTCTCCGAGCTCTCTTCCCTTCAATTGATCATTGCAAATCAAAGGCACTTCTTTGGTGGGATAGTTCTACCATCGATCGGGAAGCTACTCCCTTTAGTTCAGTAAATCTAAGATAGGTTTAGGCTGATATAAGCTCCTTCTTAGTGTGATCAATCGCAAACTAACAGAATCCAGCAAAATAAATTTAAAAAATGAAATTAATCTTGACTATTTTTGAGTTGATCTAAGTCCCTCGGTGGCATTCACTCATTAATCAGCCCTAGGTTTGGTTAATCTGTTGCCTTGTCAATAAATTACCCCAGCAATTGGTCCCTACTTTAGAGGAAGTATACTACACTTTCTTCCTAGTACAGTTGTTGCATACCAAAAGGCACCGCTTTGGTTGGCTAGTCCTACTATGTGTTTAGTATACTACCCCTTTGAATTGGTAAATCTGAATTAGGTCTAGGCCTCCATGGCTCCTGCTCAGTGCAGTCCATGGCAAACCAATAGGGTCCATCTCAAAAATCCAAATCTAAAAATTGAAACAAATTCAACCCTCTTCCCCAACGGGACTTAATTAAACAAATCAAATTTTTTCTCAGCAAGACTCAAATCAAATCAAACCTCTCATCCCCTTTATGGATGCCTTAAACCTGCTTCCCTAGTGGAAGGTTCACATACACTATCCTTAGTGGATCCCTCCTTCCCTCTCTTACGTCCTTGACATAAGTAGAGCCACATTACATTAAGTTCTAGATTCCTTATATACCTCGAGTTAGGAGTAAATCATCTATGTTAGTGCTTGTGATCGTTCGGTGTTGTTGATCATTGTGGTCAACACCAATATGTGTGGTGTTCCTTGTTGGTCACACCACACCTATTGGGCGCCCTTTATTGACCTCATTTTTAGAAAGAGTTCTCAACCCCTCCATCTTACACATAGGACTCCTCTTAGACTTAAAGAGTTCCTTTGTCCTAAGACACATCTAGTGATTGGGTGGACACTCAACCTAGCCCTAGAGACTTAGAAGAGTTAGCCATAGGACTATGTCATGCCTTAAGGGTGTTAGGAAAATTTGCCTACCCTATAGCTTGGATGACATTCCTCACTTCCTTCCTTCAAGTAAAACTCCAAATCAAATCAACATCAAACCTAAATCAATTTTATCCTAATTGATTTTCTCCAAACTCAAACCAATGCCACATGATTGAAATCCATGATTGAAATTCCAAGTTCAAAATCCTTCTTAAGTCCTTTAATCCCCTCTTAAGGATTTAGCCTAAATCATCTTCAAATCAATTCAAACTCATAAAATTTTCTCACAACTCATTTATATTCTCATTTATATTCACATATATAAATGAAATATAAATTCAAATCAATCAAACTAAATCCAAAATTCAAATTCCAAATTCTAAATATTCCCTAAGTCCTTTCATTTCCCTTCATGAACTTAGCCTAAATCATATTTAAATCAATTAAAATTCATGAAATTTTCTCATAACCCATTTATATTATCATTTATATTCATATATATAAATGAAATATAAATTTAAATCAATCAAATAAAATTTAAAATTCAAATTCAAATTCACAAATATTTCCTAAGTCACTTTGATTTTCTCTTAAGGACTTAGCCTAGATCATGTTCAAATCACTTCAAAGTCATGAAATTTTCTGATAACCCATTTATATTCACATATATAAATGAAATATAAATTCAAACTACCAAAACCAACTCCAAAAATCAAACTCAAATTCAATCAAAATCCCACCTAAGCCTTTCAAGTCAAACTCTTGAACTTAGCCAAATCAACTTCAAATCAAGCAAAACTCTTGGTTTTTCTTCATAATTCAATCAATCATTCAATCATGAATTCAAATATAAATACAAACTTCAATCACCAAATCAAAACTCAATTCAAAAATCAAGCCAAAATCCATTTCATGTTCACCCTTTGAACTTGAAATTGTCAAATGAATCAAAACCCATTTGAATTCAAACTACTTGCAAATTGATTTATATTTCAATCATGAGTCCATATGTGAGTTCAATCAAACTCAAATCAAGCTTTGACCAAGCCAATTGACCCACTTAGGCTCACTTGACCCAAAGTGACCTAAAGTCCCCTTATGAGCCAAATTCTAATCCTAACCAAATTTGATTGAATTCTAATGTCAAAAATGCATAAAAATGAAATCAAATAGGTAGTGTCATTGTTCTACACAAAGAGAGTGAGGTAGGAACCTCATTGGGGCTACTTAAAGTCGTGCATCTCCGGAATGTCTAGACTAATATACTCGTTAACATTCAAACTTATGCAAATCAATATATGAATGTAAGAAAGAGAAATCACTTCATACACTAAGCTTATATTCACATGCATCTCCTATGTATGTATAACTAAAGTCACAATATATTTTTATTATTCATTAATAAGCATTTGAAAATACATTTGAGATTTAATAGTGATATAGTCACACATATTTCTAATTAAGTCAACACATACAAATTTGACATAAAAGAAATCATTTTATTTAATTAATTTTTGAAAGAAATGAATGCATGACTACAAGTGGCATACAACATTTTGACATGATTGGAAATAAATAAAGCAATACAAGCTTGTAATTTCATTCAATCCAATTAAGTCTTAAGGACAATCACATTAAACAAGTTTATTAAAAATAAATCAAAGTTTCTTAAAGCCATTTTTTATTTCATGTTTGATTTGATTTAAGGGATGTGAAAGAGGTTTGATAATCATAATCTCATTCCCCATGGGTGAGTTAATTTGATTTAATGAGAAGCAATTAAATTGATTTTATGGCTTAATTAAGTTGAGGTATGAATTAAATCAATTCATTAAACCCTTACCTACATCACCTTACATTGATTAACTAAATAATGATGAGCCAACATGAGCTGAAACCATATGAAAAGTAAATTAGCAATGCTCCTAAGGAATGAAATGGGCCTAATGCAATTGGCTCATAATTAATAGTTAAGTAAGCTTAAGGGATTTAATTAATTATTTTTATGATTTTCTTACACATGTAAATTAATCATAATTTCATTAAGTTTCTTTAGACTATTAAACATCTAAAGAACTACCCAAGGTTGATTAATCAAAGTTAGGATTGAATGGACTTTAAATTAATTAAACCCTTAATTGGTTAATTAAATTATTTGATTATATTTTAATTAGGATAATGAAATTAACTTAGGGAAAGAGATCAAGAAAGAGGCCTCAATCCCAATCCATAAGTCATTTCAAACAATCCATTAGGCTCTGAAATAATTAAATTCCCTACTCTTTTTGTGATTAATTAAGTGGCTAATTAATTACTTAAGCTTTAATTAATTTGAAATATATGAAGAGGCTTAATGAAATGGTCATAAGAAATAAACCTAAATCATTTTCCTAAGACTTTTCACTATTAATAGATGGTAATAAGCTTAATTAATTAATTAAATCACTATTCATTTGCTTAATTATCATTAATTAAGGTAGGAGAGTAATTAAGGCTTAATCAATTAATTTTTCTAATTAATTATCTATTAAATTCCAAGAAAAATAGGGGAGGTAGAGGTCATCCCCTAAGCATCTCTAGAAAGTTTGAAATTAATTAGATAATTAATCAGAGAATAATTAGGCTAATTAAATTTTTAATTTAATCTTAATTAAGCAAACCTTACTATTCAAAATTAATTAATAATAATTTTCTTAAGTTCTCCTCTAAAATATCTTTAAAATGAGCTCTCATTTATATTTTTTTTATATTTTTCTACAATTATTTATGAATTTAGAAAGATTCAACCTTAAAAAAGGATTAATTAACCTAATTAAATCTTTAATCCCTTTGGTGTCATGTGGCTACTGACGCAGAGCACTTTCCACATGGCGCGACAGGATAGGCTATTTAAGTTATCACATCAGGATGCTGACTCAGATTACGGCGAACAACCATGATTAAATCTCACAGTTAAGGAGGAAATAGATAGGATCTAAGCGTGATCTAATCAGAGCCGTCCGTTCCAATCACATGAAATGGATGACTCATGATCTATCTCCTACAAGCGACGAATAATGGAGCCCGTCTGCCATGGATCACTCGATCCGACCTCACCCGATCCACAAGGATCCAACGGCTAGGTTGGGCTCAAATGTAAGTTCCTTCTCAAAGCTCTAAATAATTTTTAGACAAGGATTAGTTTTAATGGATTACCTCCCCAGACCTTGTGATCGGCGATTCCAAAGATTGACGAAGCTTTGTTTGGTAGAAACAAAGCCTTGTTGAGCCGCACAAGCTTTGATTTGATGTAGATTGCTCCAAAGGTCAAGCTCCTCCCTTTGAGCATTCGGTCTTGATCAAACTATGGCTTCTAATGGCTTGGAAGCTTGGAAAATAATTTGGTATTGCTCGACGAGGTGTGGTGATGGTGTGTGCAAGGTTGATTGAGGTTTGGTGGAGGATTGAACAAAGGGGATTCGAAACAGGTGTGCCCTATTTTGACTTCACATGTATAGAAGAAATTTTGATTGAGGGAGGCTTGGGAAGGCTTAGAAATGCTATGAGAGATTTCGTTTCTCACTTGGGAACTCAAAGAGTGCAAATGGTCATGATTCTCGCTCGAATTGAGGGGGTGTACCCCTCAATCACACTTGATAGACATAATTTTTGTTGATTAACCGATTCATCATCATGGAGGTGTCGGAGGGGTCACCGTCCACTCCACGTGGCTCGCCAAGAGTGGAGGAAGCTATGGAAAGAGTCTCCAAGGCTGATATGAGGGAGATCTTATTTTCTTTGTCCATAGGGTGCTCAGTTTGTCTTAAGAGGGGAAGAGGTTAACTCCCCTTAGTCCATGGCCGATCCTAGCTATTTTAAGGTGGGCTATGAAGCTTACATGTGCTCTATATGGCAATGGGATGGCTACCCAAGTGATGGGAGAGTGGGCTTTTCCAAATGGGAAAGGAATCCTATGTGGGGAGGTTTGTCCAATGGCTAATTCCCTTGGATTGGGTCCCACTTAGATTTGCTTTGGTTTGGGAGTGATCTAGAACTAGTTTGGGTTGGGCTTGGCCAGCTCCTAGGGTCCCATGGGTTAGTTTCGGGTGGTCTTGCTTCATTTGGTCAAATGGGTTCATATGGGTTCATGTTGGGTTGGGTTAACCAATTGGTCAAATTAGGTCAAACCAAGGCTTGGGTTAGGTTTAAATGATTATTTAAGTAGTTTTGGTTCAAGTGGTTTTGATTAAGTTGGCTTAGGTTTGATTTGGCTCATTTGGATTCAAATAGGTCAAATGGCTAAGTTGACCAATTTGACCAATTTGACCAAATTGGGTTAGGTTAGGTGTTGGATCATGTTCAATTGGTTAATTAAATATGATTGTAGTATTTGATTTGATTTGATTTGGGTTTAATTTGGATTTTGGCCAATTTGACCTTTTAAGTCAATTTGGGCTAGGTTGGGTCAAGTTGACCAATTGGTCAAATTGAGCTCAATTGTAAGTTCAATAGGTGATTTGGGATGAACTTGAGCCATTGGTTATAATTGATTTAGGTTAAATCATGATTTGACCCATTTTGGCTATTTAGGCCAATTTAGGTCAACTTAGGTCAAATGATCAATTGGACTTGGTTTGGCTCAATTAAGGGTTTGGTCATGTTCAATCGTTGATTATGAATGGGTTTGAATTAATAGTTTCAATCAATTTGGTATATGGTGGGTTATGGCTAGTTTGGGTTTCATTTGGGCTAAAAGTTGACTTGGTCAAAGGACCAAGTTGACTTAGTTTGACCCAATTCAAGGTAGTTGATCCCCCTAGGAAGTTTGTTGATCATGATATTAGGTTTGGATGGGCTTGGTTCAACCCAATTTGGGTTGGATTAGAACTTGGCTCAATAAGGTCCTTTAGGTCACTTTGGGTCAAGTGGATTTAAATGGGTCAATTGGTTTAGTTTTGGCTTGATTCAAGTTTAGCTGAACTCATATATGAGCCTAGGATTGAAATATAAATTCAACTATAATCAATTTGAAGTGTAATGAATTTTGGCTCATTTGAAGTTTTAAGTCAAAAAGGCTAACTTGGGCTTGACATGGGTTGACTTGAGTTTAGTTTGATAATGGTAGTTTATGATTATATTTGGGTAAGTGATTGAAGGAATGATTGATTCATGAAGAAATCCATGGGTTTTGAATTGATTTGGATATCATTTGGCCAAGTTCAAGAAATTAGCTTAAAAGGCTAAAATTGGATATTTGGTTTGACTTGGGTTTGGTTTTGGCTATGTGGATTTATATTTCATTTATATTTGTGAATACAAATGAAGATATAAATGATTCATAAGAAAATCACTTGAGTTTGGAGTATTTGGAAGCAAATTTGACCAAGCTTAAGGATGTAGGTCAAAAGGGCTTAAGTATGGAATTGATTTAGTTTGATTTATTTTTTATCATTGGAGGGTGGGTTTCATTTATATTTGTGAATATAAATGAAGAAGTAATTGATTTATAAAGAAACCAATTGATTTTGGGTTGATTAGGGTTGAGATTTGATCAAGCCTATGGAGGTAGGTCCATAAGGCTTAAGAGGGAATTTGATTTGGCTTATTTGAATTTGGATTTAATTTATATTTATGAATATAATTGAAGGAATGATTGGAAATCAATCAAGTTTGATATGGTTTAAAGGGGGTTTTGGCTAAGCATATGAAGGTGGTTCATATGGCTAAGGAAGGTATTTTGGAAATTGATTTTGGATTGCAATCACTTGAAGTTGGATTTGATTTGGAATTTGATTTGAGATTGAATGGATATTTGAGAAAATCAATTGAATTGGGGTTGATTTGAACTTAGTTAAGGCTAAGTCCATAAGATAAAATCAAAAGGTTTTGGAAGTGTTTTGGAATCTGAATTTGATCATTGGTTTCAATCATTTGGTTTGGAATTGATTTCTAATTTGGATTTGAGTTGGATTTAAAGTTTGGTTTAAGGAAGGAAAGCATGGATTGGGTTTGAGCCATAGAGTAGGCAAGTTTTCCTAAGTCCCTAAGGCATGACCAGTTCCTATGGCTAACCCTTCTAAGTCTCTAGGCTTAGGTTAAGTGTTCACCTAATCACTAGAAGTGTCTTAAAACTAAGAAGCTCTTAGTGTCTACAAGAGTCCTAGATCTATGATGAGGAAGTTGAGAACTCACTCCAAAAGTGAGGTCACATGGCGGTAGAGTTTTGAATGATTGTAGAATCTCTTTATCTGTAAAAATTGTTAATACACTTGTTTGTACAACTAGTTGGATTAGAGGTTCTCAAAATAAAATTAAGAATCCTTTGGTAAGAATTAGTTTCATCTTTATTTATTTTTTTATACTTGTAATCTTTGTCTTCGCTTTTTCATATGTCCGTCTAATGAATGACCATTTGTTACAGCAAGAGATCATGGAAGGAGAGAATTTGCATGTGAATCTTCCTGAATATTAAAGCTACGGAGAGAATGAAGAAGAAATATATATGCAATTGAGTCTATTTGGATTATTTATTGGCTGCTACTATGTAATGACTTTCATTTTAAACTTTTATAGCCTAGGTGGTTGGGTTCTCCTTGCAACTTTATATTGAAATTCATACTTATTTTATTGCATTCTAATATCTTACATGATTGATGCAGTTTTCATTTTATTTGCTATTTTATCATATTTTGGTCCTTAGTTTTTCAATATTATACTTGGTTTTATGCAAGATTGCTTAGATTTATGATTTTTAAAGGGTTATGATGTTAAACCTTTTTTAATATGAGATGCAACTTATCTTGATAAAATGGATGCTTATATATCTTATTTAGATGGGTCTGTTTCAATTATTTTTTTACTGCAGTTTTCATTTTATTTATTATTTTACTGTATTTTGGTATTAACTTTAACAATACTATACTTAGTTTTGTGCTAAATAAGTTAGATTTATGGGTTTTCTAAGAATTTAAGCATCCATCAAGCTATAGATCATTGATTAGATGATATAAAATTTTAAACTGAGCCCATTTAAGAATTTAAGCAGCTATCAATGTTAGTGAGCTCGTTTTAGTGCTTATTACTTTTGGCTGCCTAATAATTATATGTTGTTATTTTGAGATCAACCTACTTATTATTTTCTCCTATTTTTTAATCATGAGGGAGAATCTCCACATGGAATATATACACATCATGCCTTCAAATTTCAGTCACTTTATAAATTGATAAGTTATTGCTTCATTGGAAAGAAATCAAATTTTTCATGATACAGCCTATAACTACTTGCAGTTATTTTGATATATGGCTACTTATTATTCTCTCCAGATTCTTCAGTCGTGAGGATCATTCGACACTATTTATATAGCAACTGAGCTACACTATTATGGCAACATTAAGGTATATTTTCCTATATAAATTTATTTTTGAGTTTGTCTTACATGATTAATAAAGTTCGGTTATATATATATATATATATATATATATATATATATATATATATATATATATATATATATATATATATATATATATATATATATATATATATATATATATATATATATATATATCATTTTTTGAATTTCATTTTATTTGTTATTTTATTATATTTTAGTCTTTAGTTTATCAATATTATACTTGGTTTTATGCTAGATTGCTTAGATCTATGATTTTTAAAGGGTTGTGATGTTAAATCTTTTTTAATATGAGATGCAACTTAGCTTAATAAAATAACTGCTTATATATCTTGTTTAGATGGGTCTGTTTCAATTAATTTTTTACTACAGCTTTCATTTTATTTATTATTTTACTGTATTTTGGTATTTACTTCAATAATACTACACTTGATTATGTGCTGAATAAGTTGGATTTATGGGTTTTTTAAGAATTTAAGCAGCCATCAAGTTATGATGGCATTATTGATTAGCTGATATAAAATTTCAAATTGAGCCCATTTAAGAATTTAAGCAGCCATCAATGTTAGTGAGCTTGTTTTACTGTTTATTACTTTTTGGCTGCCTAATACTACTTGTTGTTATTTTTAGATCAATCTACTTGTTATTTTCTCTTATTTTTTTAGTCACGAGGGAGAATTCCCATATGGAATATATACACACTATGCCTTCAAATTCCAATCACTTTATAAATTGGCAGGTTATTGCTTCATTAAAAAGAAATCAAATTCTTCATGATACAGCCTAATAACTACTTGCAGTTATTTTGAGATATGACTAATTGTTATTCTCTTTAGATTCTTCAGTCATAAGGATAATTCAACACTATTTATATAACAACTAGGCTTTACTATTATGACAATATTAAGGTATATCTTTCTGTATAAATTTATTTTTGAGTTTGTATTGCATGATTAATGAAGTTTTGGTTGTATATATTTTATTTTTGATTGATGCAGCTTTCATTTTATTTACTATTTTATTATATTTTGGTCCTTAGTTTATCAATACTACACTTAATTTTATACTGAATTACTTAGATTTATGGATTTTAAAGGGATGTGATGTCAAACTTTTTTTAATATGAGATGTAACTTAGCATGATAAAATGACTACTTATATATCATATTTAGTTGGGTCTGTTTTAATTATTTTTTTACTAGAGTTTTCATTTTATTTATTATTTTAATATATTTTGGCTCTTAGTTTATCAATATTACACTTGGTTTTATGCTGGATTGCTAAGATTTATGATTATTAAAGGGTTGTGATGTTAAACTTCTTTTAATATGAGATATAACTTATCTTGATAAAATGACTGCTTATATATCTTATTTAGTTGGGTCTATTTCAATTTTTTTTACTATAATTTTCATTTTATTTGCTATTTAATTGTATTTTGGTCTTTACTTTATCAATATTATACTTGGTTTTGTGCTGAATAGCTTATATTGTGATGTTATATTTTTTTTTCAAGGTACAATATGATTGTTTATCTTTCTTGTTTTGTCTAATATTTTTTATTTCTTTCCTCCTTCATGCAGTTCTGATTTTATTTATTCTTTTGTGGTATTTTGTTCTCTATAGTCTAATTTGTTTGTGGTGGATAGTTTGAAATTATGATTTCTTTAATTTTAAGCAGATATCAAGCTATGACGACATCATTGATTAGTTAATATAAAATTTCATATTGAGCCCATTTAATAATTGTATAACATATTTTTTTAATTTTATTTATATGATGCAGCAAGAAGTATAAAGAGCAGATCTTATGTGGCAAATTGATGATTTCTGAAGAGTGAATAATTAAGCCCAGTCTACCAAGATTATTTTGAGGATTTAAAGATGTTAAAGTTTCATTTTGTTTTGTATAAATGTATAATTGGATTATACTCATTTGTTAATTTATTTGTAGATTGTAAATAATTTTTAATTTGTACTTAAATAAATAAATTATATTACTAAATCATATTCAAATGAAATTTTGAGTTATGTAATTTTTGTTTGCAATAAAATTTATTTTTTAAAAGATCATTTTTTTTGCTAGCCTATAATTTATAAATTGTTATTAGGCTGTATATTTGCAGTAAAGTTTTTTAAATTAAATTTAATATTTTTTAAATATTAATAAATAAAATAAAATTTTCTTAATGAGCCAATTCGAGCTATTAACGAACACAAATAAATTCTCGAGCCGAACACGAATACACTGTTAACGAGTTGTTAACGAACATAAGCTGTTAACGAACACTAGTCGATTTTGAACAAAAAAATTTCTTAACGAGCCGAACACAAATACTTATCAAGCTCGGTTCGTTTACACCCTAGTCAAGAGATTTAATTAGATCTTTTAAATTATTGGAATTATTTTAATCCTTCATATATGGTTATCTTTATTTTATATTAGATTATTATCTTTGGATTGTAATTGTGTATTCAGCTCAATCTCTACAATTGTTTCATTGATCAAGAAATATTTTCTAAATATGTATTTATAGTTTCTAAAGAAGGGTTATCATGCGAGAGGCACATAGTAGAATGACCGTTTGAGTTTAGAGTAGATTTCACACTTCGGTTTCTTGAAGCCAGCTTGCCATATACTTACTTAAGATTAGATCCAAACTTTAGCCTCATTAAAAATTTATTATATTCATCATTTATTGGAGTTGGTTATCTAACTTTAGTTCCAAACTCAAAACCTCATAAAAAATAAAAAATTTACTTTCACATTGAATAAATGAAAATAAAATTATCAATTTTCAAATCTTAAGAATATATATATATATATATATATATATATATATATATATATATATATATATATATATATATATATATATATTTGGCACTAAAAATTCTACTAGTCAAAGCACGAATCTTGATGTCAAAAGCAAGCTGATCCTAAATCGACACTAATCGAGATCAAGCACTTAAAATATCATTGAAAACTTTGAGATATATACTAAATCTCTAAATAGTTCCTAAATATGGAGTGTTTATGATCAAATCGAGCGTCTTGACGAGCCGGATTTAACAAGCCCAAGATCTCTTTATTCTAACCTCACTTGGGCATTCAAATACTCAAAATACATCAGATGATCAAGGGAATCATCTTGAGTCATCCGATGGAGTGATTTGGATTTTGCATGTATTTATGAAAATGTCCTCCCTCTATTCTATAAATAATCCCTTATTCTTCACATGAGGGGGAGACTAAGCTAAAGAGAAGAGAGAATTTTGAGATTTGAAGATCCTCCAACCATAATCATGCCACCACTCGACGATCGCCATCGACCACACCACGCAACCGCCACTGCTTGCCCACGCCGCAACCACTGTTGCCGGTTATCACTGATCCGTTGCACCACCATTGCATCATCGCATCGCACCGGCACGCCGCTACACCACCATCCGCATCGATTATCATCCATTAACTATCGTTGCCGGCTATCACTGACCATATCGCTGATCGCTGCGCGACCATCGCCGCCATCGCTTATCATGCATACATCGACATCGCTATCGACCACCGCATTACCATGCTGACCATACCGCATCGCATTATTTACCGCATTTTACTGCCTTGCTATCAGTTTTGACCGCTGCCATCATCAATCGCCAGAACAATTGCATAGTTATTGTTACCTTATTCCGGAATTCCCATTGTCACTTCTTCTCATATACAATTCTATAATCCCAAGTATCTAAAAAACTAGACCAAAAACATGATATACTGAAAGATTTTACTGCAGACTTTCGCGATTTTTTTCCTCTTTTTGAGATTTTTTCAAGTAAAAATTCTGAAATTTTTTTATTAATTCTTCAAAGATCTGTATGTGCTAGATTTCGTAACAAAGCTAAAGTATAATTTTTATTCTATCGCCATTGATTTTTTAGCGTGTAATAATATATATATAACGTAACAAAGCTAAAGTATAATTTTAATTCTATCGCAATTAATTTTCTAGCGTGTAATAATATATATATAAATGAGAGCTCAAGGTATAGATTCAGCGGACATCTCAAATACCTTATAGTAATATTTAAATTATTCTGCTAAAACAAAGTATATAAACAATTATGATTCTATGAAAAATATAGAATGCTTCCTTCAATATCAACAGTTGGAATTGGTTAATTGCAACTGTCATGGCTGCGGCGTCTCCAGTGATGCTTCATCAACCACTATCTTCTTCCAGAACCAGTGCTGCTCCCAGAGCAGGTAGATTTCCTCAATGGGCACCTGCTTCGTCTCCGGCAGGAGGAAGAAGATGAACAGAGTCATGATCACGATCAAACAGGCAAAGAGGATGAACACCCCGAACCGGAGATGGCATAACGCCGCGAGGAAGCACTGAGCGACAAGAGCGGTGCAGAAGAGGTTGACGCAGACGACGATGCTCTGGCCCGCCGACCTTGTTTCCAAAGGGAAGATCTCGCTCGGCACGAGCCACCCGAGGGGACCCCATGACCAGCCGAAAGCTGCTACAAATGCGCAGATTGAGACGACGAGGAGAATCGATGTGCCTTTCGATAGAACCGCGCCATGACCAAACTCTAGAGCCAGAGTTACACCTACAATCAACTGCGGCCATATAGGTTTACGTGATTTCTTTCATACTTTAGGAGAGTGGAATTACTGAAGGAATCACATTACGTACATTTGAGATGATCATTTGAATTCCAGCTTCCATGAAGAGGAATCGCCTGCCGAGTCTATCAACGAGCGTCATGGAGACAAGCGCCCCGACGACGAGCATCGAGCCAGTGATAATTGAAGAGTAGAGCGCAGCACCGGAGCCAAATCCCAGGCTCTGGAAGATCACCGGAGCGTAGAACAGTATAGAATTCTGGCCAGTGAGCTGTTGGAAGGCTGGAATGCCGATGGCGCCGATGACGAGCTGGGGACGGTTCTTGCGCTTGAGGAGATTGCGGAATGGGTGCTTCACCGCCCTAGAGGCGGCGCTGGCATCCTTGAGGTCCTCGAGCTCTGCGTCCACCTTCTTGGTGCCTCTCACCTTCTCGAGAACTCTTCTCGCTTCCTCGAGTTTTCCTCGCTCGACTAGGCTATTTGGAGTCTCAGGGAGGAAGAGGCCACCAATGAACATGAGAGTGGCCGGCAAAGCCGCGAGGCCGAGGGACAGCCGCCATCCCCAAGGGTGGATTTTATCAGTGAAATAGTTGATCAAATCGGCAACGAGAATCCCAAGACAGGTGGTTAGTTGGAAAAGCTGATTCACAGCACCTCTGATCTTTGGGGGTGACATCTCTGATAGGTAGAGAGGAACTGCCTGTGACCATAACACGACAGATTAAATGCATTTTACAGATAGAATATGTTGTTACCATGATATGAGAAAGAGAGAGAAAGACTTGCCTGATTACCGAAGCCGATACCGATGCCGAGGAGGATTCGGCCGATGATGAGCATAAAAATGTTAACAGCTGCGGCATTGACAATGCCTCCGAGGAAGAAGCTGACTGCACCAGTCAATATGCTGGTCTTCCTTCCATATTTCCTCGTTACAGGTGAAGCTGCAAAGGTGGATAGGAGGCCGGCAAAGTAGAGGGCGGATGTGAAGAGGGTGAGTATCTGGTTGTCATATTTGCAGTAGTCTGTTTCATGTAGATGGGCGTGCTTTCTCTCATATGTTTTGGGGAAGAACTGCTTCAAGAAATCATCCATGGATGTCACCCCACCTGAGTTTTCAAAATGAAAATTAAGATTAAATGAGCTTCATTTATTATTATGCTATTTTATTTGAACTCTGATGTTGCAATCCTCAAGAAGGAAAAGGATGGTTGTGTAAAAGTAGAACATAAAGATCTCATTGAATTAGACGTGAGAGACTATAATTTGATTCGATTAATTGTTAATTCGGTTTAAGTTTGAGTCTGTTTAATTTTTTAGGTTAGTTTTGGGTTAATCCTCTAACATCAAATTGATCAAATTTTAATATGTCAACTCAATATTAATTTGATTTTGACTTGTCAAATTGTTTGTTTACAATAAATTTATTTTAATTTTTATTTAATTTTTATCTTAAATATATATTTAAATAGAACAATCGAATCATGTTCAAATTAATCAATTAAATATATGTCAAATTCTTCTCACATTTATTTTGATAAGTTCAAATTCAACTTAGACTAAGGGCCCGTTTGGGGCACCGTTTCGTCCGCGGCATGGTATCAACCGCGCCGCTCGTCCATTTGTTTCCGCGATATTTGGGGAAGCTGTCGTGAACCTCCAACGCGGATCGAAGGGAGCGGCCCACTGTGGGTGAAATAAATTTATCTAAACTACCCCTCACCTGACAAGAACTGTTCTCCCTTTCTGGTCGACACATTACATCTCTACAAATCTCGGCTTGTTAATTCGATCTCCTCCTTCTCTTTACCTGGGCATCGACGGATCTGAGAGTCCAGAAGGGTCGTCTACTTCCGGCTTCCGTTTTTGACCTCTCTTTTGTCGTCTTCATTCGTCTGTGAAGATAAGCATCGTCTTCCGTTTCCGACGAATCTGTGAAGGTAAGCATCGTCTTATTTGATGCTTCACTAAGAGTTTTTCTATTTCAATTCTGCTTTGAGCATTTCGTGCTCTATGAGAGATGATAAGCTTAGCCACTCTACTATGTGCTTTTGCACAGCACCACACTTTTGTATTTGGAGCTTTTAGCAAAAATTTTGATGTAGTCTGGAGAGACAGAATTTCATTTAAATGAAACTGCACAATGTTTTTCCATTATAATCATTATTATGGAATGGTGACTGTGCAACGAGTGTACGGAGCAAAAGGTCATTTTTACATTGTTTTCTAAGGAGGATATCCCCTTCTTATTGAGGGGTCTTATTAATCTTGACAAAACTGGTTTACCTTACCTTAGAAACTTTTAGATTTTGTCTCATGTTCTATTTTGGATTCTCCGCTTCTGGGTTCATGGGTTCCTCCTTCAGCTGGAGGCCGGGTTTGTTTCAGATTGATGATGCAAAGCTTTGTTTGTCTTCTGATTTTGGTGGCTCTTTTCTCTTGTTTGTCTTCTACTGTGTTGGCATTTGGTTAGCCTGCTGAGGGTATTCCTGAGGGTTTAGCTGGCTGGTTGGATGGCTTGAGGGCCTTTTAGTTTTTCTTTTTGAGGACTGAAGCTGTTGGTTTTCTGGATGTTTACAGATTGGTTTTTTTGGGTCCTCCATTTTTTGGAGGCTTCTTTAGTGATTTCAATTTTCTTCTTTGTTGCTCTGGCTTTGTTTCTTTACCTTCATCCCTGCCTTTTTAGGCTCCGCCTATGTGCCTTTAGGTCTGATCCTTGGTTTAGGTGGGTGGTGGAGGTTTATGTTTGTGATTTTTGGTGGCACCATGAGGTTCTCTTGGTTGTCTGGCTTTAGCTTTATTTCTTTATTGGTTTTGGCTAGTTGGGAGTTTTTTTATTGCGGCCCTGGCTGGTGGAATTTGATTGAATGGGTGTATCTGTTGGTCAGTCTTCCTTTTAGCCCTGATGGTAGTCAATGCAACTAGGTTGGTTTTCTGCTGTGGGCTGATGGGTTGAATATTGGTAAGATGGCTATGATGGGTGGGAATCATCCCTTTGGTTGGTAGTATCATATGTGATTGTAACCCTCCTCCTAGAGTTTGGCTGCTCACATGTCCTGTTGTCCCTTGATCTCTCTCTCTACTTTTTATTTTGCTTTAAAGTTCCTAATTTACTAAATGCTTATCCTTTTTTTTAAGTTCCCTGCAGGTTCCTTGTAGGTTATGTGGTCTTGTAGGTGGCCTGAGCATCTCTTAGAAGATTTGAAATTGAGAAGATGGTTTTGGTTGCTCCCCAAGAATTTTGTGTTGTCTCTTGATTGGTGCCGATCATATATTTAATGGCTGATCCGTAAGAGATAGGCCAGCACATTAGCTGACACCGCTTCATAAGTCGCCTCTGGCTAAACAATCTTCGCTATGAAGACGACTACACGCGTTGACGCGCCGCTGCCGCTGAAAGCACTCTGGCTCGCTAGAATGTCCAGAATCTCAAATTTTACAGTATACCAACACACATCGTCAGACCTTCCGTAATATATCTTCCTCATAAAGATCTATCTCAAAATATTAATTTAAATCTCAAATTTCATTAAAGAATCATATTTTCAGATTGACATATATTTTATGATGAGATAAAAGTCCAAAATAGAGGATAACGAGCATGACACTTAAAATACTACTAAAGCTAATCTTGAGCAAAAAATAAGCTCGTCAAGATAAACCTCGAGATCAAGACTAAAATATCCTCGAAAATTGGGATGTCGCTTAACCAAATAACTCTCAAACACGGTGGTTTATAATCCGAAATCTCGACGTGGATCTAACGAGCCCAAGATCTCATAATTTAACTTCATGAGTATTCACACACAAAATATATCATGATCGGAAGGTCATCATGGAGATGAGGATTTGTTATGATTTCGAAACTCTAATCTATAAATACATCTCATATTCGGGAGCAGAAAGAGGCAGAGAGAGAGCTCCAAAGCGAAGATTCTCCAAGACAATCCCGCCACCACTCCAGTTAACCAGTCGCTAACCACCGCCGGCCACCGATCCTCGCCGTCACACCGTTCCTCCACGACCTCATCGTCAATCACGTCTCTCGTCACCATCATCTCGCTCCACCAAGAATCGCACACAACGCGTGACTACATATGATGTTCATATGCAATCTGTAATCCCGTTATCGGAAGATTTTGTACTCAAAGGATACATAGTGGAAGATTTTATCCGTATTTTTTTCCTCTTTCGAGGTTTTCACGTTAAAATTTCTGAGTTTTCTTATTCACTTTAAATACTTTGTATCTGGATGCAAGGCTGATTTACTCTACAATTGATTTTCTAGCACACAACAAAAATATTCTATTTAGGCAATATACCTTTTATTTAAAAGTTATATGCATGGTTCATATTTTCCAATTAAATTATACCTCACATGGAAATTACAATTAAATAGAAATGAATCAAAGGAATCGTTACTAAGAGCTATAAATTAAAACAAACATACGTTTTAAATTAATTTAATTGGTTTAAATATATTTGTTTAATTGGTCGCTTGACTCTATCTGATTTCCAAAAACTCAAAATAGTCAAGAAAAAAAAAAAACGGGCTTTTTACAAATCAACCATCAAATATGTATGAATTTATAATTTAATCATTTTTTTTTGAACTATCAGTTACATATATTTTTGAGTAGATGGGTGGTTGATTTGTAAATATGTAAG
Organism: Cymbidium sinense; assembly: GCA_021442155.1. Classification (NCBI taxonomy): domain Eukaryota; kingdom Viridiplantae; phylum Streptophyta; class Magnoliopsida; order Asparagales; family Orchidaceae; genus Cymbidium; species Cymbidium sinense. The sequence continues at coordinate 28,219,024 of CM038221.1, read as the reverse complement.
AATTGGGTGACCTTCTTACAAATTACATGAACAGATCGATTCTACTGCTCGGTTTATATTTCAAGTATTTTATAAAACTTTTTATTTTGGCCAGCTTTTGAGTTTCGGGAAAACAATTAAAAGTGATAGAAACAAAGCTTCACTATACATAATTTAATTTGTTTATTTTTTTTTTTATTTTGTCGATTGAATCTATTTGGTTTACAATAATTTGACAATTAAGAAATTATAACTTTAAAATTTTCCACTGCCAAAAGAAAAAAAAAATATTGAACTGAACAGTAAGATCCAATTCAATCTAATTTATGGTTATTTTAATTTAACTTCTCGACAAGATAAATTCCATCCGAAATCACAGTCGATTTGAAATATAATCGAGTTGTATAGATTCATTACTTATAGCATTTGAAACAGGCGGGGAAAAAAACCCTAAACTGAAACCGTAGAAACGAAGGAGATAGCCATTAAAATGGGGGAAGTAAAGTCAAGAAAACTCACTTGAAACACCGAGATCATAGCCGAACAGAGATCCTCCAAGAGATCCCACGATGACCGCCAACACAAAGAAGACGGTGACTCCTCCTTCATAGTACTCCGCCCTTCTACCTTCTCCGCCCGCTCCGAACCCTCCTCCCGCCATTAACCCCTTACTCCAAATCCTCCAAGCTCTTCTCTCCTCTAAGAAACAGATCCGCTTCCCCTTCTCTAGTAGAGCTGTCAAACTCGATTTAAACCGAAGAGCTTAAGAGAGAAAAGTGAAGACAGCGACGGAGATGCAGATGGAGGAAGAAGACAAGACGATTAATATATTAATGCAAGTTTCCGGTGGAGATTTGTTAATCTCATATATGAAAACCATGGCTCAAATAAATGTGAAGAAGAAAAGTTTGTTCAACTTATTATTAAGTATTTATCCTTTCAAGTGTGTTAAAATAGAAAGATTTCAGTTGAAAAATCTGTGGATTAAGAAAAAAAAATTTTGGATAAGGATCTCAATTCTGATTACATCGGCCTTATAAATATTACAATGAGAGATTTACATACTAGTACATAAAATTTATGTATTCATATATTAAATATTTAAAATTTAGTGCATTCACTTTAAATAGTTAAAGATGACGCCATTTATAATATTAAAAATATAATTATCATTTATGTAACTGTTCAAATTTAAGTGTTGAATATATAAATATATAAAAAGTTATGTATGTAAAAAAATAAGATAAGGATGCACAATTTTGACTAAAACTATCTTATAATATTAAAATAAATAAAATAGATGATTAAGAAATTAAAAAATTAATAGATAAAAATATTCTGTTATAATTTGTTTGGATTAAATTTTAAATTTTTATATTTATTTTAAAATAAATTATATGTATTGTATACAATTAATATATATTTGAATGGTTGAAGTGGATGAATGCATCTGCCCTATTGAGTGATAGAAAAGTATCACTTGAATTTAAGAAAAAAATTTATAAAATGTTGATAAGTCCTACAATGATTTATGATGAAGAATGTTGTCCAATAAAAGAGAATTATAAAATTAAGAGTTGTAGAGATGAGTTGCTCAGATGATGATTGGTTATATAAATATATTCGTGAAAATGTTAGAGTAGCTCCAGTGACAAATAAGATTAGAGAGTGCCTTATGATTTTTATATAAATGATCTGATAATTTAATATGTAGAAATAGATTCACCTTATATTTAGAAAGTTAGAGTAGATCTAAAAGATTTGGTTATGATAAAAAAAAATGATCTTAGTTTATTATAATTAAATGAGAATTTGATACTTAATAGGAAGCAATGAAGAACAATGATTCATATAGCCCACCCCACATAGTGGGATAAAACTTGTTGTTATATACAATTAATACTAAAATTGCTTTAAAATATATTTTAAGATGATCATAATTCTTAAAATATTTTGTGTAAAGATGTTTAAATAAAATTTGTATTTCATTTATTTGAAGTTTAATTTTAAATTTTAAAGTTTATAATTTTGACTTAAAATTTTCCTTTTATTCTAAAAAAATTGGGTCAAGACATTATGATATAATTTAGGGGCTATTTGGTTGCTTGAAAAAAGAATGTTGTGTAAAAGGAATATAATGTAAAAGAAATATAATGCGTTTGAATTATTTTAGGTTGTTTGGTTGGAATTTCTATAAATATATAAGTTAATTTTTTTTTGTTGGGTAAAATAAGTATTTTAAAATTTTCAGATTGAAATGAATGTCAAATACACTGTTTCATTGTCTGAAAAAGAAAGAAAAGAATAAAGATAAAAAAAAACGATTATATTTAGATTATTGTTTAGTTAAAATTCTACAACACAATTTAGTTTATTTTGTGTAGTAAAATAAATGTAATGTAAAATATTTCAAGTTTTGAGGTATGAAAGATCGTAGTGGCGATATAAAGAGACAAGATGGCATGCGACACGATGAAGCCGATATGATGGCCACAAAGATTTATTATCACCAACAGATTAAAAATTGTGATTTGGAAATTCCAAATACGCCGAATTTTAATTTTGATAAATTTCAAATGCATTATGAAATTTTACTTTGTATCGTGCAAAGTGCAACACGCATTTAATTTACTTTACTTTACTTTACTTTCAAACCAAACAACCCCTAAAATTTAAACTTCTAGTGAATTCCAAATGCATTACATTACTTTAAAATTTTAATTTACATTGTATCAAACATAAAAAAAAAAAAAAACTGAAATATATGCATTTATTTTACTTTAAGTTCAAATCAGAGAGGGTAGATTGGTGAATTTTATAATCTTCAAAATAATTTTGATAAAATTTATATTGTTTTTATTTAAAATTAATTTATGATAAAATTCTATTATGATAGCAAAAAAAAATTGCTTTCTTTCATTAACTTGATTATATAAAATTATATTAAATTTAAATTAAGTATAATATAAGTTTTATTTGATAGTACACGCCACAAAATAAATTTAAATTTTTGATATCCTTCGTAATTATGATTACGAATTATTGTTGCAACTACTAAAATTAATTAAATTAAAACATACAAATCCAAATTACGAAGCAACCTATAGCCTCTCCTTATTAAATTATAGTTGCTAAATTTCAATTAATAAATTATATTACAATTTAATTGAACATTATTCCCTTATTACAAATCAAAATATAACTTTGCCAGATCATTTGTTTAGATTATGAGTTTTGAATATTATCAGTTACTCTTTATGTAAAAAAAAAAATTAAATATTTTAAATTTATTATCTCTCAATTTTTATTTTTATTTTTATAAAAAAAGCTTTCAAAGTTCTTCCTACTGTGAGTAACATGATTCGGATCGGATAAGTTGAATTTGTAGATAAAAATTGACTCAAATTTAAATTTATAGATAAAAATTAGATCAATTTTGAGTTCATAGGGCAAATTAAAGTTAGTGGGTTAACTCGAATTCAACCTAAAATATTAAATGACTCAGTTTCTTGAACTCAAATCTGACCTGAAAATTAATCGAAGATCTAAACACAAATTTTTCGAATCGAGTTATCATGACGAGTCAATTTTTGACATTCCTAGATAATCTATCAACTCTTTACCTTTTTTTCTTATATTTAAATACAACTTATAAGTGATAAGCTAATTTAACTGATAAAAGTATTAAAAATTACTAGTAAAATACTAATATTAAATCTATCCATATCGATTTTTTTAAAATTTTTAAACAGCACATTATAATAAAATTTTATGACCATGTGAGGTCAATCCCTTAATAGATAGAACAACTCAATTATTTCTCTTTTAGAAAGTGACATTTTGCGTGCTAAGTCAAGTCGGAGTTAGAACTCTTAATTTTAAAATGATAATAAATAATTATTCTATATTTATTATTTAGAATATTCAAAAGGTTTAATGATGAATGACGTCACTTGACAATTATTTAACCAAAGTTAAAGCTTAGAATAGTACAAATTTTAATCGGGCAAATTGTTAGTCAAACTTTGAATTATATGGATATGCTTTGATGTACGTTTGCTACTTAGTCCACACATTCAGTTGGCGCAATTAAATAGGGAGGGAACTTTCTAAGGGCATTTTTTTTCAAAGTTCTATGTGTATGTTATATCATTCATAACATATATTTTATGTAAATATTTAGTTTAAATTTTAATATGAGTTGATTCGATCTATATTTAAAATGGCGAGAACAAATTTAAAGTCAATCATATTGTATTTAAGCTGAGTTATATTTTTGATCGAGCATGCATAGTCATATATGTCGATATAAGATTGACTGGCTCACAAAATAGATCTAACTTTCTAGGTTCAAAAAACTCAAAAAGCAATGAACTTGACTCAAACTTCAATTGTAATGAGTCATATTTGAGTTAATTATCTAACTCTTTTGAATGGACGCCAATCCAAATAGTGAATGGTTGTTAACCACACATTTGGAGTGAGCTCTCACCTCTCTCATCATGATCTGACTTTAGACACCAAGAGTTTCTGGTTAACTTAGTGATGAGAACACTTAATCTAACCTGAGACTTAGAACAGAAATAGGTGGCCTTAGAATTTATGAGGACATGCCTAACCTATAACCCAAACTCAATGCTTGCTTCCTTCTTTCAAACCCAAAACCTCAAATTCAAATTCAAATTCAAACCCCAAAATCAAATCCGAACTCTAAATGATTGAAACCCATGATTAACTCCAAATTCCAAAATCTCTTCCTAAGCCATATGAACTACCTTCAAACCAACTCAAACTTAGTTGATTTCTTTACAAATCAATCATTCTTTCATTTGTATTCACAAATATAAATGAAATTCAAATTCAAACCATTCAAATCAAATCAAAATAAATCAAACTAAATCAAGACCCTTCTTAAGCCATATGGACCCACCTCCATAAGCCCAATCAAATCTTGATCCAAATCAACCCAAACATGATTGATTTCTTTATAAGTCATTCATTTCTTCATTTATATTTATAAATATAAATGAAACCCACCCTCCAATGACCAAAAATAAATCAAACCAATTCAAAATCTAAGTTAGCCTCTTTTGACCTATATCTTTTAATTTGGTCAAACTTGCTTCCAAATCACTCCAAACTCAAGTGATTTTCTCATAAATCATTCATATCTTCATTTATATTCACAAATATAAATGAAATATAAATTTAAATGGTCCAAACCAAACCCAAATTGAATCAAATTCATAATTTTAGCTCTTTTAGCCAAACTTTTGAGCTTGGTTAAATGACATTTAAATCAACTCAAAACTCATGGATTCTTCATGATTCAATTATTTTTTCAATCATTGATCCAAATATAAACATAAATCACCATTATCAAACTAAATCCAAGTCAACCCAAATCAAGCCCAAGTTCCCCTTTGGCTTGAAATTGTCATATGAACTAAAACCCACTTAGCTCCAAACTAATTGCAATTGGATTTATATTTCAATCATAGGCTCATATGTAAGTTCAACTAAACATGAATCAAACCTTGATCAAGCCAATTGACCCATTTAGGCTCATTTGACCTAAAGTGACCTAAAAGATCTTTTTGAGCCAAGTTCTAATCCAACCTAAATTGGATTGAACTAATCCCATCTAAACCTAAATCATGATCAACAATCATCATGGGGTGATCAATTGAATTGAATTGGATCAAACCAAGTCAAACCTAGCCTTTGACCAAGTCAACATTTAGCCTAAATGAAACCCAAACTAGACAAAATTCATCATATGCCAAAATTAAAACCATTGACTCAAACTCATTCATAATCAATGATTGAACATGACCAAGCCATCAATTGAGCCAAATTAAGCCTAATTGGCCACTTGATCTAAGTTGACCCAAATTGGCCACTTGACCTAAGTTGACCCAAATTAGCCTAAAAGGCTAAAAATAGGTCAAATCGTGATTTAACTTAAATTGATTACAACCAATGGCTTAAGTTCAGTCCAAATCACTTATTGAACTTGTCCAAAGCCATGATTGAGCCCAAGGTGACCAATTGTTCAACTTGGCTCAACCTAGCCCAAACTGACTAAAATTCAAATTAATTCTAATTTAAATCAAACAAAGCCTACAATCATTTTTAATCAACCAATTGAACTTGACTCAAGACCTAACACAACCTAATTTGGTCAAATTGGTCAACTTGACCAATTTGACCCTTTTGAATTCAAATGAATCAAATCCAAACCTAGCCAAACCAATCAAATTAATTGAACCAAAACATCCCAAATCATCATATGTACTTAACTCAAGCTTCGGTTTGACCTAATTTGACCAATTGGTCAACCCAACCCAACCTAGCCCAAATGTAACCCATTTGACCAATCTAAGCCAAACCACTCAAAACCAACTTATGGGATCTTGTGGGCTGACTTAACTCAGCTTAAACTCACCCTTGGTCAACCTAAGACCTCCCAAAAGCCAAGTGGGCCCCACCAAGGGGGTTAGCCATCAAACCATGGGATTTAAACTTCAAAACCATTGGATCCAAGCCAAAAGTCAACTCTCCCATCCCCATGGCATCCCCTTAGCTCTCCATGGAACTTTCTCCTGACCCAACCTAGCACACCTAACCCACCATTGACCTCATTTTGGAGTGAGCTCCCAGCTTCCTCATTATAGGCCTAGGACTCTCGTAGACACTAAGAGTTTCTTAGTCTTAAGACTCTTAGTTGAATACTTAACCTAACCCTAGAGACTTAGAAGAGTTAGTCATATGAATAAGATGTTCCTTAGAGATTTAAGAAGACTTTCCTACCCTATAGCCTAAACCCAATCCTTGATTCCTTCTTTCAAACTAAACCTCAAATTATAAAATCAAATCCAACTATCCAATGATTGAAACCCATCACCAAATTATCTTATGGACTTAGCCTTAGCCAAATTCAAATCAACCCCAATCCAATTAATTTTCTAAATTATCAAATCTAATCTCAAATCAAATTCTAAATCATAAATCAATTCCAAATTCCACATGATTGAAACCCATGATTAACTCCAAATTCCTAAGCATATGAACCACCTTTATGTGCTTAGCCAAAACTCCTTCAAACCAACTCAAATTTGGTTGATTTCTTTATAAATCAATCATTCCTTCATTTATATTTACAAATATAAATAAAATCCAAATTCAAACCTTTCAAATCAAATCAAAACAAATCAAACCAAATTAAGACCCTTCTTAAGCTATATGGACCTACTTCCATAAGCTTAATCAAATTTGCTTCCAAATCACTCCAAACTCAAGTGATTTTCTCATGACCCATTTATATCTTCATTTAGATTCACAAATATAAATGAAATATAAATTCAAATGACCAAAACCAAACTCAAATCAAATCAAATTTCTAATTTTAGCCCTTTTAGCCAAACTTTTGAACTTGGCTAAATGAAACTCAAATCAACTCAAAACTCATGGATTTCTTCATGAGTCAATCATTCATTCAATCATTGATCCAAATATAAATATAAACCCCCATTATCAAACCAAATCCAAGTCAACCCAAATCAAGCCCAAATTGACCATTTTGACTTGAAATTATCACATGAACCAAAATCCATTTAGCTCCAAACCAATTGCAATTGGATTTATATTTCAATCCTAAGCTCATTTGTGAGTTCAACTAAACTTGAATCAAACCTTGATCAAGCCAATTGACTCATTTAGGCTCACTTGACTTAAAGTGACCTAAAAGGCCTTTTGAGCTAAGTTTAATCCAACCCAAATTGGATTGAACAAATCACATCTAAACATCAATCATGATCAACAATCATCATGGGGTGATCAACCACCTTGAATTTGATCAAACCAAGTCAAACCTAGCCTTTGACCAAGTCAAAATTTAGCTCAAATGAAACTCAAACTAGTCAAAATTCATCATAAGCTAAATTGATTGAAATCATTGACTCAAACCCATTCATAATTAATGATTGAACATGACCAAGCCATCAATTGAGCCAAACTAAGACTAATTGGCCACTTGATCTAAGTTGACCCAAATTAGACTAAAAAGTAAAATAGGTCAAATCATGATTTAATCCAAATTGATTGCAACCAATGGCTCAAGTTCATTCCAAATCACTTATTGAACTTAACCAAAGTCATGATTGAGCCCAACTTGGCCCAACCTAGCCCAAATTGATCAAATTTCAAAATAATTCCAAATTAAACCAAACCAAAGCCTACAATCATTTTTAATCAACTAATTGAACTTGACTCAACACCTAACCCAACCTAATTTGGTTAAATTGGTCAAATTGGTCAAACATAGGCCAAACCAATCCAAATTAATTGAACCAAAATATCTCAAATCAACATATAAACCAAACTCAAGCCTTAGTTTGACCCAATTTGACCAATTGGTCAACCCAACCCAACCTAGCCCAAATAGAACCCATTTGACCAAATGAAGCCAAATCCATTCAAACTAACTTATAAGACCCTAGGACTTAGTCAAACCCAACCCAAACATGTCCTAATTCATTTTCAAATCAGCCTAAAAGCCAAGTGGGCCCCACCAAGGGGCATAGCCATCAAACCATAGGATTTAAACCTTAAAACCATTGGATCCAAGCTAAAGTTAACTTGCCCATCCCCATGGTAGCTCATTGGCACTTCATGGAACCTTCTCCTGACCCACCTAGCTAACCCACCCCTAGGTCAAGAAAGGACCTTTGGGAGGTGAGTTGACTCACCTCCAACCCAAACCAGCACCTATTGGATCCAGCCAAGCTTGGGTCCATGGCGTCCCATCTCCCTCCTCCCATCCCTCCTGCCTCACGACTTGATGGAGACAAGTCCAACGGCCAGACGGTAGTGAACTAGTACAAAATGTACACACATTCTCGTCTATCAATGATGGGAAATTGAGGTGTATACCCCCTCAATTGGAACATGATTTCGCACACACTTGCATCATGAGCTCTCCTTAGTGAATTCCAAAGCCCCTTAAAGTGTTTGCAAGGATCACCAAGCCCTCTCCATTCGGCATTTCCCATTCTCGAGCAAAGCCAAAATAGGGCATTCCAATCCCGAGCAATACTCCTTCTCCACTCAATCAAATTCCAATTCCTCTTAGCCACGCCATCACCATACCCTATCAAAGCCAACCAAATCATATCCCAAGCTCCCAAGTGGCAAGAGGTGTGAGTTCGATCGGAGCCGAAGCCTTCACATGCATGGATTGGTCAACCGAGCCTCCCATTCTAAATCAAGCTTAAAGCTCTTCAACATAGCCTCACCTCAACTAGGTGAAGCTACCTCCAGTGTTGCACCACCGAACATTAGCTTCGGTGAGGTAATTTTATAAACCGAGCCTTGTATACAAAAGTGGGTTGATCCTTTGTGAAGAAAATTAAAATTTCATAGAAATTTGATCGTTAAATGTGTGCATCTCCCTTTCCCGAAGGTGTAGGAAGAGTTTGGAGACAATCTGAGCTCGGGTGAGCTTGGATCAAACAAGGGAAGACGGACGACATCCGTCTTCCATCGCTTGCGAATGAGATAGATCACGAGCAGTCCATCTCGCGTGATTAAGATGAATGACTATGATCAAATCCCATGGTAGAGCCTCTGATTCATTTCCTAAATCTTAGATCGAATCATGGTCATCTGATCTAAGATCGGACGGCCCACAAAGAAAGCGCGTCCATCATCGGCTAAGTGAATGCGGATGTGATTACTTAAATAGCCAATCTTGTCGCGCCATGTGGAAAGTGTCGCATGCGCGTTACGTCGCCATGGCGAACGATTAAAATTAGGGATGATTAATTGGTTTTTAATCCTGAAACTTTCTAAAATCATAACAAATTGAATAAAAATCTAAAAAATACAAACTTAGGCTCATTTTGAGGAAATTTCAGAAGAGAATCTAGGAAAATTATAATTAATTGATTTTGGATAGTGATTTTGGATTAATTAGGATTTTATCAAAAATCTAATTAGCTTAATTGAACATTAATTAAGCACTCAATTAATCTCAAATTTTTTGAGGATGTTTAGGGGGATGACCTCTAGCTCCCCTATTTTTTTGGAATTTTTTTATTGCTTAAATAGGGAAATCACTTGATTAAGCTCTAATCACTCTCTTAAATTAATTAATCATAATTAATGAATGAATAGTAACTTGATTAATCATTTAAGCATAATTATCTCTATTGAACAATAAGATGACTTAGGGGATGTGGTTGGGGATACTTTTCCTAATCCATTTTCTAAGTTTTCTTTACCTTTAAAAATCAAATTAATTAATGGGTTAATGGAATAATTAATTGATTAATTTTGTGATTAATCTTCAAAATAAGGAAATCAAAATCTAATTGGATGTTTAAATGATTTAGGGATTAGGATTGAGCCCTTGATCCTTTCCCTTAAGCTAATTTCTTCATTCAAATTAAAACATAACCAAAATGTTTAATCAATTCATTAAAAGTTTAATGAAATTAAAATTAAAAATCAATTCATCCACACTTAAGCAACCTTTAATTGATCTTGGGTAGCTCCTTGGGTGTTCAATAACCCAAGGTGAGAGATAATGAAATTATGATTGCCTCCCATGTGTGAGAAAATCATAAAAGTAATTAAGTAAGATCACTTAAGCTTAATTGTCTATTTATCATAAGTCAATTGCATTAGGCCCCTTTCATTTCTTAAGAGCATTACAAATTTACTTTTCATGTGCTTGCATATCATATTGGCTTATTATTAATTAGTTAATTAACTTAAGGTGATATAGGTAAGGGATAATTAATTCATTTAATTCATACCTTAACTTAATCAAAATATAAAATCAACTTAAATATTCTTCATTAAACCAAACTAATTCATACATGGAGAAATGGGTTAGGATTAGCAAACCTCTCTCATATTTTCTAAATCAAATCAAATTCAAAGTTAAAAAAGCATTTAAAGAATTTTGGTTCATTTTAAATGGTCTTATTTAAATATGATTATCCTTAGGGATTAATTGGGATAAATGAAATCATGTATTTACATTCCTTTATTTCTTTCCAATCATGCCAAATATTGTTTGCCATATAAAATCAAGCATTTATTTCTTTCAAAAATTAATTAAATAAAATATTTTCTTTTATGTCAAATTGCATGTGTTGACTTAAATTAAGGATATGAGTGGCTATTATCACTAATAAACCACAAACTATTTTCAAAACTTATAAATCAATTATTATAAATGAAGTAATGCTAATTACAAATATTTATAAGCTTGCATGTGATGATAGTATAAGATGTGTAATATGAAGTTCTCTTTCCCTACCTTAACATGGATTCACATAGGATTTGCAAGTGTATAGTTCATTTGAAAAGAACACAACACTTGTCTAAATCTATTACTATGTATCTTCATATTAAGACTTAAGAAGAATTTCATATTATACATGTAAATCATACAACCAAATCAAACATAATTTCTTGCATGATTCCCTATCCATTTGGTTCTTTTTGTACATTCATATGTGTTTAAGAAAAGTAGTATATTAGTATGGACATCCCGGGCTGTGAGGCTTTAAGTAGTATATTAGTATAGACATGCATATATGATGTGACCAATGAATGAGAATCAAAAATCAAATAAATAAAACATAATTTTTGCATGGATTTTCCTATCCTTATAGTTATTCATACATTTATATTTATCTAAGAAAAGTAGTATATTAGTTTGGACATCCCGAGGCTATGAGACTTTAAGTAGTCTTAAGTATGTCTTGTTCCTTACGCCCCTGATGTAGAAAATAATGGTGTCGTACTCACTTAAAACTTTTATACATGTGAATGTGTATCTATCCGATGGATGAAAAATCCATATTTTCTATATAATAAAGGCATGCATTCATAATTCAATCAACAAATGAAATATTTAAATTTAAAAAATACATCTCTTTGCATTCATTATTAAAGTGTGCTAAGATTTACATTGTATGTATAGATATGCTTAAGAGTATTCATATGCATGATATACATGATGGAAAGAAATGAATGAGTGTGTGTTATGTGATAGTAATCCATCATAATTAATCCTAAGATATCTTTCTTATTGAATAGGGTTGTTTAGAATGAACCTAAATTTAGGGTTAATTAAAACACATAATAAATCACTCACTAAATAAAATTCATTAATTAACTTACTTTAGAAATGACTTAAGGTAGGGATAAAAGAGAGGTTCCCTCTCTTTTTTCTCTTTATAACACTTAGTTGCTAAGTGTAGGCCATATGAAACAAAAGAAAATATTAAGTAAAATCTTCAAATCAACTAAACCACTTAAAGAGAAATCAATCATTTATAAATTAAATCCCTCATAGCAAATCTAAAGCCTAGTTAGGACATACCATATAAGCTTTAACACATGCATATTAGACTAAGTCACCATTTCTAGCTTTATGTTAGGGCGGTGCATGGTTTGATGAATGTTTGGTTTTGTGATGTATTATTTTAGACTAGATGTTAGACTGTATATGCGTAGTCTGAATGTTAGGCCAATAATAGCCTAATCATATTTTATGCAATGGGTCATGCTTAAGGGGCCGCTGTAATAAAAATATAAATATTTTTTTTGTATGCTTGAGCCCTAAGCATAGCCTAAGTTAGGACATGTGGGCTTGGTTACCCATATGTGGGGTGCTAAGTCCAAATTATTCCTATAACTCCTTAAGTTGTATGGTGTGTTTAGCTAACATTTACTTTGTAGTTGTAGCTAGATTTACTTTTCTTCTCTTTTAATGTAATTTTTGCATTAAGATTATGATAAGTGTTATGGGGGATTAGGATGAACATTGGTTGTAAGATCAAGTCTTATACACAATGTGATGCCTTTGGAGCAAACAACATCTCAATCAAGCCAAAAAGAAAAAAAAAGAAATGGAGCAAATCAAAAATGAAGGAATGAAATGTGAAGAGTGAAGAATGGAGGATGAAGAATGAAGAGCCCCATAACACTTAGTATTTTATAATTGTAATTATTATTTCATTATGCTGGGAATGTATAAGAGTAGAGCTCGGCTATCCATATTTCTTTTCGGGTTGTATGGCGGTACCCGACCGCATCGACATTTTATTCTTTTGCGATAGTTTTATAAAAATTTTTGATATTTTGTTTAGCTTTTGCATTATAAATAACATGCATTTTCATAGTTTATTTATGATTGTTGATTGTTGTGTGGCGTGGATACAATTAGGCTCTTAGGATAAAAATAAATTTTCTATCCCATTAACAACTCATAAATAAAATTTTAAAATAACTCATAACCTCACATAAAAGCCTAAGAATTAAATCAAGATAATAAAATATTTAGCAAGCCCTTAGTTGGATGATTGAATGTATAATATCATGCATGTCATATTCTTCCACCCTTGCTAAGAGAGAGTTTTCATCGGTGCCAAAGAAAAAAGGCTTAACCTTTAAGAGCCTTTGATGGAAAGACACCACTTTCTCTTCTGATTTAGCCCATAATTAATTTTTCATGCATTTAGGCATATAAAATCCTACAGCTTGTGTCAAAACAAAAGTCCAAAAATCAAATAAAACTTGTTAAAATTTTGCATTATATTAAGTCATTACTCATGCCCTTCATGATCTAGTCTCTTAAGGAGTGAGTTTAAGGACTTAGTTTCTCTTCTAAATAAATAACAGCTTAACCATCTTGCAAAGTATATGACTTGCCTACATGGATTTAAAGTGTAGGAGTTAGTTAGCTGCCACACAAAGCGGTAATAAGCCCAACAGTCAGGTGGTTTACTCTCTCTTATGGAGGTAAATCATATACTCATTTTTATCTTAGATTTAAGTCATGTTTTGGTCCTCGCCAAAGCTCCCTAGATTTAGGATCTGAGGTTATTGTTTCCCTTTACGGACTATGAGCATAAATCCTCACTTCTTAGGCATTTTCATAATCTTATATTGTGGAATTATAAGTCATAAATTTTAATAAAATTTCCACTCAAATAAATAAATCTCTTCAAATTCAAATCTATAAAGCCCAATCATAGGATAGATTGGAATGCTCACTAGACTTTCTAGTATCATAAAAACTCCCTACTCATCTTATTTGGTTTCAATAAGAACTCTTCCCTTTTGATCTCTCCCACTTGATTTTCAAAAATACAACTAATCCTTTGATACTCCTATCTTTGAATTCTTTGGAGACAATAATTGCCTACTTTAATCGAGAGTATTATTAAGGGATTTATTTTCCTTAAGATGTAATTAACTATGGAGGCTTGCCTCTATAGAGAGCTTAACGAACCCAGTTTAAATAAATCTTGCTTTACTTTTTCATGTAAAGTAGGAAAAAAATTTCTAATATATTCGAAGACCCATCATGCCTTAGGAGTCCTTATTAGGTGATTAAGTCTATTATAGGGTAGTGACTTCTATCTCTCGAGATAGTACACTATTCCTTAATATTGTACCCAATCACCCTAATAAGTACATCTATGAATCTGTGTAGTGTCCCCTCACATATACACACAAAGCACACCAAACCAAAAATAAACACCACACCCACCCTAGGTCAGCCAAGGACCTTTGGGAGGAGAGTTAACTCATCTCCAACCCAAACTGAGCACCCATTGGATCCAAGCCCTTGAACCCTTGCACAATGGATCCATGATAGCCTCCCATCACTCCTCTCATCCCTGGCATGCAACCTTGACTTGATGGAGATAAGTCTGGTGGCTGGATGATGCGGCGACCTAATGCAAATCATGCTCATGATGGCGTCCATCCATCATGGAAAATTGAGGGGGTATACCCATATCAATTCGAGTGGAAAATCACATAAATTACATCGTGAGCCTTTTAAATCCACTCATAGCATTTCCAAGGATCCTCAAGTCCTCCTCGATTGGCATTCCTCTTCTTTAAGCTAGGCCAAAAAAGGACACCACTCATCCAAGCAATACTCCCTCTCCACTAAATCAAATCCAAATTCCTTGCACCCACACCATCCATATACTCTATCAAAGCCAACCGAATAATTTCCCAAGCTTCCAAGCCACGAGGAGTGAGTTCGATTGGGGCAGAGCCCCTTGCATGCATGGATTGGTCAACCGAGTGTTCTAGCCTAAATCAATCTAAAAGCTTTTCAACAGGACCTCACCTCAACTAGGCGAAGCTACCTCTAACGTTACACCACTGGACATTAGCTACGGTGAGGTAATTTCACAAATTGAGCCTTGTATGGAAAAGTAGGTTGGTATTTTATGAAGGAAATTCTAATCCCATGTGAATTTGATGGTTGGATGTGTGTTTCTCCCTTCCCCGAAGGTGTGGAAAGAATTTGAGACAATCCGAGCTCGGGTGAGCTCGGATCGAACAAGGGAAGACGACGACATCCATCTTTCATCACTCGTGAAGGGGATAGATCATGAGCCAATCATTCTGCATGATTGGAATGAATGGCTCGATCAAATTCTGTGGTAGATCCTTTGATTCCTTTCCTAAATTGTGGATTGAATCGTGGCCATCCGATCGTAGATAAGATGATCCACAGAGAAAGCGTGTCCACCGTCGGCTGAGTCAGCATGTAGATGTGACTACTTAAACAGTCAATCCCATCATGCCATATGAAAAGGGTGCCGCATCAACCGCCATGTGGCCCGTCATGATTAAGGCTTTAATTAGGGCTAATTAATTAGTTTTTATTCTTGAAATTTCATAAAATCATAACTAATTAAAAAAATTCAAAAGTACAAACTTATGCTCATTTTGAAGATATTTCAGAGTAGAATCTAGAAACATTATTTTAATTGATTTTGAACAATGATTTTGGCTTAATTAAGGTTTTATCAAAAATCTAAAAAGCTTAATTACACCTTAAATAAATGCTTAATTAATCCTAAATTTTTTTGTGGATGCCTAAGGGGATGACCTCTACCTCCCCTATTTTTTTGGGATTTTATTGATTGTTTAATTAGAGAAATCACTTGATTAAGCCCTAATCACTCTCTTAATCTAATTAATCATAATTAATTAATAAATAATAACTTGATTAATCATTTAAACCTAATTACCTCTCTTGAATAGTAAAATAACTTAGGGGATGTGATTAGGGATACCATTCCTAATTCATTTCCTAAGTTTTCTTTACCATTAAAAATTAATTTAATTAATGGTTAATGAAATGATTAATTGATTAATTAAGTAATTAATCTTCAAGATAAGGAAATCAAAATCTAATTGAATGTTTAAAATGATTTATGGAATAGGATTAGGGCCTTGCCCTTGATCCTTTCCTTTAAGTTGATTTCATCATCAAATTAAAATATAACTAAAGTGTTTAATTAATTAATTAAAGGCTTCATAAAATTAAAATAAAAAAAACCAATTCATCCACACCTAGGCAACCTGTAATTAATCTTAGGTAGCTCTTTGGGTGTTCAATAACCCATGGTGAGAGATTATAAAATTATGGTTGGCTCACATGTGTGAGAAAATTATAAAAGTAATTAAGTGAGATCTCTTAAGCTTAATTAAATATTAATTATAAGCCAATTGCATTATGCCCCCTTTCATTTCTCATGAGCATTGCAAATTTACTTTTCATATGGTTGCATATCATATTGGCTTATTATTATTTAGTTAATTAACTTAAGGTGATATAGGTAAGGGTTAATTAATTCATTTAATTCATACTTTAATCTAATTAAAATATAAAATCAACTTAAATATTCTTCATTAAACCAAATTAATTCACACATGGGGAATTGGGTTAGGATTAAAAAACCTCTTTCATATTTCCTAAATCAAATCAAACGCAAAGTTAGAAATGTCTTTAAAGAATTTTGATTTATTCTAAATAGCATTATTTAATGTGATTGCCCTTACAAATTAATTGGGATGAATGAAATCATGCGCTCACATTCTTTTATTTCTTTCCAATCATGCTAAATATTGCTTGCCACATGAAATCATGTATTCATTTCTTTTAAAATTAATTAAATGAAATATTTTATTTTATGTCAAATTACATGTGTTGGCTTAAATTAAAAATATGTGTGGTTATTTACGATGAAAATATTTTCTCCTTCATCTATCCTTTTGAAGAGGATAAATGAAAATAGAAATATATGCCTTTTAGTTGGAACGTCACATAGATCTGCAGATATTCTTATTAGGGTGATCGGGTATGACATTGAGGAGAGGTGTACTATCTCAAAAGATAGAAGTCATCACCCTACAATGAACCTAATCACCTCAATAATGACTCCAAAGGACAATGGGTCTACATATGTATAAGAGATTCTTCCCCTACTTTACTTGGAAAAGTAAAGTATGATTTATTTTAAATCGGGTTCATTAAGTTCCCTACAGGGGCAAGCCCCCATAGTTAATTACATCCTAAAGAAGGGGATTCTTTAGGAATACTCTCGATTAAGGTAAATGAACGTTGTCTCCAAAGATTTTAATAGGTGGGACTATCAATCGATTAGTTTATTTTTGGTAAATCAAGTGAGATCGATCAAGAGAAGGGAGTTCTTATCGAAGCCAAATGGAGGTGAGTAGGGGATGTTTAGGATACTAGGAAGCTTAGTAAACATCCCAAACTATCCTATGGTTGGGCTTTATATTTTTGAAATGGAATTACTTATTTGAGTTGAATTTTTATTAGAAGTTTAGGGCTTATAATTCCACAATACAAGGTTATAGAAATGCCCAAGAGGTGAGGATTTATGCTTATGGCTCATAGAAGGGAGAAGCAACCTCAGAACCTAAATCTATGGAGCTTTGGTGAGGGCCAAAAATATGACCTAAATTTAAGGCAAAAAATGGGTATTCACAAGAGAGGACAAACCACCCGACTGCTTGGACTTACAACTGCCTCGGGGTGGCCACCAATTAACTCCTCCTATGATTTTAAATTCATGTAGCAAGTCATATGTTTATGCAAGATAGCTTAGCTATTATTTTTTTTAGAAAGAGATTAAGTCCTTAAACTCACTCTCTAAGAGACTAGATCATGTAAGGACATAAAAAATGACCTAAATCTAATGCAAAACATATTACATTTTACTTTCTTTTTTGGACATTCATTTGACAAGGGCTTATAGGATTCATATGCATAATGCATGAGAAATATGATTATGGGCCAAAATCAATGATAATGGAGAGATGTGTTTCCACCATGGCTCTCAAAGGTCAAGGCAAGTTCTCTGGAAAAGATGGAAGCCCTCCAACCAAGAGTGAAATAATATATTTGTATGCATGATATTAGAAAAGAAATGCTCATCCAACTAAGAGGTTGCTAATTCTTTTATCTTGATTTTAACTTAGTCTTTAAATGAGGTTATGAGTTATTTATTTTTAATTTTGAGTTGATTAATTTGGTAGAAGATTTATCTTTCCCTAAGAGCCTAATCGTCATCTAAGCCATACATCAATGCAAGGAAAAATTAGGAAAATATGCCATTTCTAATGCACAAGCTAAATAAAATATCAAATATTTTATAAAGCTAACACAAAAGAATAAAAGGCCAAGTATGGTCTTGCACCACCGCACAAACCCAAAAATAAATTGGGTAGCCAAACTCTCCCCTTATATAACCTGGATTACAAATGAATTAATTACAATTAAGAAAGAAATTCATGTTATGGGGGTCTTCATTCTTCTTTTCTTCTATCTTCTTTCTTCTTTTGGTTCCTTTTTTTGGATGGTTGGAATGTGGATACTCCAAAGGCTTCACATGGTACATAAGATGTGATCTTATAAGCAATGCTCATCCTAATCCCCCCATAATAATCATTCTAAAATCCTAATTATAATAGTACATGAAAAGGGAGAAAGTTAATCTAACTAAACCTATAAAATAGAGATTAGCTAAACAAATCACACATTCTCAAGCATGTATATAAACAAACTGGACTTAGCACCCCACACATGGGTAACCAAGTCCACATGGCCTATTTTGGATTATGCTTATGGGTATGAACATAGCAAAAGAAGTTATTTTTTAAAGCTTAAGCACAATCCCTCAAGACAATGATTAGACTAAATTGACATACCATTCATTCTACGCACATACACTATAATATCCAGACTAAAACACCATATCATAAAACAAAAGCAAACATCAAACCATGTATCGTCCTAGCATAAGACTAGAAGTGGTGACTTAGCCTAATGTGTGTGCCATGTAAGGTTCATGTGATATGCTTAGCTAGGCTTTAAAGTTAGAATTTTCTAAGTGTGAAAAGGTTCAACTTAAAAGAGTGGTCTCATATGAGTTGTTTAGTTGATATGGGTTAATTTTATTTGATGATTTTATTTGGTTAGAATGAACCTACTTATTTACTAAAGGTTGTAAAGAGAGGAAAAGAGAAGATAACTTCTCTTTCCTCCCTACCTTAAGTGATTTCTAAAGTAGATTCATTAATGAATTTTTGTTTAGTGAATATTTTATTATGTATTTTAATTAATCCTAAGTTTAGATTTTTCTCTAAATAACCTATTTAAAAAGAAAGACATTTTAAGATTAAGTAAAGTGAATTACTATCACAAAACACATAATATTTTATTTCTTTCCCAAATATGTATCATGCATATGAATGAATCCTAAGAATATCTATACATGTGATGCAAGTATTTAGCACACCTTAATAATGAATTCTAAGAGAGGTAGCTTAAGAAAATTTATAATGTTTCTTGTGTGCATGATTTTGTAAGTAGAAGAGAGTGATTCTTTTATCCATTTTTCAAGTGTACATTTACAAGTATAGAAGACATAAGTGAGTACAACATCATTGTTAGCACCAAGGATGTAAGGTACAAGACCTACTTAGGGCTACCTAAAGCCTCAAAACTTCAGGGATGTCCAGACTAACATACCACTTTTCTTAAATACATGTGCATGTACAAAAAAATGCATGGAAAGAGAATCATGCAAAAGGTTTATGTTTGTTTGTTTGATTTTGGTTGTTTAATTTATATGTGTGATGTGGAATTCCTTCTTGAGTCATGACATAGGAGTGTATATGAATAGATTTCAAAAAAATGTCATGTCCTTTTCAAATGGACTATACACTTTGTAAATCCTACACAAACCTATGTTAACAAAGAGAAGAAAAAGTCACATAACAAATTTTATACTATTCACATGCAAGCTCATAAGTACTTATAGATAGCATACTTTTCATTTGTAATGTTTGGTTTATAAGTTTTGAAAATATTTTTGATTTAGTAGTGATAATTAATTCAGATCTCATTTTAGCCAAAATATGTAATTTGACACAAAGGAAAATTTTCATTTTAATTTTATTTTTCAAAAGACATGAATGCATGATTTTCATATGACATACACATTTAGCATGCTAGGAAAGAAATAAAGTGATGTAAACATGTAACTTCACTCACCCTAATTAATTCCTAAAGATAATCTTATGAAGCAAGATGATTTAAAGAGAATCATAAGTTGTTTAAAGAGACTTTCATTTTATTTTTGATCTTGATTTGAATTAGGAAAGTGTGAAATGGTTTGCTGGTCTTAACCCATTCCCACATGTGTGTATTATTTTAGTTTAATTTTTAGCTAATTAGATCAATTTTATGCTTTGGCTAGGTTAAGGTGTAGATTAAGTTCATTAATTACCCCTTACCTATACCACTTTAATATATTTAATCAAGAAATTATGAGCCAATGGATGACATAAAATCACAAGGAATTTAAATCAGCAATTCATCCTACGAAATAAAGGTACCTAATGCAATTGGCTCATAATTAATTATTAATTAAGCAAAAGGGTTTAATTTTAAGTACTCTCATAACCTTTCTCACACATATGGGTTAGGTATGATTTCCTTATGTTTACTTAGGTTATTGAACAACTAAACATCTACCCAAGAATGATTGATTAAGTTACTGGATTAATTTTGGTTTTGAGAATTTGATTTGATTAATTAAGTAGATCATTAGTATATTAACCCATAATTAGATTTGGATTTAAGGAAGAAAGGGGGATTAAGGAATAGCTTAAGGAAAATATTCCAAAATCATTCTATAAACCTCCTAATCACTTAAACAAAGTTTAATTAATTTAATTAAGGATTTAAAATACTATTCATATGCTTAATTAATCTTAATAACTTTAAGAGAGTGATCAGGGGTTCATTAATCAATTTCATTGATTAACTCATTAATAAATTTAAAAAAATGTAGGGGAGTCAGAAGTCATCCCACTAAACATGCCTAAGCAGTTTGGAATTAATTAATGAAGTCATTAAGGAGTAATTAGGATTATTAAGTTTTCAAATAAACCCCAATTAAGAAAAATCTATTGTTCAAATTCAATTAGAAATAATTTTATTGGATTCTCCTCTGAATTATATTTAAAGTAAACTTGAGTTTGTATTTTTTTTTTTAGATATTTTTCTATAATTAGTTATAAATTTAGGAATTTTCAATTGATTTTAAGTGATTTTTATGAAGTTATCCTAATTTATTTTACTAAAATAAATCATTTGATACTAAAAGTTCAATATCTTTTAATATAAAGATCATTTTGACTTAAAAATTTTATGGTTGGTGCATTTTAATATCAATTTTAATCTCTGAAAATTTCAACTTAATCTGACATGTATTTTTGATTTAATTAATGAAATTAGATTTTTACTAAAACTCAAATTAAGCTCAAAATATTTAATAAAATTTAGGAATTTTGGGTTTGTTAGATTCCTCTTAGAAAGAGGAATCCAACGAGTTATTGTTTATAATTTTTCATTAAGTATTTTATTTTATGCATTTTTAAAGTTTCACGTGATTTAAAGTATTTTTTAATCAGAAAATCAGATTTTTGTATTTAGCATAGTCAGCGTGTCGTGCGCCACTGACGTGGCAATATGGCGCCACATGGTGCTGCACGATTGGGCATGTGGTGCAGCATGGCACGTGTGTGCCACGCAGTGACACATTTGCCAGATGAGTGAGAAAGATCAGTTAATGCATTAAGAGTGACCTGCAGTTCTCTCTGGACTGTCTGATCTATGATCGAACGGTCCAGATCAGATTGTACAATCCAGAGGCCAGGATCACACGACCGACACATGATTTGAGCAGTCCGATTGCATGATCGAATGGTCTAGATGGCATCAAATGATCCAAGGAACCGGATCACGCGATCCACGCTCGATCCGAGCCGTCCGGTCCTGAACTGTTGGATCAGACTGTGGCTGCTACTCGCTGATAGTGAATAGAAAAAATAGAGCTATTTTTGGAAAAATGAGGGATTCTATAAGTGAAAACTTGTCCAAATGGGCTCGATTTTGCGTCGATTTGCACCGAAGAAATTATATTTTCTAATTGGGATGATTTAAAGTAAAATGGGATTATCTATGATAAATTTCTTAAAAAATATGCTAAAAAATCACAAATGAAGGATCCTAAGGCTGACTATGATTTTTTTGAAAGTTACCTCACCGAGGATGATTTTCGGTGACAATGATGACTCGAGCACACTGTTGAGTAAGGGAAGAGGCCTTGGAATGAGCTTGGATCTTCTCCTTCATGTCAATAAAGTTTCCTCCAGTGATCATCATTTCCTTGCCGAAATCCACTTAGTTTTGAAGTATTTCTCTCCGAAATGAAGTGGGGGTGCTTTCCAATGGCTTTGGGAGCTCTAGGAGAAAGAGAATGAGAGGAATGAGGGTTTACATCAGCCACTAATGCCTTGGAATGAATTAAATTTTTGGCTCCAAACTCATGTCATTTGACTTGGGGTGGTTGGGAATGGAAGAGAATCATCCTAGGTGGCTCCCTATGGTTGCTAAGGCATGGAAAGTGGTCACCATGAAGGACAAATGCCCCAGCCAAGGGAGGTGAGAGTCCTTCATGCTAAGTATTCCAATGGGAGAGGTGAGGTGATTTCACCTCCCCATGAGTCATGGCTGCCCCAACCACTCCTTGGGTCAAAAAATCAGTATCCTTGGTGCCAATGTCTATCAATGGATGAATGTTAAGTGGCCAAGGAAGAGAAATGACCACTTGGGAAAGTGTCTTTTCTCATGGGATGCACTTGACCCAAGGGCAAAGTTGTCATTTGGCATTGAATTTGATTTGGGCAGATTTAAAATGAGTCAAAAGTAAGTTAGATCAAATTTCATGTCATTTGAAGTTCATTTGATTTAATTTGGGTTGATTTGACCCATTTGGGTCAAATCTAGTCAAAATGAGTTAGGTTGACCAATCAAATTGGATCAAACCAAGAGTTGAGACAAGTTCAAATGACTATTTGGAGTATATTGATTCTATTGGTTTCAATTAATTTGATTTAATTTAGATTTAATTTGGATTTTTCTAATTTGATTTTTTATTTTTAGGTCAATTTGGGCTAAGTTGACTAATTTGACCCAATTGATCAAATTAGCTTGAATCATGACTTGGTTTGGGTTTGGTTGATCATTTGGAATATGTTCCAAGCTTTGGTTTCCATCAATTTTGGTTTGATTTGATATTGGCTTGATTTGACCTTTTAAGTCAAATTGGGTTCATGGTCAATTGGGCTAGGTTGGGTCTAGTTGGCCAATTGGTCAAATTGGGTTTAATTTAGGCTTTTTTCAAGTTCAATAATCAATTTGGAGTGAACTTGAGCCATTGGTTGCAATCAATTTAGTTTAGGTTACAATTTGACTAGTTTGGGTTCATATGAGTTAGAGGGTTGACTCGGTCAACAGGCTAGGTTGACTTGGTTAGACCCAATTCATGATAATTGATTAACCTATGATGATCAACAAACATGACATGAAGTTTGGATTAGCTTAATTCACTTTGATTTGAATTGGATTAGATTTTGATTTATGTAGGTCAAATTGGCCACTTTGGGTCAAGTGAGTGAATTGGGTTTAGTTGGCTTGATCAAGGCATGATTCAAGATTGGTTGAACTCACAGATGGATTTATGATTGAAATATAAAGCCATTTTCAAGAGATTTGAAGTCAAGTGGGTTTTGATTCATTTATCAATTTCAAGTTCAAAGGATGAATTTATGATATTTGATTCAAAAAAAAATCAAGAAAAATCAAGGATTTGGCTTGATTCGAGTTTGATTTGGATAAGTTCAAGAATTTGACTTGAAAGGCTTAGGTTGGATTTTGGTTGGATTTAAGTTTGAGTTTTGAATTTGGTTTTGGATATTTGAATTTATAATTCATTCATATTTGTGAATATAAATGAGAATATAAATGGGTTATGAGAAAATTTCTTGAATTTGAATTGATTTGGATTTGATTTGAGCTAAGTCCATAAGATTGAATCAAATGGCTTAGGAAAGATTTTTTATTTGAATTTGGATTTAGTTTAATTGATTTGAATTTATATTTCATTTATATATGTGAATATAAATGAGAATATAAATGGGTTATGAGAAAATTTCTTGAATTTGAATTAATTTGGATTTGATTTGAGCTAAGTTCATAAGATAGATTCAAAGGGCTTAGGAAAGATTTTTTGCAATTCAAATTTGGATTTCAATCATGTGTTTTGATTATTTGGAATTAATTCATGATTTGAGAAAATTCATTGAAATTGATTCAAGGTTTGATTTGGAGTTGAAGTTGATATGAGTTTGGAGTTTGAATTCAATTTGACTTGAAGGAAGAAAGTGAGGAGTTGGTTTAAGCTATAGGGTAGGCAAATTTTCCTAACACCCCTAAGGCATGACCTATTCCTATGGCTAACTCTTCTAAGTTTCTAGGGCTAGGTTGAGTGTCCACCTAATCACTAGATGTGTCTTAAGACTAAGGATCTCTTACAGTCTAAGAGGAGTCATATGTCTAAGATGGAGGGGTTGAGAGCTCATCCTAAAAATGAGGTCAACAAAGGGCACCCAATAAAATTAAGAGGAGAATCTAATAAAATTATTTCTAATTGAATTTGAGTAGAAGATTTTCCTTAATTAGGGTTTATTTGAAAACTTAATAACCCAAATTACTACTAATGATTTTATTAATTAATTCCAAACTTCTCATGCATGTTTAGTGGGATGACTTATGCCTCCCCTAATTTTCTTGGAATCTATTAATGAGTTAATGAGAAAATTTAATTAATGAACCCCTAATCACTCTCTTAATATAATTAAGGTTAATTAAGCATATAAATAGTGGTTTAATTCCTTGATTAAGATGATTAAACTTTATTTAAGTGATTAGGAGGTTTATGGAATGATTTTGGGATATTTTTCTTAATCTATTCCCTAAACCCCCTTTCTTCCTTAATCCAAACCTAATTAAGGGTTAATCCACTAATGATCGACTTAATTAATCAAATCAAATTCTCAAAACCAAAATATTCTAGAAACTTAACTAATCCTTCTTGGGTAGATACTTAGGTGTTCCTTAACCTAAGTAAACTTAAGGAAATCATACCTAATCCACATGTGTGGGAAAAGGTTATGAAATTACTTAAATTAAACCCTTTAGCTTAATTAATCATTAATTATGAGCCAATTGCATTAGGTACCTTTCTTTCCTACGATGCATTGCTGATTTAAATTTCTTGTGATTTTATGTCAAACATTGGCTCATAATTATTTAATTAAATATGTTAAAGTGATATAAGTAAGGGGTAATTAATAAACTTAATCTACACCTAACCTAACCAAAGCATAAAATTAATCTAATCACCTAAAAATTAAACTAAAAATATACACACATTTGGGAATGGGTTAGGACCAGTAAACCTTCTCACACTTTCTTAATTCAAATCAAACTCAAAGAAAAATGAAAGTCTCTTTAAACAACTTTTGATTCTTTCTTTAAATGATCTTACTTCATAAGATTGTCTTGAAAAATTAATTAGAGTGAATGAAATTATATGCTTACATCACTTTATTTCTTTTCTACCATACTAAATGTGTATGTCATATGAAAATCATGCATTCATGCTTTTCTAAAATCAAATTCAAAATGAAATACTTTTTTTATGTCAAATTATTAGTTTTGGCTAAAGTGAAAATATGAGTGGTTATTATCACTATTAAATTCAAAACTATTTTCAAAATCTATAAATCAAATACCTAAAATTGAAAGTGTGCTACTTATAGTTTATTTATAAGCTTGCATGTGAACATAAAAATGTGTCTTATGTTTGCTTCCTTTCTTCCCTCTTAATATGGATTTGAATAAGATTTGCAAAGTGTATAGTTCTTTTAAAAGAACATAACACTTTCTTAAATATATTCTTATCCTCTTCTACGTTATGACTTAAGAAAGATACTTACACTTACACATATAAATTACATAACCAAGTCCAAACAGAAGTACAAATTTTTGCATCTTTCTTTTCCATTCATTTCTTTTGTACGTATGCTTGTATTTATGGAAAGTGGTATATTAGTCTGGACAACCCCGGGGTTGCGAGGCTTTAAGTAGCCCTAAGTAGGTCTTGTACTATACACCTCAGGTTAACAATGGCGATGTACTCACTTATGCCTTTCATACATACATGTGTGCATATGAAAAGTTGATAAGAAAATCTCTTGTCTACTTAATGAAAATCATGCATCATAACGCATTCAAATTTTCTTAAGTAACTCACTTAGCATTCTCATTCCATGCATTTCTTTTTGTACATGAACATGTATTTAAGAAAAGTGATATATTAGTCTGGAAAACCCCGAGGTTGCGAGGCTTTAAGTAGCCCTAAGTAGGTCTTGTACCTTATACCCCTGGTTAACAATGGTGTCATACTCACTTATGTCTTTTATACTTGTAAATGTGCATATGAAAAATGGATAAAAGAATCACTCTCTTCTACTTAACAAAATCATGCAGACATGAAACATTTCAAATTTTTTTAAGTAACCTCACTTAGCATTCATCATAAAGTATGCCAAACATTCCCTTTTGTCTGTATAGATATGCTTAGGATCTATTCATATGCATATTATATGTATGTGAGAAAGAAATAAAATGTTAATGTGTTTTGTGATAGTAATTCACTTTACTTAATCTTAAAATATCTTTCTTTTTGAATAGTTTTTTTTAGACAAAATCTAAACTTAGAATTAATTAAAATGTATAATAAAATATTCATTAAATAAAATCATTAATGAATCTACCTTAGAAATCACTTAAGGTAGGCAAGGAAAAGAGAAGTTCTCTTCTCTTTTCCTCTCTTTACAACCTTTAGTAATTAAGTAAGTTCATTCAAACCAAATTAAATCATAAAATTAACCCATATCAATTAAACAACTTAAATGATCACCCTTCTAAGTTGAATTTTTCACACTTAAAAAATCCTAACCTTAAAAGCCTAGCTAAGCATACCACACACACACACATTAGGCTATGTCATCACTTCTTTATGTTGGGGCGGTTTGATCTTTATTTTGTGATGTAATGGTTTAGACTGGATGTTAGGGTGTATGTGCGTAGAATGAATGGTAGGACTATTTAGTCTAATCATTATCTTCTGTAGGAGATTGTGCTTAAGGGGTGTTGTGAAAAATATAATTGCTTTTGACATGCAGGTTGCTTATACCCTTAAGCATAATCCAAAATAGGTCAGGTGGACTTGGTTATCCATGTGTGGGGTGCTAAGTCCAATTTATTTATATGTATGCTTGGGAATGTGTGATTTATTTAGCTAATATTTATTTTGCATGTTTTAGTTAGATTTACTTTTTTTTCTTTTCATGTATTTTTATAATTAGGATTTTGGAATAATTGTTATGAGGATTAGGATGAGCGTTGGTTATAAGGGCATGTCTTATGTATCATGTGAAGTCTTTGGAGCATCCACCTTCCAACCATTCAAAAGAAGGAACCAAATAAGAAAGAAGAAAAGAAGAAGAAATAAGAAAAGAATAATGAAGAAAGAAGCGACCCCATAATGAATTCTTGCTTAATTGTACTTAATTCAATCGGATTCTGATAAGGGTAGAGCTTCGATTTGTTTTTCGGTTTGTGTGGTTGTGCCCACCATTGCCTTTATTCTTTTAGCTTTATAAAATGAGTTTTATTTAGATGATATATTTTCTAGTTTCTTCCTTGCTTTGATGTATGGCCTGAATGAGGATTAGGCTCTTAGCAAAAAATTAATTTTCTACCAAATTAATCAATTCAAAATTTAAAATAAATAACTCATAACCTCTCACTAAAGTTTGGGCTATAAATCAAGATAAAAGAATTAGCAACCCCTTAGTTGGATGAGTATTTCTTTTATAACATCATGCACAAAAGCATCTTGTTTCACTCATAATTGGAGGGCTTTCACCTTTTCAGAAACCACCTCCTCCTCCCTTCTTGCTGATTTTGGCCAATAATTTTATTTCTCATGTATTAGACATATGAATCATATAAGCCTAACTCAAATGATTGTCCAAAAATGAAAATAACATGTAATATGATTTGCATTAGATTTAGGTCATTTGAAGCATCCCCTTACATGATCTCTTTAGGTAGTGACTTTTAGGACTTAGTCTCTTTCTAAATAAATAATAGCCTAACTATCTTGCATAAAGAATATGACTTGCATACATGAATTTAAAATCATACAAGGAGTTAATTAGCAACCACCCCTAGGCGGCTGTAAGTCCAAGCAATCGGGTGGTTTGTCCTCTCTTGTGGAGGTAATCACACATATTTGTTCATGCTTTTTGGCCCTGGCCCAAAGCTCCCTAATTTAGAGGTTGCTTCTCCCTTACATGGGCCATCCTTACCTCTTACCCATAACCTTGTATTATGGAATTATAAACTTCTAATAAAAATTTCAAATAATTAATTCAATTTTAAAAATATAAAGCCCAACCATGGGATAGTTTGGGATGCTTCCTAAAACATCCCTACTCACCTCCATTTGGCTTATAAGAACTCCCTTCTCTTGATTTGCCAAAAATAAACTAATCGATTGATAGTCCTACCTATTGAAATCCTTGGAGACAATGATCATTTACCTTACTTGAGAGTATTCTTAAAGAATCTCATTCCTTAATGTGTAATTAACTATGGGGGCTTGCCTCCATAGGGAATTTAATGAACGCGATTTAAAATAAACCTTGCTTTAAATCTCCATGTAAGGTAGGGGAAGAATCTCTGGTACATATGCAGACTCATTTTCCTTATGAGTCCTTATTGAGGTGATTAGGTCCATTGTAGGGTGGTGACTTCTATCTTTCGAGATAGTACACCTCTCCTCAATGTCGTACCTAATCACCCTAAATGAACATCTACGGATCTATGTGGTGTCCCAACTAAAGGCGGGAATAATATTTCACCACACCCATCAATTTGCCAAGGAAAAAGCTGGGACTCACATCCTCTTTATGGGCTGCTGGTGTGTTTGACTCAATAGGTGTCATCCTACTAAGTGAATGTCTAGGAGACTTATATCAACTTAATGTAGTCAGGAAAGGAGCCTGCAGTTACCCACCTTATATATACTGATCTAGTTAGATCATGATGTAGCAGCTTACATTGGGCCATTGAAGTCTATCAAACAAAGCACTCATTGGTTTATGAAGATAAATATCATTGACCATTAGGGTGACCTAGCAAAATGTAGAACTAAGTAGAAGTTTACATGGGGCTTGCTCCCACATCAAAGCTAGATAAAATATTTGTGTTTAGCTTGTGTTGAGAATAGGTTCGGGTTCTTATACCCTAAACATGGGAATTTGATGAAATGGTGCCGGATGGCAGGAATTAAAATGATGTGGTTGATTCTCTTTTTGCTTGGACCATGGAAAAAACAGTGGGTTTTGTGTTTGATTGTGAAGGTGGATTTGATGATGAATTAGACTTTGATTTCATAAGACAAACATGGGCGAAATATTTCTTTGAATTAATTTGTTGAGATAAATTTTGGGTTGTCTCTTCTGGTGAGACATCAGGTGATGGTGTCTGACATAAGGTCTCCTTGGAGTGGAGCTGGAGATGTTTGTGTGCACTCTCTTCTCCATCTTTGACTCTTCTCCATAACTTTTCATTTCTTTTTTTCATTTCTTTCATATCTGACCCATTAGGAAGCAGGTGCTTTTGGGTATTGAGTTAGTTAGGTTGGTGGTGATGAATTGCTTATTCTAATGCCATTTTAATGGATTTCATAAGGTTTTGTTGATGCCCAAGCCATTTGCTCAGGGTGTAGATGTTTGATCTATCTAAATCTATGTGTCTTCGGGCTATTGATCTTGGTGCTCTTAAATGTAATACCATAGAATATTATTTTCGAAGCACCCCAAACATATATATGGTTTTAGGAAACATGTAGGCATAAGTGGGATGGCTCATACTTAGAAAAGTGGTTGGGTAAGATGAGATGTGTGCCTTGGAAAAAGTAGGTTGATCAGACCCACAATTGTTTTGCCAATGATTCAGCCAATAGTTGGTGGATGTTTTTGATTTTTGTCTCTTCAGCTACATCCCATTATATATTCTAGGCCATTATCTAGTCTTGATCTTCATCTTGAATTGGATTGGTATGCTCAATGCCTAAATACACCTTGGTTATATATAGGCTTCAAAACATGAGTAACCACATGAAAGATCGATACAGGTGGATTATCGACAAGGCATAGAAGAGCTCTGTTTCACGATGGTCTTGTGACTTTCTTGAGGTAGTTTCATTGTTCAAATAAATATATGATGGTTGCCTCAATCCCTCCATGTCTCTCGATGGGTTCCATCAATAAAAGGTGGACTTATTTTGAACCCTTATTATCATCTTCACTGACATGTCAATTCTTTGGCAAGTTTTACCAAAGCATCTGCTACTACGTTCTCTGCTTGAGGAACCTTGTAGATGGTGAATTCGGGGATTTGGGCCAACATCTTCATGGTATGCTCATAGTAATGATGAAGCTTGGGTTTAAGAACCTTATCGACAAAGATGTTGATGCTCTTGACACTTGACTATGATAGCTAACTCTATCACCCAATCAAAGCCTCATACTTAGCTTTTGTTGGTGTGGGATGAATATGAATTTCATCACATCATGGCTGAGTTAGGAGAACTACCCTTGTTCTTGGAAGACTATATTGGTGCTTCCCTTTATGGCACCATCAAAATACATCTCCATTGGTGCAACCTCCCTAAGTTCATGATTTATTCATAGATCGTCACTAAGCGGAGAAGTGGGTGTGATCTTTAAGAAATCCTGCAGTGATCCTTTTACCCAGAGAGAATGTGATAACTATGAGAAAATCATGGACCATCGTGCCAACCATCCAGATAGCATTGGCTGTATCATGAGATACTGCAGTGGATTGGTTCTGGAAATCAAGTTCACCTTATGAGAGAGCATATAGTGTTGTAGGTTTTGGGGGGCAAAGATCAAAGCTAGGTAATGTTTCTCAATAGGTGGATAGTTCATTTCATCAGGAATCATATGTAGTAGAGCATTCTCCTTCCTTCATCATTGGCTTGGGCCAATAGAGTCTAAGAGCGTCAAATCTTAGTGAAAATAATGGAGTGGCGAAATGAAATTCACCAAATACTATTTGATATCTTTAAAGGCATGTTGCACTTATCATCCACTTGAACTTGGCATCCATTTTGACAAGTGTTGAGAATGGCTTGCATCTATCTGATAGGTTAGAAATAAAGCATCTTAGATACGACAACCATCCTTGGAAAGATCTGAGTTGAGTTAAACTTTTAAGAGGTGACATTTCTAAGATAGCTTTGATCTTTTCTAGATCTATTTCTATTCCCTGGAGTCGGACAACAAAAGGAATTTTTTGAGCTCCAAATGTACACTTGAGGATTTATTTTGAGATTATTCTTAACTATTATTCTCTCAAGTCAAAGAGATAGTCTTCCTTTTCTCTGCTCATGATTATTAGATCATCAAAGTAGCTCTTGACCAATGACGGATGAATTCATTGAAGATCTAATTCATGGCCCGTTGGTATGTAGAACCATCATTTTTAAGGACGAAAGGCATGACCCTATAACAATAGATTCTGATCGAGATTCAAAAAGCAGTGTTTCTTTCATCCTCGGGGGCCATCTTGATTTGGTTATAGCCAGGTGACAAATCCATGAAAGAGAAAATAGCATGAGACGAGACGATGTCCACTATTAATTTTAGTATAGGAAGAAGAAACTCATCCTTAGGACATGCCTTATTTAAATCCCTGAAATTGATGCATATATGAATTTGGTCATTCTTCTTCTTAACTAGTACGATACTAGCTAATCAGGTATAGTATTTTTCTTCCCTGATGAAACCAGCATCGATCAGTTTCTTGACCTCAGAAATGACCTGTTGTTCGATTTCTAATAGCATGCATCTAGGAGCTTGCTTGATAGGGTTAGCGCTAAGATCTATTGCTAGTTTATGGACTGCTATGTCAGGAGATAATTCGGGCATCTCTTCATAACTCCATGCAAAGCGATCCTTAAACTTCAGTCAATAGCCTAACTAAGTCATTGGTTTCTTCTTCATTCAACAATGAACGATGTATGTCGGGTGTTGATTTTCTTCTGTCTAGAGGTTGATTTCTTTAAGCTTGTCAATTGTTGAATGAATCTTCTCTTCAAATTTTGGTGGTACATCTTTGTTTTGTAAATCATCTAGATCTTCTATGGTTTTTAAACACACATTCTCATAAGAGTTGGTGTTGTGTGAAAAGAACCTATCAACTCAAAATGATTTGTAACAACTAAGTAGTAATCGTCATCATCGACTAGACCCACTTTATTGAATCCTAATCCTGCTCTTGATTATGCTTTCCTACCTATATTGTTCCATAAATTCTCAAAATACTCATGTAGGAACCAAAATAAGATTATAAACACAAGGTGAGTAAAAGTCAAATGGTAATTCCATTAATTCTTTGTATGAATTCTCCTCAAGTTCTACATAATCTTTAGGAATTGAGGAGGATGATCCTAAAAAGAATCTCTTCGGCTTCATATCACTGGAAGACATAGGGGCTTCCTTAACTACCAAACCTTTAACTTTTTGGGATGAAAGTGATGTTAGCTAAACTGATAGTTTTACATGCATCCGATTTGAATACTTTGCTGTGCTCTTCATGTTTGTCACTGTCTGTCACCTCAATGAAACCCGGTGAGAGGGTTTGGTATGCTAATCACATTATCCTCACTGGATTCCAAGTCTATGTGAATAGTATGGTACTCCTATGAACTAACTCTTGTTGGATGGACGGTGGTCTTCCACCTCTGGAATTACTCTGTTTTCCCTTTTCCTCGGTGGAGGTTGAGTCATTCTACCCACATGTCCATGATGGTGGAATGTGATATGCGGATCTATTTCTTCTTCAATTCCCCTTTCTTGTTCACTTGGATTTTCCTTTTTCTTTTGCCTTTTCTTTTTCTTTTCCTTCATTTTATTTTGGTCATGAATTTGAGTTTTGTTCAAGTTCATGAAAAAGGGTGGTTTGAGAAAGATAGTAGGTCGCATCCTCATATATCTCAACCTCTTTAACTAAAATGGCTTTTCATCTCCTTTGATAAAATACTAAATCTCATCCTTCCTGAACTTGATGCACTCATGGAGGGAGGATGGAATTATCTTATTTTGATATATCCAAGGCCTGTCGAGCAAAGCAATGAATGAAGTTTTCAAATCAATTATGAAAAACTTGGCTTCAGGCTTCCAATCACCTACCTCCAAAGGTAACACTATGGAACCTGAAGCCTGCTCACCTTATTCATTGAATCCTTTCAACATCATCTGATCCCCTTGGAGTGTGGAGATGTCAATCCTCAAATAGGCAAGAGTCTTTAGACTCATAATATTCATCGATGCACCTGGATTGATGATAACTCTGGCTAGTCTAAATCTACCCATGTCAACTTTAATGTAGAGGGGATATCCATGTCCCCAGTAGCTCTTCATCGTGATTCTAGCTTCTCTAGAATAATATGTCTTCTTAGTGCGGTGGTTGATAAGCATATCTCAAGATCAAGGAGAGCTTTGATTAATGATTCCCTCATCTCATTGGATAAGATAAGGGCATCGAATATGCTTAGGTTAGATGGCAACTTTCTTAGGTGAGAGAGGGCATTATAGTCCACCTTGGGTTGATCCTCCACAAGCATATCCAAGGGTGGAGCATCCTATGGAGGGGCTTCTCGATCCTCTGAACCAATGACTTGTTTCCTCTATCTTGAGGTGTTGCCAGGAGGTAGAACCTTGCCACTAGAGGTTGACTTGGTGATCTCTTATGGCGGGGTAATGGAAAATTCTATTGCACATGGGCTCACCTACGACCTATTGGACCCTCAAAATCAGATGATTCCAAGTCTATCTCAAGAGGTGAACCCATAGTATTCAGAGTAGGAAAGTCTAACTCTGAATCAAAAAGTGGAAGATCATAATTGTTATAGTTGTTGTTTAGACTTGAAGAGTTAGACAACCCATCAAAAGTGACAGATATAATTCAAGCTAGCTTTATTCTTCAATTTTTTGGATTTGATAGGAGGTACAAAGTAGAAATCAAGTAAAACAAGAGGGGTGAGGGATTTGATGCCCTCATCTGCTGATACAAGATGTCTACAAGTAGAAGAAGAACTAGTTAAAATAGTGATAGTTGCTGATGTGGTAGCTGACATGATGGACTGGAGGCTAAACTTGCTCGGTGGTTGCGCTATTGGGCTATCTCGGCATAGCTCTTCTAGCACTGATCTTGAGCACCCTTTCCTTGAGTTGGCTCTAGCAACTTGCAAACCTTCCTTGATATTGGAGGTTTGAGGAAAGTTTCTTGATCTTTTGAATAATCTTTTTAGAGGTTTTGGATAAGGAGATATCCCAACCTTCTTTGGTTTTGGAAGGATCGCAGTCATCCCCAAGGATTATCCTAATGGAACTGGATGGTTGTTCCACAGATATTCCTTCGGGATAACTATAGTACATATCTTGAAGCTATGTTCATGCCAGTCCTTGAATGTAAAGCAATCCTCCAAAGCATAAGGTGGTAGGTGAAAAAGTTAGGATCATTATTTTTGCCCATTTCCTCTGGCCTTCTAGGTTTGGGTAGCTGAAAGTCAGGTTTCTTTAAGAGATTCTTAAAGATTTTCTAACTGCCTCTCCCTTAAATGAATATGATTTGTTTAGTTTATCCATAAGAGTAAGTGGATGGTACCTACCTAGCAGTGGGTATTTATACCACTGATGTTGATGATGTGGCCAAGGAGGAAATGATGGGGCCATGGAGGTTGTGTGATGGCAGTAGAGGCCTCGTGGTGGTAGGAAGGAGTGACAATTGTGGAGCATGAGGTCTCTCAAACTACTCTCTGGCTGGCTATTTCCACTTAGCTACTACTATCATTGCCCCATGCTTCTTCTCATATATCTTCTACGGCTTTGGCTTTGTTGGTAGATCTGGAAAAGGTAATTGTTTGGCTTCTCCTTGCAAGCTAGTCGTCTTATTGATTAATTTCTTAAAAGTTTTGATGATGAAACCTTTGAGCATGAAGGCGACTGGGTCATGGATATTCTTAAGTAAAATCTCAATGATGTGTTATTCAGGTAGTTGTGGTTCACATTTCATACTCAAATTATGTCATCTAAGAATGTAATCAATAAGGGACTCACCATGGTTTTGTTGAGCCACAATGAGATCATCTAGTCACCCTTTGCTGAGCACCAGCAAACCTCTTGATGAAGAGTTGCTCCAACTCAAAAGTCTTCTTGAACTGGAAGTTCGATTACCAATAAAAAGTATGCCGCTAAGCTCTTAACAAAGAGGCGGAAAGAAAAGCATCCTTTCGGTATTGCAATAAGCTCGTGCAATATCTTTTCGGGTTTCCCGCCATCAAACTCTTGAAGGAAGGTGGCATGAAACCCTTAGGATATTGGATTGCATCAAAATTCTATGGGTAGGATCTACCCTTTGAAATAAATAATCCTCTTTGGGCTTGAGCCAATGCTTCCTTCACTTGCTACTCAACCATGGACTTGATATATTTTTTCTATATGGATACCTTCCTATACATGCTGGTGTTACCATGCTCTACTAGAGGTAAAGTCTTGGCAGGGTCCAAAACATGCACCAACTCTGGCTGACTAGTCTTAGCTGTGGTAGGATGAACTACTGGGGCTTGATTCTATAATGCTAAGATAACTATGAACAGATCTTCAAGCCTCTTCTCCATCCTTTCTATCTTTTCATCCTTCTGTTTCATCTATGTTAGGAGGTGTTGAGCCGAGTGGGCTGTGTCTTCTTGCTCGAGCTCAACACTTTCCATAGTCTGATGCTCTTTGAGGAGGGATCCCTTAGTATCTACCATGCAAACCCCTGCTGTGTCTCCCAATAAATCATCTTTGTTGGGATCAAAGTTGATCTTCTCCTCTTCATATCAGTCATATCCTAGGATCTCCTTCTTTTCTATGAAATAGTGAGCTACTATGTCATATAAAGAATGATCTGTCGAGACTGCCATAAATGCTTTCGGCTGACCGATGGTAGGATCCACATCATGTACTGTGAGGCACCAGATCTCCCCTGCTGTTGAAGAATCAACCCTGTGAGGGATGTACTTGCTAGAAGATATACACTCCTGATTATCACTGACTCTGTATGGGGTGACACTCCTAGGAAGATGATCATGGGTGCAACTAGGCTGCCACCCTCTCCCTCTTCAACTGTTGTAACCATTTCCAAATCCTGTTGCAGTGGTGATGGTGAAGGGATGACCACTATGCTTCAGGGTCCCGCTTCATAGTGGGCAAAATTGAGCGGAGAGCTCAACCATTCCATAATAGGTGGTGTAGATGGGATGGAATCCCTTGGCTGTAGTCGGATCACCAATGGGGACCTCTTCTCCCCGGATATGGCCTTCATGGCCTTGGGTGGAACTTGAGATGCTGAAACATGAACGGGCGACGGTGGATGGGGTGTAGAGCGATGTGGTGGAGACACCACCGACTCTCTCGGAACAGGGGTCTCCTCCTGTGATGAGTAGTCCCCGTAAGTAAAATAATGTATGTGTGATTGTGAGTAGCATCGTGTCAATGAGTGCAGAGGTTGTTGGCTAACCCTCTCAGTGATATGAGCTGTAGTATGGGCCTCCCTGGCCCTCTCTCGCCAAAGATGCTTCCCTACGCTGCAGGGGATAACATATCTCAAGTCAAATTAAGCCCTGGACTCAAACGTCCATAAGCTCCACCAACCTGACATAAAACTGAATGGAGCCCAGCATATGACCTCCTGCTCTAACTGACTGCGGAATCAAACTGCTAGTGGAGGTGAAGTAGGGATCCTCCTAGCATCCTCTTGTCAGACCCAAAGAGAGGATGGAATGAGTTCGCTATAATCAGCGGGGAAATTGGAGTGGGAAACTCCTCCACAATTGATCGTGTAGCTGCCTTCATCTCCCTAGTGATGCATGTATGGTATCACTTAATCATGCAATTTTTGTTCCTCCTCTGAGTCTTGGTGGGAGAACGAGTAAGAACTATACCCGACTTCAAAAGTTGGGGAGACAATCTCTAGGATCAGAGGAGCCTTACCCTTTGAGGGTTCTAATGTGTGGGTACTAGCCCTTATTGGGGTAATGAAAATAACGACTTCGCACCATCATAGTTGATGATGTGACAACCTTCGTAGAAACTATCCGCCTTCCTCTTTAGTGAGGGGATATCAAATCGATGGCAAGTCAATCAATGACTAGCTTTTCGGCCCTGGTCCTACTAAGCATTGTGAGGGAGTGCCCGCATAGGTAATCCTCGCCCCCTTTAAACCTCATCTAAAATGAATGAGCTGGGTAATAATCGAGGAAGGTGGCCGATCCAGGTAAGTCCATCAATGGGGAAAGGTAAACACATACTTACTGACCATTTCGTCAACTAAAATTAAAACTAAAATGTCAAACCTGAACTCTGCAATGGTAAAAATAAATTTGAATCAGATTTCTGTTGATTTTGAATTTATAATTTAGAATTTGAACCCATACTCAACATTTTAAAAATGTTAAGTTGAGTTCAAATGATTTAGAATAGATTTCAAGATTTTGATTAGAAAGAGGAATTGTTTGGATATAGAATCCACTTTCAACAAATTTGAGTATGTTAAAAATGGGTTAAAATATTTTTGTTATAAGGAAGCTTCCATAGGTTCATATTTGAGTTTTAACTTTGATCTTGAGGACCCTTTATTTAACAAATTTAGATATGTTAAAGTAAAGGGTCAATTTGTTTTTGTTTTGGATTTGTGATTTTTGGAATTTACTCACTTAGCAAATTTGGGAATGCTAAGTGAGATGTTTCAAAACAATTTCTTATTTTTGTTTCTCTGTTTGTTTTGTTTGTGTGAATCATGTGAATTTTGAGAATGAAATCTTCACTTAGCAAATTTGGGTATGCTAAATGAAGAATCCAAATATTTTGTTGTTTTTGAAAAATAGGATCTTTACTTAGCAAATTTAGGTATGCTAAATAAAGGATCCAATGTGATTTTTTGGAAAAAAGATTTCTACTTAGCAAATTTAGGTATGCTAAATAGGAGATCCAAGTGTGTTTTTATTTTAATTTTGTTGAAAAGAGGATTCTTAGCAAATTTAGGTATGCTAAGGGAATCCAAATGTATTTAATTTTGATTATTTTGAAGAGAGGATCCTTAGCAAATTTAGGTATGCTAAGGAAATTCAAATGTAGTTTGTTTTGACTTTTGTTGATTTTTGAAAAGGGGATCCTTAGTAAATTTAGGTATGCTAAAGAAATCCAAGTGTATTTCATTATTTTAATTTTTGTTTGAAAAGAGGATCCTTAGCAAATTTAGGTATGCTAAGGAAATCCAAATGTATTTTGATTTTGAAAAAGAGAATTTTCACTTAGCAAATTTGGGTATGCTAAATGAAAGATCCAAATATTATTTTATATTTTTGAAAAGATGTTTATTGATTTTATTTTGAAAAGTGGATCTTCACTTAGCAAATTTGGGTATGTTAAATGAAGAATCCAAATGTTGTTTTAATTTTGGAAAGATGATTGTTATTTTTTATTTTTGAAAAGGTGTTTGTAGATTTTATTTTTAAAAAGATAATTGTTGTTTCTTGTTTTGAAATGAAATCTTCATTCAGTAAATTGAATATATTGAATGAAGATATTCATTTGTGCTTTTGGAAAATATGATTGTTGATTTTGATTGAAAAGGAAAAATTTCATTAAATAAATTTGACCATATTGAATGGAAGTGTTCATTTGTGCTTTTGGAAAATGTGATTGTTGATTTTGATTGAAAATGAAAACCTTCATTCAATAAATTTGAGTATATTGAATGAAAGTGTTCATTTGTGCTTTTGGAAAATGTGATTGTTAATTTTGATTTTTTGGAAAGTGAAGTCCTCATTTAATAAATTGAATAAGGGAGTTCACTTGTGCTTTTTGAAAAGAATGATTTTGGATTTTATTTAATTTTTTTAAAAAAAATCCTACATATAACAATCATGAAGATTGTTAGATGAGGTTGGTTTGCAAAATTTTTTGTAAAAATATTTTATTATGTGCATTTTGAAAAAGTGCTTTTTGGAAAGATGATGTTTTTCATAAAAGGATTTATTCTTTCTTTATTTTTAGAATGAACCTTTCCTTACCATAGAAATAGTAAGGAGGAAGTCTTTAGTTTTTTTTCAATTATTAAATTTTTATTTTTACCTATTGGGGGGCCCAATAGGGATTTTAATACCTATATAGAATGAGGTTCTAAAACCTAAAGATGTTGGCTAGCTTAGCTTAAGGATGAAATAAACTAAGTGCCAACAGAAAAGAATGGTCTATTCATATATAAACCCACCCAATACTTGAAGACAAAATCATCATTTACCAAAGATAGAGAGGAACCATCCCTGGAGGTAAAAAAATCATGGTGAAAATATTTTTGCCTTCATCTATCCTTTGAAGAGGATAAATGAAAACAGAAATATACGCCTTTTAGTTGGGACACCAAGTAGATCCACATATGTTCTTATTAGGGTGATTGGGTATGACATTGAGGAGATGTACTATCTCGAAAGACAGAACAATGAGTCTGCATATGTACCAGAGATTCTTCCTAGTTTACTTGGAAAAGTAAAGTAGAGTTTATTTTGAATTGATTTCATTAAGTTCCCTACAAGGGCAAGCCCCATAGTTAATTACATCTTAAGGAAGGGGATTCCTTAAGAATACACTTGATTAAGGTAAATGATCATTATCTCCAAAAAATTTCAACAGGTATGACTATCAATCGATTAGTTTATCTTTGGCAAATCAAGTGGGATCGATCAAGAGGAGGGAGTTCTTATCGAAGCCAAATGGAGGGGAGAAGGGGATGTTTAGCATACTAGGAAGCCAAGTAAACATCACAAACTATCTTATGGTTGGGCTTTACATTTTTGAAATTGAATTACTTATTTGAGTTGAATTTTTATTAGAAGCTTTGGGATTATAATTCCACAATACAAGGTTATATAAATTCTAAGAGGTAAGGATTTATGCTTATGGCCCATAGAAGGAAGAAGCAACTTTAGAACCTAAATCTGGGGAGCTTTGGCAAGGGCCAAAAAGCACGACATAAATCTAAGGAGAAAATGGGTATTTAGTCTACCTCCACAAGAGAGGACAAACCACCGCTTGGACTTATTTGGAGTGGCCAACTAACTCCTCCTATAATTTTAAATTCATGTAGGCAAGTCATATGTTTATGCAAGATAGCTAGGCTGTTATTTATTTTAGAAAGAGACTAAGTCCTTAAACTCACTCCTTAAGAGACTAGATCATGTAAGGGCATGAAAAATGACCTAGATCTAATGCAAAATATATTACATTTTACTTTCATTTTGGATAATCATTTGACTCAAGCTTATAGGATTCATATGCCTAATGCATGAGAAATAAGATTATGGGTCAAAATCAGTGAGAAGGGGAGGTGTGTTTCCACCATGGCTCTCAAAGGTCAAGCCAAGTTCTCTGGCAAAGGTGGAAGCCCTCCAATCAAGAGTGAAATAATATATTTTTATGCATGATGTTAGAAAAGAAATGCTCATCCAGTTAAGGGGTTACTAATTCTTTTAACTTGATTTTAACTTAGTCTTTAAATGAGGTTATGAGTTATTTATTTTTAATTTTGAGTTGATTAATTTGGTAGAAGATTTATCTTTTCCTAAGAGTCTAATCGTCATCCAGATCATACATCAAAATAAGAAAGAAACTAAAAAATATGTTATTTCTAATGCACAAGCTAAACAAAATATCAAATATTTTATAAAGCTAACGCAAAAGAATAAAAGGTCAAGTGTGGTCGGGCACCACAGTACAAACCCGAAAATAAATTGGGTAGCTAAGCTCTACCCTTATACAACCTGGATTACAAATGAATTAATTATAATTAAGCAAGAATTCATATTATGGAGTCTTCATTCTTCATTTCTTCATTCTTTTTTTCTTCTTTCTTCTTTTGGTTCCTTCTTTTGGATGGTTGGAATGTGGATACTCCAAAGGCTTCACATGGTATATAAGATGTGATCTTATAACCAATGCTCATCCTAATCCCTCCATAACAATCATTCCAAAATCCTAATTGCAAAAGTACATGAAAAAGGAGAAAATAAATCTAACTAAAACTTGTAAAATAGATATTAGCTAAACAAACCACACATTCCCAAGAATGTATATAAATAAATTGGACTTAGCACCCCACACATGGATATCCAAGTCCATCAGGTCTATTTTGGATTATTCTTAAGGGTATAAGCAACCTGCACAGCAAAAGCAGTTACATTTTAATTAAAGTGCCCCTTAAGCACAATCTCATACAAAAGATAATGATTAGACTAAATTATCTTACCATTCATTCTACGTGCATACACCCTAACATCCAGACTAAAATATCATATCAAAAAATAAAAGCAAACATCAAACCATGCACCACCCTAACATAGGACCAGAAGTGGTGACTTAGCCTAATGTGTGTGTCATGTAAGGTTCATGTGGTATGCTTAGCTAGGCTTTAAATTTAAGATTTTCTAAGTGTGAAAAGGTTCAACTTAGAAGGGTGGTCTCATTTAAGTTGTTTAGTGATATGGGTTAATTTTATTTTATGATTTGATTTGGTTTGAATGAACCTACTAAATTATTAAAAGTTGTAAAGAGAGAAAAAGAGAAGAGAACTTCTCTTTCCTCCCTACCTTAAGTGATTTCTAAAATAGATTCATTAATGATTTTTATTTAGTGAATATTTTATTATGTATTTTAATTAATCCTGAATTTAGATTTTCTCTAAACAAACTTATTCAAAAAGAAAGGCATTTTAAGGTTAAGTAAAGTGAATTACTTTTACAAAACACACAACATTTTATTTCTTTCCCACATGTTATCATGCATATGAATGAATCCTAAGCATATCTATACATGCGATGCAAGTATTTAGCACACCTTAATAATGAATGCTAAGAGAGGTTGCTTAAGAAAATTTGGAATGTTTCATGTATGCATGATTTTGTTAAGTAGAAGAGATTGATTCTTTTATCCATTTTTCATATGCACATTTACAAGTATAAAAGACATAAGTGAGTACAACTCCATTGTTAGCACCAGGGGTGTAAGGTACAAGACCTACTTAGGGTTACTTAAAACTTCACAACCAAGAGGTTGTCCAGACTAATATACCACTTTTCTTAAATACATGTGCATGTACAAAAAGAAATGCATGGAAAGAGAATCATGCAAAAGGTTTATGTTTGTTTGTTTGATTTTGGTTGTTTAACTTATATGTGTGATGTGAAATTCCTTCTTGAGTCATGACATAGGAGTGTATATGAATAGATTTCAAACAAGTGTCATGTCCTTTTCAAATGGACTATACACTTTGCAAATCCTACACAAACCTATGTTAAGAAAGAGAAGAAAAAGTCACATAACAAATTTTATACTATTCACATGAAAGCTCATAAATACTGATAGATAGCATACTTTTCATTTGTAATGTTGGTTTATAAGTTTTGAAAATAGTTTTGGATTTAGTAGTGATAATAGTCATTCGTATCTTACTTTAGCCAAAACATGTAATTTGACACAAAGGAAACTTTTCATTTTAATTTTATTTTTCAAAAGATGTGAATGCATTATTTTTATATGACATACACATTTAGCATGCTAGAAAAGAAATAAAGTGATGTAAGCATCTAACTTCACTCACCCTAATTAATTCCTAAAGATAATCTTATGAAGTAAGATCATTTAAAGAGAATAAAAAGTTGTTTAAAGAGACTTTCATTTTATTTTGAGTTTGATTTGAATTAGGAAAGTGTGAAAAGGTTTTCTGGTCCTAACCCATTCCCACATGTGTGTATTATTTTAGTTTAATTTTTAGGTGATTAGATCAATTTTATACTTTGGTTAGGTTAAAGTGTAGATTAAGTTCATTAATTACCCCTTACCTATGCAACTTTAACATATTTAATCAAATAATTATGAGACAATGTATGACATAAAACCACAAGGAATTTAAATCAGTAATGCATCCTAAGAAAGAAAGGTACCTAATGCAATTGGCTCACAATTAATGATTAACTAAGCTAAAGGGTTTAATTTAGATACTTTCATAACCTTTCCCACACATATGGGTTAGGTATGATTTTCTTAAGTTTACTTAGGTTATTGAACACCTAAGCATCAACAAGAAAGATTGATTAAGTTTCTTGATTAATTTTGGTTTTGAGAATTTGATTTGATTAATTAAGTAGATCATTAGTGGATTAACCCTTAATTAGATTTGGATTTAAGGAAGAAAGGGGGTTTAGGGAATAGCTTAAGGAAGATATTATAAAATCATTCCATAAACCTCATAATCACTTAAACAAAGTTTAATTAACATAATCAAGAAATTAAACCACTGTTCACATGCTTAATTAAGCTTAATTACATTAAGAGAGTGATTAGGGGTTCATTAATTAATTTCTCTGACTAACTCATTAATAAATTTTAAAAAAAATAGGAGAGTTAAAAGTCATCCCACTAAACATGTCTAAGAAGTTTGGAATTAATTAATGAAGTCATTAGAGAGTAATTAGGGTTATTAAGTTTTCAAATAAACCCTAATTAAGGAAACTCTACTATTCAAATTCAATTAGAAATAATTTTATTGGATTCTCCTCTGAATTATCTTTAAAATTAAGTTGTATTTTTGATTTCTATAATTAGTTAAGAATTTAGGAAGTTTTAATTGATTTAAGTAATTTTTATGAATTCTACTAATTTATTTTATTAAAATAAATCGTTTGACACTCAAAATTTAATATCTTTTAATCTAAAGGTCATTTTGACTTAATTTTTTATGGTAGGTATATTTTAACATCAATTTTAATCTTTGAAAATTTTAATTTAATCTGACATGTATTTTTGGTTTAATTAATAAAATTTTATTTTTACTAAAACTTAAATTATGCTCAAAATATTCAGTAAAATTTGAGGATTTTGAGTTTGTTGGATTTCTCTTAGAAAGAAGAATCCAATGAGCCCTTGTTTATAATTTTTTGTTAAGTATTTTATTTTCTATAAATTTTTGAAATTTCAGGTGATTTAAAGTAATTATTTTAAATCAGTAAATCAAATTTTTGTATTTAGCACAGTTAGCACGCCGTGCGTCGTGGAAATGT
Organism: Cymbidium sinense; assembly: GCA_021442155.1. NCBI lineage: Eukaryota > Viridiplantae > Streptophyta > Magnoliopsida > Asparagales > Orchidaceae > Cymbidium > Cymbidium sinense. The sequence goes on along the minus strand of CM038221.1, from coordinate 28,174,448 downwards.
CATCGTGTCGCCACGATTGGACGGTGCCGCATATCATGCCATGCGATGCCGTCGCGATCGTGTATACGCGCACACCACGCGACACCATGCGATTAGCGATCTTTGCATCGCCGATGGCGGAAAGACCAGTCAACGTGTGGAGTGACATGTGGTTCACTCTGGACCGTCCGATTTATGATCGGATGATCCAAATCAGATCATGTGATCAAAGGTCAGGATCACGCGATCTGAGCCATCCGATTGTGCGAACCACGCGATCGGATGGTCCAGATCGTATCAAGCGATCCACATGCGATACAAGCCGTCCGGTCCAGTGAACCGCGGGAACGCACGGCGGCTACTGCTCGTCGATGATGAATAGTAAAAATAGAGCTATTTTTGGAAAAATTAGAGATTCTAAGTGAAAACTTGTCCAAATGGGCTCGTTTTCACATCGATTCGCACCGAAAAAATTATATTTTCTAATTGGGATGATTTAAGTAAAAATAATGGATTATCTTGGGTAAATTCTTAAAAAATGCATGAAAAATTATCATAAATGAAGGATCTTAAGGTCGGCTACAATTTTTTTTAAAGTTACCTCACCGGGGATGAGTTTCGGTGGCGATGATGACTCGAGCATGCTGTTGAGTGAGGGAAGAGGCCTTAGAATGAGCTTGGATCTTTTGCTTCACGTCAAAATAAAGTTTCCTCCAGTGATCACCATTTCCTCACTGAAATCCACTTAATTTTGAAGCATTTCTCTCAAAATGAAGTGGGGGTGATTGTCAATGGCTTCGAGAGCTCTTGGAGAGGAGATGAGAGGAATGAGGGTTTGTTTCAGCCATTAATGCCTTGGAATGAAAAGTAAATGAAAATGAACCTTTTGTTTAAAATTTTGGCTCCAAACTCATGTCATTTGGCTTAGGGTGCTTGGGAATGGAAGAGAATCATCCTAGGTGGCTCCTATGGTTGGCTAAGGCATGAAAAGTGGCTACCATGAAGGACAAATGGGTGTCCTAGCCAAGGGGAGGTGAGAGTCCTTCATGTCAAGTGTTCCAATGGGAGAGGTGAGGTGATTTCACCTCCCCATGAGTCATGGCTGCTCCAACCACTCCTTGGGTCAAAAAATTAGTGTCCTTGGTGCCTCTGTGGACCAACGGATGAGTGTCAAGTGGTCAAGGAAGAGAAATGATTACTTGGGAAAGTGTCTTTTCTCATCGGATGCTCTTGACCCAAGGGAAAAATGATCATTTGATATTAAATTTGATTTTGGAAGATTTGAAATGAGACAAAAGTAAGTTGGACTAAATTTCATGTCATTTGAAGTTCACTTGGTTTAATTTGAGTTAATTTGACCTATTTGGGTCAAATCGGGTCAAAATGAGTTAGATTGACCAATTGGTCAAATTGGGTCAAACTAAGAGTTGGATCAAGTTTAAATTACTATTTGGAGTATATTGGTTCAATTGGTTTCAATTGATTCAGTTTAATTTGGATTTTATCCAATTTGATTATTTAGGTCAATTTGGGCTAAGTTGACCAATTTGACCCAATTGATCAAATTGGCTTGAATCATGGCTTGGTTTGGATTTGGTTGATCATTTGGAATATATTGCAAGCTTTGGTTTTCATCAATTTTGGTTTGATTTGATTTTGGCTTGATTTTATCTTTTAGGTCAAGTTGGGTTCATGGTAAATTGGGCTAGGTTGGGTCTAGTTGGCCAATTGGTCAAATTAGATTTAATTGAGGCTTTGGTCAAGTTCAATAATCAATTTGGAGTAAACTTGAGCCATTGGTTGCAATCAATTTAGTTTATGTTGCAATTTGGCTAGTTTGAGTTCATATGGGTTAAAGGGTTGATTTGGTCAACGGGCTAGGTTGACTTGGTTAGACCCAATTCATGATAATTGATTAACTTATGATGATCAACAAACATGACATGAAGTTTGGATCAGCTTAATTTAATTTGATTTGAATTGAATTGTATTTTGATTTATATAGGTTAAATTGGCCACTTTGGGTCAAGTGAGCCAATTGGCTTGATCAAGGCTTGATTCAAGTTTGGTTGAACTCACATATGGATTTATGATTGAAATATCAATCCATTTGCAAGAGATTTAAAGTCAAATGAGTTTTGATTCATTTGTCAATTTCAAGTTCAATGGATGAACATGAGTTTAACTTGGGTTTGATTTTTGAATTTAGTTTGGTTTGAGGATTGAAATTTATTTTATATTTGGATTCATGATTGAAGGATTGATTAAACCATGAAGAAAAATCAAGGGTTTGGCTTGATTTGAGTTTGATTTGGCTAAGTTCAAGAATTTGACTTGAAAGGCTTAGGTTGGATTTTGGTTGAATTTGAGTTTGAGTTTTGAATTTGGTTTTTGATATTTGAATTTATAATTCATTCATATTTGTGAATATAAATGAGAATATAAATGAGAATATGAATGGGTTATGAGAAATTTTTTAATTTGAATTGATTTAGATTTGATTTGAGCTAAGTCTATAAGATAGAATCAAAGGGCTTAGGAAAAGATTTTATTTGAATTTGGATTTAGTTTGATTAATTTGAATTTATATTTCATTTATATATGTGCATATAAATGAGAATATAAATGGGTTATAAAAAAATTTCTTGAATTTGAATTTATTTGGATTTGATTTGAGCTAAGTCCATAAGATATAATCAAAGGCTTAGGAAAGCTTTTTTTAGAATTCGAATTTGGATTTCAATCATGGGTTTCGATTATTTAGAATTGATTCATGATTTGAGAAAATCCATTGAAATTGATTCAAGGTTTGATTTGGAGTTGAAGTTGATATGAGTTTGGAGTTTGATTTGAATTTGACTTGAAGGAAGGAAGTGAGGAGTTGGTTCTAGTTATAGGGTAGGCAAATTTTTTTAACACCCCAAGGCATGACCTTTTCCTATGGCTAACTCTTCTAAGTCTCTAGGGCTACATTGAGTGTCCACCTAATCACTAGATGTGTCTTAAGACTAAGGATCTCTTAAAGTCTAAGAGGAGTCCTATGTCTAAGATGGAGGGGTTGAGTGCTTGTCCTAAAAATGAGGTTAACACTATTATTACAACTAAATTAAAAGTTATTTTCAAAAGCCTATAAATCAATTATTATAAATGAAGTAATATTAATTACAAATATCTATAAGCTTGCATGTAATAATAGTACAAGATGTGCAATATGAAGTTCTATTTTCCTATCTTAACATGAATTCACATGGGATTTCCAATTGTATAGTTCATTTGAAAAGAACATAATATTTTCCTAAATTTATTCCTATGCATGTCCATGATTAAGACTTAGGAAGAATTTCATAGCACATATGTAAATCATACAACCAAATAAAATATGATTTCTTGCATGATTTCTTATTCATGTGGTTCTTTTTGTACATTCATATGTATCTAAGAAAAGTGGTATATTAGTCTGGACATCCAGGGGATATGAGGCTTTAAGTAGCCCTAAGTAGGTCTTGTACCTTACGCCCCTGGTGTAGAAAATAATGACATCGTACTCACTTAAAACTCTTATACATATGTATGTGTAAAATGGCCAATGAATAAGAATCATAAATCAAATAAATCAAACATAACAGTTGCATGAGTTTTCCTACCCTTATAGTTGATTATACATTTACATGTTTAAGAAAAGTGCTATATTAGTCTGGACATCCTGAGGCTGCGAGATTTTAAGTAGCCCTAAGTAGGTCTTGTACCTTACACCCCCAGTGTAGAAAACAATGGTGGCATACTCACTTAAAACTTTTATACATGTGAATGTGTATCTAGCTAATAGATGAAAAATCTCTCTTTTCTATGTATTAAGGCATGCATTCAAAATTCAATCAGAAAAAATGAAATATTTAAATTACAAATACACTTCTTTGCATTCATCATTCAAGTATGCTAAAAAAAATATAAATTGCAAGTATAGGTATGCTTAAGATTTACTCATATGCATGGTATACACGAGAGAAAAAAATGAATGAATGTGTGTTATGTTATAGTAATCCATCCTAATTAATCTTAAGATGTCTTTCTTATTGAATGAGTGTATTTAATGTAAACCTAAACATAAGATTAATTCAAACACATAATAAACCATTCACTAAAGAAAATTCATTAATTAACCTACCTTAGAAATGACTTGAGGTAGGGATAAAAAGAGAGATTCCCTCTCTTTCTTCTCTTTACAACACTTAGTTGCTAAGTGTAGCTATATGAAATAAAAGAAAATACTAAGTAATCTTCAAATTAATTAAATAATTTAAAGAGAAATCAACCATTTATAAATTAAATCTCTCACACTTAGCAAATCATAACTCTAAAGCTTAGTTAGGACATACCACACAAGCGATAACACATACACATTAGATTAAGTCATCATTTTTAGCTTTATGTTAGGACGGTGCATGGTTTGGTGTATGTTTGGTTTTGTGATGTATTATTTTAAATCGAATATTAGGGTGTATGTGTGTAGTTTGGATGTTAGGATGATATTATTCTAATCATATTTTCTGCAGTGGGTTGTGCTTAAGGGGCTGCTATAATAAAAATATAAATATTTTTGCTGTGAAGGTTGCTCATACACCTAAGCATAACCCAATTTAGGATATGTGGCTTGGTTACTTATATGTGGGGTGTTAAACCCAAATTATTCATATAACTACTTGGGTTATATGGTATGTTTAGCTAATATTTATTTTGTATATGTAGCTAGATTTACTTTCCTTCTTTTAATATAATTTTGCATTAGAATTAGGATAAGTATTGGGGGATTAGGATGAACATTGATTATAAGACCAAGTCTTATACACCATATGATTCCTTTTGAGCAAGCAACATCTCAATCAAGCCAAAAGGAAGAAAGAAATGAAGCAAATCAAAAATGAAGAAATGAAAGATGAAGAGTGAAGAATGGAAGATGAAGAATGAAAACTCCCATAACACTTGTCTTTTATAATTATAATTATTCCTTCATTATGCTGGGATGTATAAGGGTAGAGCTCGGCTACACACATTTTTTTTGGGTTGTCCGGCGATACCCAACCACATCAGCCTCTTATTCTTTTGCGATAGTTTTATAAAATTATTTTGATGTTCTATTTAGCTTGTGCATTAAAAATGACATATATTTTTATAGTTTCTTTATGATTGGTGATTGTTGTGTGGCCTAGATGCGATTAGGCTCTTAGGATAAAAAATAAATTTTCTACCTCACTAAAACCTCATAACTAAAATTCTAAAATAATTTATAACCTCACATAAAAAATCTTAGGTATTAAATCAAGATAATGAAAATATTTAGCAACCGATTAGCTGAATGATTGTATGTTGAACATCATGCATAATCATCTTATTTCACTTTTGCTAAGAGAGGGCTTCCATCTTTTCCAAATAAAATGGGCTTAACCTTTAAGAGCATATAATGGAAGAACGCCTCTTTTCCTCTTGATTTGGCCCATAATCAATTTCTCATGCATTTAGGCATACAAAATCTCATAGCCTGTGTCAAAATAAAGAGTCTGAAGTTAAATAAAATGTGATAAAAATTTACATTAGATTTTAATCATTATTCATACCCCTCATACTCTAGTCTCTTAGAGAGTGGGTTTAAGGATTTAGTTTCTCTTCTAAATAAATAACAGTCTAATCATCTTGCAAAGTATATGACATGCCTACATGGATTTAAAGCGTATGAGGAGTTAGTCACCTCAGTGATAATAAGTCCAAAGAATCGGTGGCATTCTCTCTCTTGTAAATCATAAATCACCCATTTTGCCGAGATTTTTGTTTTGGCCCTCACCGAAGCTCTCTAGATTTAAGATTTGAGGTTGTTGTTTTCCTTTGCGGGTTACAAGAATAAATCCTCACCTCTCAGGCATTTCTACAATCTTGTATTATGAAATTATAAGTTCTCGGTTCTAATAAAATTTTAACTCAAATAAATAAATCTCCTCAAATTTTAAATACATAAAGTCCAATCATAGGATAGATTAGAGTGCTCACTAGGTCTACTAATATCATGACCATTCCCTACTCATCTCCTTTGATTTCGATAATAACTCTCCCCTTTTGAACTCTCCCTTTTTGAACTCTCCCACTTGATTTTCTAAAACACAATCAATTTATTGATAGTCCTATCTTTGAATTATTTTAAGACAACAATCGCCTACTTTAATCGAGAGTATTCTTAAGGGATTCACTTTCCTTAAGATGTAATTAACTATGGACGCTTGCCTCTATAAGGAACTTAACGAACATGGTTTAAATAAATGTGCTTTACTTTTTCATGAAAAGTAAGGAGAAATTATAACAAGTCAACTGCAATAAATAAATATATGGAAACATTTTTATAATAAATTTTATTATTGATCAAAGAATTCAAATCCTAAGTTAGACTAGCTAATCTAATCATGCACACCTAATTATGGCTTGTGTCCTTAAATAAGGTTCAACTAGATTACATTTAATAAGTTTGGATCCAACATTATTTTAATTAAGAATATCATTGTAGATGGTTCAAACTTATAATAAGAGCATTTGATAAGATAATAATCTCAAATAAACTATCTAGAGTAATATGAATTATGACTTTGTTACCTTCAATCAACTACAACAAATAGATGACTACTCACTAAGATAATTCACATTTCATTAATCACTTTCAAAGTTCACACGTCTTGTTCCTTTTTAAAAATTAATGGCATCATGAAAGTGCTGATTATAAGCTTTTCCATCCTTGGCTTGTTTGATTATTGCAACTTTTCTTACTTTTTTGATTAAAGTACTATCAAGACTCCACACAAAAGAAAAAATTTAACTTCATTGCTAGATGACAAATGCCTTATCTTCAGAAGCATTAAAATGTTATTTTCTATCTACAACCTTTGAGTTGGCACTATCATAATGGTTCTTATGCTTTTCTTTAATATGAATTACCTTATATAATAACTTTAAAAAAACATATCACTTAATTTGCAAGCTCATAAAAGCTATTTAAGAATTTATAAGCCCTATAAACATGACTTAATGACCAAGTGATTCACTCTAAAAATTTATCACTAACTTCCATTCCAAGTTCTAGACATTTAGGATATCATACCAGCTATAATCCTTAAAAATATACTCAAGTTTAAAGTCATTTCCCTCTAAGAATCATTAATCCCAACATGTTTCAGCTTTTGATGAAATTCTTAAAATATATTTATAGTGATAATTCTGAGAAACAAATCATTATATTTCCTCTCAAGAGTTCAATCATCTTCAAAAAATGGCTTACAATTATAATTCTTCTCATGATTGATACATCACTAAAAGAACTATTTTAACAAGAACAAATCATAATATAATTATTAGATCTCAAAGCACTTGAAAGTATGATTAGAAACTTCTCGACACTTTTTGGAATTTATTTTGGAGGGACAAATTTCTTTAAAATCTTGAAATTTATAGTTAAAATAGGTGTTTTGATGAGATAAATTTAATAAGCTCAAGATGCTCAATTCTTAGATCATTTAGATTTTATGATATTAAAAAATATCAATTAATTAGAAAAAATAAATGCATACTATTTAATAGAGTGCCTTGATTTTCATAAGAAATTGACTTTTGAGAAGAAATTTCATGGAGGACTTTTCAGAAGAAATTTCTAAAACTCCAAGAATAGTAGAGCTTGGTGGAATAATATTGATTTTTTCCACTAAACTTTATTGATAGTAGTTGATGCTCATCATCTACTACACTAATTATAATAAACCCATTATTAATTTCTACCAGTGTTCGTCGTTAACATTAGGGGTGCCAAAATTGACCAGACACAACAACTTGATATGAATACGACTCGAAAAATTCGGGTTCAAGTTGAAAAAAACATATTTAGTATTTCGGTTTGGGTTGACCCTCTAATCCGAAATTGACCTACCAACTAGAATTTAACCCGATTTTTTATACATGAACCAGAATTTTACTTGATTTTGACTTGATTTTGATCTAAAATGTATATATAAATAGATCATTTGGGTCATATTCGGATCAATCGGTTTAAGGTGGGTTGGGTTAGGTTAAGGTTTCTGACCCGTTTAATAAACGAATCTGATTCGAGTCAACCCTATTTGGGTCAGATTCAAACTCGACTCGTCAACTCAAATTGACATCCCTATTAACATTGCCAAGCTCACTATTAATACCACCAAATGGTTATCATTGACTAATGATGGACATTCACTATTTGTCAACAGTGATTGATACTTATCTTCATCCATTTGCCATGGCATATTATTGCCTTTAATCATTTGTAACATTTTATCGCCTTCATAAGAGATCCCTCAAATTATTTTAAACTACTGAAGAGCTTACTTGTGCCCCCATCGAAGGTAGAACTTGGATTTTAAGGTTATATTTGAATACTTTAAATTTAAGTTTACATTAAAAAAACTTAAATTAATGACTAAATTTACAATCAACTTGTAAATTATTAAAATTTTATTAAGTTTTCTTTCAATCCAAATATAATTTAATGTTTTAACAGAAGAGTAAAATATTTTAAATTCAGATGAAATTTGATTTGATATAAAATGAGTATGATGTATTCAATTTTGAGGAGATTTTAAATTTTTAGTGTTTAATTGAAGTACAAGAAATGCAAAGTAAAATTTTATTGCATTTGAAACTCAATCTTAAGTTCAATCTTGGTGAATTCAAAAGTCATTTGATTTGATAGATTTTTAAATACACCGCTCAATTTGCATCATCATTGGTCCTTCACTGCCCACTAGCACTGAATACTCCCTCTCCTCTAAACACCCACCGTTGCCGCCAATAATTATAGCACATTGCCAATCTTTAGCCGTTGCTCCATCACCAAAGCTCGATAACTACTTCTATTACTGATAACTACTAGTCGCTTGTCACACCCCCACCTAACATTATTATGCTTTACATTGAACTCATTTTTTTTTTAAATCAAGCATAAAAAATGAACATATATATATTTATTTTATATTTAACTATATAACTCTAAAATATTTAAAATACAATACATTTCAAGTACATTGTATTCTTTTTATTCTAATTTTTCTAGAAAATCAAATGACATCAAAGAGAATTCAAGGCATAAAATTGATCTTTTTTTAATCTTATAACTAAAATTTTATTTTTTAATGTAAAAAAGTTTAGTTAGGACTCAAATCATGATAGAATTTTGAAATTTCAAATATACCCACTTTTTTTCCCTCATGACAAGCTTATTCAAAGGATGCCAATGCCATTCCTAAGCCAAAGCCTTTGTCATTAAAATTAGTGGAATTGGTATTTTAAAATAATTTTATAGGGGTTAAGTTTGTATGACAAATGGTAGAGAAATGTCAATATAAAAAGTAATTATTGATATTACTTAAAAATTATATGACAAAAGAATAAAATTTACTCAATCTTAATACTTTTTTTTGGACATATGAGAAAATTTATTTGTAAACTCATCAATTATAATTTAAGACTTTTCAATTGAAAATATAATTCTCAATCATTAAATTAAGATGTCACACTAATCTTAATACTTTATATAAATAATAATTTGCCCTAGAAGTAATGTGATAAGTAACTATTTTCTGATATCATTTTAATCAGCAATTACTCGATACTGATTTGGGTGAGTAATTCTTTACAATTGGTTTAGATCTGTTTATGCTTAATTTCCACGGATTGGAGCTTCATTGGCTTGAGTTAGTTCTTGAGTTAACTCACCCTTGATTCAACGTGCTTAAGTCTGAGTTTCGGGTGCCTTATCCGTTGGATCTGGCGCTTTTAATCTCGCGTTGGATGGGATCGCATATTGAGTGCTTCTTGATCTAATACTTGCGCCCGTTGGATTGTCTTGTCTTACATCCGCGCCCTCCTTTGATCATGCGGTTATATTTTGTTGGGGATGAGTGGAATACACTGTTGCTATCGTTTGATCTTCTGTTTTGGATGATATTCGCGTATCTTGATCGTTGGATAAATTAACTAACCTTTCTTTCCTTTCATTTGTTTTGTCGATCCTTATGCCGTCGCTCAGAAGAATATGGGAAAGAGAAATTGCGTTTGATTTGAGGAGAGTCCTTCAGTGAGGATCAACCATGGAAATGCCTTGGGAAGGAGAATAGAGTTTCTTACGAGAGGAAGGAGTTCTTGAGATAAATCTTTTTTTCTTTTTTTATTTTCTTCTTTCGGATCATATTTTGTTCTAGAATTTATGCTTTTGAATTTCTGCTCATCTTCTCGTATATTTTGTCTTTCTTGATTTTTTTTATCGTGTTGTTATGCTTCTGAGCGTTATTCTGTTATGGATCATTAGTTTTTCTTGTAACAACTTACGTTGGCTAGCAATCATTCTAGCCTTGTTACATTTATTCTTTCTTTTGAATGAGTATATTATATGTTGTAAAGCGATCTTTTATTTGTAATATCTGTAATCTTATTCATTTATTGTAATAGAATTTTGGTCTTGCTGTTTTCTCTTCTGAATCTTTCATTTGATTATGGTAGTTTAATATCAATCCTTTAACCATTGTGGTCTTCTTTTTCTTTTGTTGGCCTGTGGATATGGGTTCATATCATAATGAAACCTTACTCTCCTGAAAACCCGCGCGCCCGCCCACACCCAACAACCAATCTAAAAAAAAGGGGTATACTTCGACCAAATCTTCGCAATGTGTGCGAATCATAAGGTCATTTACTCACAATCGGGACGGCTACTATGCATTAAAGCTGCGATTTTCACATTGCCGGTTGGAGCTTCTGCGGGCTCGAGATCCTCTTATCCCGGCGTTCTCTTTGATAATTGTTCTTCCTATTGCTCGCGTGGGTTAAATCGTGTGTGAGAAGTTTAATCAACTTGAAGATCGCAATAGGGCAGAGTGGCTCTTCTTCCTCCTACCATTCTCCAGGCTCCTTTACATCCGCGTTCTCCTTTCTTTTTCGTCCTTCTCTGTTGTGGTATGATCAAAATCCCCATTATTTTGATCTTTCGTTTTATTTCATACCTTATTTTCCTTTTCAACAATACTCTACTCCTACCTAGTATCTATCTGTATCGTTTTTGTCTGGTTCTTTATGCTGGCAAAGATCATTTTCTATGTGAAATTGCGTTTAATTGCGATTCTGTAGAGAAAACACCTAAGAAGGTAACTGAAGCTAAGAGGTTAAAAAAATCTATTTCTTAGCCAATTAGATTGGGATTTGGGCAAATTTCTACCATTTTTGGTTTATTTGAAGTTTTCGGTCTATTGTCGTATTTGCGAAATTTATGAAGCTTTGGGAGAAATTAGAAAGCATAAGGGAGCTCCTAACTCCTGAAAACTTTTTTCTTTTTTTTCTTTTTTTTTTTCCCTCACCCGTAGTGCTATTTATTCTGAGCATGGGATTATCCAAGATATGTTTGTTTGTTTGTTTGTTTGTTTTTTCATATTAAACTAGGGTTGGGTTATATGGATCTGAAGAACACTTTTTTTTTTTTTTTTTGAGAAAGTATAACACAGCATAAGATGGTCATCATGACGTAGGCGACAAATCACTTACATTTTGATCTTACAGAATAAATTTACTTTGAACTTTGCTAGTAATTTCATGTTAAGTTGGTTAAAGATGAAATTTTCATCTTTGTTTGTTAAATTGGGAAGAAAGGGCATGCGAAGTCCATGATTTATTTGTTGCATTATCAACTGGCGGCTAAACTTGGATGAAATTCAAGGTTGTTTCATTTTGAAAAATCCAGGAAGTTGGCAACCTTGGAGTTGGTGTTCATGAATACAAAACTTGAGATTTGTATTATGGATTCAATTTTTGCTTAATAAAATTTTGTTATTTCCTTTAATTTTGTTGGGTTTTGTTGGATGTGGATTTCTTCAAGTGAAATATAAGAGCAACTCCAATTTTTTGGGGGATGCCATGCCAGTTTCTTGTACTAGCGTGAGATGTGATTTTCTTTACGTGGTAATTATTTTCTTTCTTATTTATATTCTAAATATTTTTTTTGGTTTTTTGCAAGCATGATTGATTTTAGTGGAATCTTTTATAAGTGAAGTTTTTTAATACAAGAATCTTAATTAACTAGTTATTTTGATGGTTTAATTTCTTAGTTAATTTCTCTATTTTAATTGATCATTAAATTATCATTTGGCATGAATTCTTTATATATACTTGATTGAATCAAAAGTTTGTGAATAATTATATAATTATTCATCATTTAAACTAGAGTTTCAAATATGTCTTGTGCGATTTCATTAATTACATCAGTAGTTGCTTTAAGAATCCCAGGCTCTAAGATAAACTACATCAAAGTGGTTTGTTAGAGTTACATCTTTATGTAATTTAGTAATACGACAAAAAGGATGCAATTTAATTGAAATCAAGAAGGTTTTTATTCTAGATAAATACACTACAATATAACTATCAGTGAAGCTTAAAACTATATTGCTAGATTTGATAAGCATTATAGCGTTGGGAAATTTTAAATTGGATTTGTAATTAAATATTTTTTCAAAATGTTTTATGTTTGGTTCTTAAGAGATCCATTGTGCTAAATCATAAGTAGTGGAACATACTCAAGTATTTTGGCGAAGTGTTACTATTAAATATTCAATTAAATCTAAATATGCTAATATGAAACACTACATTTAGTGATGCAAAAGTGGATTGTTAGGTAGTACTCAAATTTGTAAATTCATAAGATCCTTTAAATCATTGTGTATGCTAATATGAAACATAAGGGACAAATTTTATCAAGTAGTGATTAAAGAGATCAGTTGTGTGATCAGTTGAAAGAGTATAAATAATGTGATTATGGGGCGTTCGAGTATACCAAAGACTTTTTTTTCATAAATAAAATCGCATACCAAAGACTTATAGGCTTCTAGCTTAAGTAACTTGCTCATTAATTCTAGAGTAGAGGCCATAAGTTTAAGCTTAAGTTTGGCTGATGATCTTTTTCAAATTAAATGTCAACTCCTTATATGATTTGATTTGCATTTGATCTTAGCCCTTTCTTATCTATAATTAGCTAAGTTCCTACTGATTTATAACTAGACTTGTGCCTTACTTTTAATTAATAAAATGATTTGAAATATTTCCTATCAAAACCATTGATATGATTGATATTATGCCATATTTATAGGTTTTATAGCTTATTTTCCTTTAGATGATTATATTATCATTATATATTTCAAAAAGGCATTAAGTAAGAATTTGAGGATGAACTAAGCTATAATTCACAAAAATATTACATTTATTCATGTTTATTGATATTGAGAAATACTACTATCATTTTATAAGGATTATCATACCTATGATTTATATACTTAAAGAAAAATTAGTACAACTTTTCTAATGCCCATCACACATATGCTTCAAGAAATGAATCACGTATGGTTGAACTTGACTTAATTGAAGGATTTATAATTTAGAAATTTTCTTTTGAGAATAAATTAGATGTGGAATATAATTTGTGCCTACAATATATCATGTTCATTAACTTTAACCTATATTTAAATAAAATTTAACATTAGAGTGTATTGATGATTATTAATGAAAATTATAGTTTTGATGAACTGTCAAACTCTAATCTGAACTTGAACATCCAATGAAAATTGATTTTATTCTTGAATGTGAAAATGAATCAATCTTATTACTGAATTTATGTGAGAAATATTGTAATGTATTATTTTGATGACTTATTAATGAAAATTATAGTTTTGATGAATTGTCAATTGATGTTGATTTTGTTCAAGTTTCTAGTTTCTTAATATTACTTATTCATAAATAAGCCTTATGAATAAAGTTAAGTGTATTAATATTTCAAAAGACTTAATGGTGGTGAATGCCTTCAAATCAAAAAAGTTCTTGTTTTTTCAAAGGATAGAAAGTTATCCCAAATGTTTTATCAAATGAAGGTACGGAAAAGACTAGTTATAGATAAGTAGGTACACTACCAATTAACCGTAAAGTGGATAATTTATCACAACTTATATTTAAGCTATTTAAGTTAGTTTTCATTAAAGAGGTTGTACATTCATGTATGCATGGTTTGTCTACTTTTAAGTTTTCTCTTCTTCTAAGTAGTTAGTGTCTTTGTAACTATATCTTTGAATTCATATTGTTATTTTTGTTTTTTTACTATTTGCCTCATATCATAGTAGTCATTTGCATGAAAGTGTTCAAGAAAAATAGCTGTTAAATTATGAAAATTATTAGTCTACTTTTGATGTGAAAATAAGGTATGTGGAATTCAAATTAGGTGATAAGGTAATACTGCATTTGAATCCATAAAGGTCTTCTACATGAGACTTTAAGAAATTAAAGATTGAAAACACTAGGAAGTTGTGATATTAGCCCATTTTTTATTATGTTTGATTTCATTTGATTTTATTAACCTACAACCAATATTTTGGATTCTTATTGCTCTCATTCTTCTTATGAATTTTTATTCAATACTTTGCTAGACAGCTCTATATTTTTTTATGCCTGAAGCTATGTTGGTTGATGAAATTACATTCAAATCGATGATGGATTTTAAAGATATCTTGTGCGCAATTGTGATAAACAAACGATTTTTTAATTATTTTGCAGGAAACATCGCATTTATGTTTTGATCTATTGGATGAATATTAAATAATAATTTTCTTAGAGCTGAATATATCCAACCTGTATATTTTTTATGGAGATCTACAAGTCAGTACACATTGGAAATGCCTAGTGAATAAATGAGCTAAATAATGTCTCAGTATAGTTTGATTTCCTGGTTTTATTTGTAGTTTTTAAAGTCCAAATTAATTGCTGAAATATGTCTGTGATGATGTGACCTAAAGGAATAGTATGCAATCTGTATTTTGATTTCTTGGTTTAATTCGGTTTAATTGAGTTGATACAATCTGCTAGAATTACTCTGGTTCAAAATACTACAAAGTGAATAGATGGATATGAATGCTGCAAATCGTGCTTTGATTTAGTGTGTTTCCTAGTTTTTTTATGAGCTTGTTCCTATTCGCATACTTGTGGGATATCCAATATCTTTTTCATTGAGCAAAAGTTAAGGTTTCTTTCAACGTCACTGTTGCTTAGTTCTTGTTGTCATGTCCATCATTTTTAGCTTTATTCATATTAATTATGGTTGGTGTTATGAATTCTTCTTCTTGTTTCATTACTTTTGAGTGCTACATAAGTTTTCATCTCTATTTTATGCAAGTTTAACAGGCCATGCTACATTAAAAATACTTCTACATTGATTAATTTTTTAATCTTTTTTGTAAGGATCTATATGCCTAATACAAGAATTGTAAGCTTAATATTGATTGTTGATATAATTGGAAACTATTTGGTCACCCCACAACTATTTTTAATGCTTGCTGATGTTCCATCATACATAATTATAATAAGCCTTTGATGCACTCATCCCCTCAATATTCATCTAACCAATTCTCGTAATACTGGGATCATATGCTTTTTTTTTCACTAATACAATTTTATTTAACCAATGTTTCTCCATGTGTCTTTTATCTAGTTCACTCTTTTCCAGCTTTTTGGTTATGATTTCATCTTCATCCCCTGTTAATTTATTAACCTTATATAATTTTTTGTATGCTGTTTTCTTTTGTGATCTATACATCATATATGTTAAATAATACAAACCATTTTACCTAGAAGGAAAAAAAGGGAGTGGTTCTCATAGATTTCCCTAAGCAAATGGTAGATGAAAGTGGGCTTGAGTTAGGCTTAGGCCTTTCATGTTATAGATCATGGAGCAAATCTGAAGTCAAAGATGAAATTTCAGATCCTAAACGTGATGAAGGAAATGCTAGCACGCATATAGGAAGCAGTATGACTCTTTCTGATGATTCATTTCAGAACTTTTTCAAATCAAGCTGGGAGAACCATGATCCTAAAGGGAAACAAAAGAGCGATCCCATTCAATACAGACAAGAGAACTTCTTTACAGACCTTTCTGATTGCTCTTCTCATGTAGAAGATTGTTCCAATGAAGCACGGTGCAAGCCTCAGTTCACAAGGTATCAAGAGCTATGGATGTCATGTAATAGAACTCTTGAAACTGAAGAAGAGAAATCGAGTTCCAGCAAAAGGAAATTGTTGTTTAAGGAGATAAATTGTCAAAATAAGCATGCAAAACTGATTGATCATACTGAAAATCATGGAGAGAATTCTGCTGAAGGTCCTTCCATGAGAAACTCACATGTTTCAGTAACCATGGAAAATGGTACCACTGGTGAATATGAAGGCGGCTGAGTCTGAAGCCGTAGGCCAGAAGTCTTGGTTTGTTTTGCCAAGAGAAGAACGAGCAGAATGCTCAGAAGCTTTTAACTTAAATGATAAATATGTTTTAAGCGGATCAAGTGAGACTGGTTCACAATGTCAGAAACAGCCATTTTTATCAGAAAATGAACCTAAACCTATTTTTGGGAAAATTGCTTTGGGGGTACCATTGACTCTCCAGCCATTAAATGGGCTTCATTCAGTGCATGCTATAGAACCGTCGACATGTGTGATGCAACGGATGCCTATTGCAAATGGTGAACCTCCTGTGGCTTTAGTCAATACCAACTGCGTTGAGCTTGCCTTTAGTTACCCTTCTGTCCAGTTTCCGACAATGGAGAAAGGTTCTTTGTGGGCGTTTAATTCTCAATCTCCTCAAGTTTCTTCCTTTACGAGCAGAAAACACTCTGCTGGAGTCCAAAACAAAGAGGATTTTGAGGATGGTGCGAAGACATCTGAAGGTTGGTTTTCTTTACTTAAATCATCATGCGGCTATTTTTGCTTTCATTAAAACCTGTCTTTTACTACACTCCAAATGCCTCTTTTTATTCTATTCTGATGTTAGTTGATTAGCTTGTAATTTAGATAGTTTAAATCTTCATGGTTCTTGCTGCTAAAGGCAATCATTATCTTTTACCTATCATTTTACAAATGTTAACGCATGAATTTGATTTACTTTTATTTCAAATGGGACCATATTTCTTTAAATAGTGGTTTTTTGCTTGCAATTGAATCAATCTATGGTTGAAACATGAAAAGATTCTCTCTTCTCTCTCTCTCTCTCTCTCTCTCTCTCTCTTTTAGTTTCCCAAGTAGCCTAGCTTGTCTCTTACTGAAATTGGCCCTTTGATACCTATCTTTCTTTATAATCTCCATGAAGTCAATTCTCGAGACCTTCCTATGGTGTATTTATTCCCTCTCCTAGCTGCTGTGCAAGCCAAATCCCAAGAAAACAATGCACATCCAAGCAGTAGATTTAATGAAAGAAAGCTAAAAAACCTCGGGGAGTGGGAAGGGGAAGACTAAGATGGAGATTATGCTTAAGGGCTGATCATCAAATTGCCTAAAGAAAAAAAAAATTTCTACATAATTTGGTATCAGGGTATCTTCTACATCACAAATTATTTTGTGTTCTCATTATTTTAGAGTTCTTGATAGCATAGGGAAAAAGAAATGTATCAAACATCCTAAACTCTTGGAAGCTATTTGGAATCACTTTTATTTTTGTTTTATATTTATATTTTGTTTCAAAGTAAAGCATGTCTTGTGGTAAATAGTTATTTTTATATTCAAAATATTTAGAAGTTATTTTGTTTTTAAAAAGAATGTTATTTATCTTTAAAAACAGTTAAAAGCATGCTAAACACATGTATTTTAAAATAAAATAAAAATAAAAATAAAAATAAAAATAGGAAACACAAAATAAAATTGATCCCAAACACGCCCTAAGAATTTTGGCTCATATCATTTCCTTTTAGGCTTTTTTATGGCACCAATTGAATACCCAGTTCAGGGTTTTTGAACAGCTTACCAACTGTTTCAGCTATTTCCACTATGCATCAATATTTACTACCTCTTTACATGTGCATTGTGCCATGTGCATATTCAACTACTTTGGCACATCTACGCTTAAATACCATCATATGTTGAATGTATGGCTATACACATGCATACTTTTCATAATAATTAGGTTATCACAGAGAGTAGAGGTTACGATTAGAAATCTTCTGATCAAGTGGTTGCTGCTATTATATTATGATGACGATCATAATCCATATGTTCTCTAATAATTTAATCTTTTATGATTGATAATACATTAGTCTATCATTTCTATAGGATATTGACAGTCAAATCCTCTTCGATCTATAGTACAAAACTATTCTATGAGAGACAAGTTCCTAAGGTTTATATCTTACCCCAAACAATTTTTGACATTTTATTAGCCTATCTTTTTGGCCAAAATGAACTGATCAAGCCTTGAATGCTATTGTTTTGAATTTGCTAATTTGATTTTACTTCCACTTTGAAACCCTTTGATGTTTGGTTTTATGAATTTTTATTTTTCATTCATTTCTATAAAGCGTTGATAGAATTGTTAATTTAAGTTTTAGAAAACATTTTTAATTTATATGTTTGTTATCTTAAGTCTATCTATTTTGCTTTCTTGCTTTCCAACACTAATTTTATTTACCTATTATAAGAATTTATTGCATTCACTGCAATGTAAACCTCTGCATCCAGAAGTTTTGCATGGCATCAAGCTAATGTAGAACAAGTATCCACAAGATGATCATTTCTGATGAAATAAATGAAATGGAAGAGCTTTTTTTTTTTTTTGGTCTTCAGATCGATTCAATTATCAAACATAGTAACCTTTTATAAGAAAATAAAATTAAGTTCCTATATTGTGCTGGTCTCTCCATTATTTATATGTGGCCAATTAAATTTTAGAGTATCACATTTTTTTTAAATTCAATCACCAATTATATCAAATTGATTCAAAATGGTCTCTCCAAAGATTAAGGGTCTGTTTGGGACACTTATAATTGTATGAAAAAGTAATAGTGGAGCTGTTGCAAAAGAAGTTGTCTAAGAAGTTGCGACATATAAAACTTTTTTATTTTACGAAAGTCAAATCATAATCTTTTAGCCATCGAAAGTAGTTAGATCGAATTGAAAAATGCAACTTTCTCACTGCACATTTTTCAAAATGGAGCCATAATATAATTCTCAAATGACACAGCAATGCATTTTCTCACCACACCGCTCCCCCAACTGCAGCTTAAATTAAGATAAATTTTGTATAATTTAGGGACTAAATGTTGCATCATATCATTATTTTTACAGGAGAGATCATTTTAGATCAATTTTGTACAATCAAGAACTAAATTAAAGAACTGTGTTCCTCTTGGACTAAATTGACTACATACAAATAATTCAAAAATCATCTTAAGATTTATTTCTATTTTCTATTTAGCTTGTTTTCATACTTTCTTGACATCTTTATAGGATCAACAACACATAATTCAATTGAAGCTTCATCATATGATGGAAAGTTACCAGATTTGAAAATCGGCATGGTCGGAGAGACCGGTGACTGTGCTCTAGTTGATGGAAGCAAGCCAAGAAACCCTACCAGAACGCCGACGAACGAAGCGGCGCACAAGCTGATAGAGGACGGCTTTTTTACCGGCGGGACATGCATAAAGCCAGGTGCTGCGCCATCTTTAGGACTAGGAGGTTCTTCTGGTTCATTCCCAGACCTTCCTTGGGTTTCGGCCACCGGAGAAGGACCAAATGGCAGAACCATTTCTGGTGTCACCTACAAAGACGATCAGAATGGAGTAAAGGTTGTCTGCGCCTGCCATGGGATCCATATGTCCCAAGAGGAGTTCGTCCAGCACGCCAATGGCGACGGCTTAAGCTCCTCGCAAAATAACCCAAATTTGTCGGCATTTACCAGCAACGGTACAGAAAGCTGTGGAAATGCCTGAACAGTAATGCGGTTTCTGCAAGCAAAGGGCTTGTGCTTCAGTTTTCTTCTATAGGGGGAGTTTTCCTTGGTTCTTAGAATTAACGACATTGAGGAAGAAGCGTTAAGCTATTCAAGTAGGGAAGCACTATGAAAATATTGTTTTTTTTTTTTTTAATGAGGGGAGATATTATAATACCTCTAAATGAAGATGATTGGGCATTTTCTTTTTCTTTTTTTTTTTTTTTTCAAGTGTTATCTGTTTGTAGAATTGCGGTTTTAAAAAAAAAAACAAAATTGACCGCTAAAGCAAAAAAAATAAAAATGGTAATGATTTTAAAGGTATTTATCAATTAAAATAGCTATTATTACTATTTGACATATTTCATTTTGGGTTTATTTGGTTGCGTTAAGAAATCAAAGATGTTAGACATTAATATTAATTTAAAACTATAAATTTGATTTAAAATTCTTTAAAATTAACAAATAAACACTTAATTAAATGATTAATAACAGTTAAGGGGTATGAAAGATATGCGGATGCTAGATTTTAGAATATATAATTTTTTTTATACATATATAAGATGTTATTGTACTTAAATTATCTTAGTCATGAATTTTATTTTATTTTTATATTTATATATTTAATCATAAATGACGTTTAAGCCATTTAAAAAAATGTTGGGTCATGGATTATTTATGATAATTTTTTAGTCAATATATTTTAATTTAAATTTGAGATATATTTAACATAAATTTAATAATTTTTAACAAATTATTTTGAAAATATATAAATATGATTAGATTTGAGTAAATAGGACCACAGAATTTTCTCGGTCTCCATGCGGGCTTGGTTATGAGACTTTTTTTCTTTATATTCAAATCATGTCATATTATGTAAGATCATTCTACATTTTTTTCCCAAGTTATATTATCTAATTAAATTCACATATAATATTTAAAAATTATTTTTTGGGGAAAATAATAAAAATGCTTATTCTTGTGTATCACATCAATATCTACAATAAACATTCTAATCTTTTTTTTTTAGAAAATTAATTTTAATTTACTTAGCTGTTCAAAAAAGCTATAGTTGTATGAAAAAAATAATGGTAAAGTTGAAGAAGTTGCGGTGAGTATTGATATGACACTTAAAATACTACTAGGCGAAGCACAAATCTTAATGCTAAAAGCAAACTGATCCGAAGTTGAAATCGGTCGAGATCGAACACTTAAAATATCATTGGAAACTTTGGGATATCGCTTAAATCTCTAAAAGCTCTTAAAACATAGAGTGTTTATAGTCAAATCGGCGTCTCGGATGGATCTAACAAGCCTAGATCTCAAAATTGATTTCATTTGAGCATTCAAATATTTAAAATACATCAAATGATCAAAGGGATCATTGTGGCCGTCAGATGTGGTGGTATAGGTTTGCGTATTTACTGAGCGTCGCTTCTCGATCATAAATAACTCATTCCTCATATGAGGGAGCCAAGCAAGAGAGAGAGAGCTTTAAAGATCCTCAAGTACAATCATCACGCCGGCGTCGACCACCATGCGTGCCGTTGATCCTTGCCATCTTCAATCTCTGTCGGTCTTCATCATGATGACTTCTACCAGTGATTGTTCACTGCATTTCTGCCAGTAATTATTCCTTGCATTTCTGGCAGTAATTGTTCTCCGCATTTCCACCGGTGATTGCTCTGCACGGTTCACCATCATCTACTATAAAGCTATTACAGCACGATCGTTGTCACATGGTTGTTCCTTTCTCATATATGTAATCCGGTATGAGGAAGATCTTGTACTCAAAGCAGATACATAGTGGAAGCTTTTCTTGGGTAGGCCGTGGTTTCTCTCGAGGTTTTCACTTAAAATTTTGGAGTTTTATTGTTCACACTTTTATACGTGTGTGTCTTTGATTTCGCAAGCTAAAGCGAAAACTTTTACTCTACCGCGGTGATTTTCACGCATAGCTTTAGCATCATCGTAGGCGAATCCCTCAATCACAATTTATGTGAATACCATTATGGCCAATAGGCTAATCATCTGAGCCTCGGCTCCAACTCCATCACTCCGATCAATCCTTGAGCAGGGCCTTCTTACGCCTCGCTCCCCACAATAGGCGTGACCGGTGAAGACGAGATAGGGATCTCTTTAGAAGATCGTGTCCGCCGAATGGAAGAATCTCAAAATGAGATGATCCGACTTTTGAGAGGAACATAACGACCACTACTATGTCAAACAAACCTCCCCCAAGATCGATCGTTATCTGCGGGAGGTCAAAATATATCTCACGATGATGAAGTTCCTCGCTTCCGCCGGTTATGCTTATCTCCTTGACACTGCTTACTCATCCATCACGTCGGCTCATAGCTAATCCATCAATTATTGTGGGTAGCATGGCATGTTCTCGTCCTATTGACTCCACTCGTCATGTTATACCTGCAGAATTACGACGCTTAATGCAAGACGAATTTCACCTTGAAGATAGAAATCATCCTCCCCTCACGCTATGAGTCATCATCTTTAGTTAAAGCTATTCTTCAACATCCTATTCCCGTAGGTTTCAAGCTTCCGAGCATTAATTCCTATGATGGGGCAACTGACCCATATGAACATATCGATCATTACAAGACTATCATGCATATCCAACGAGCTCTAACACCTTTACTTTGTCGTCTTTCCGGTTAACCTCAAGGGCAAGCTCGCGCGGTTCTACTCCCTCCCAGGAATCTATCCAAACCTTTGACAACTGCCAAGATTTTTGTAGAATAGTTCATTGCAAACCGTAGGATCATTAAAGATTCCTCCCATCTCTCTAGCATTCGTCAAAATAAGGGTGAATCACTTAAAGAATACTTCCAAAGATTCTCATCAGAAGCTCGCCAAATACCTGGGGTAGACCCTGAATTACTAAGAGGAGTTTTCCTTGGGGCTCAGATCTTTTCTGTCACTAATGCGAGATACGATCCATTTCGTATCTTGGTTCACCGTGGAAGCATAAATTCTCGATGAGGCTATTAATGCATAAAAAATAATTTGAATAATCCACGGGAAAGTGCTCCTGAGATCAACAATCCCATGAGAAGGCGGTCATGATCTCCTCCAGTCCATCCAGCGAACCCTGGAATACACACCGAACACATCTCATGTTAATGTCTTGTTGGCTATTTGAGATGAAGAGACCATCAAGTGGCCACATCCAAACGAAATTCGAAGAAAATCATGAGCAATATTATCACTTCCATCAAATTCATGGACATACTTATTGAAGTAAGCAACTTAAAGAAGAAATTGAGAGGCTCATTCAATAGGGATATCTACGTCAATTTGTACAAAACCAACCAGCTCAAGCAAACATAACTCCAAATGGGGGCAACTAGGACAATCATCACAAAAATAACATAATGATCGCCAAATAGTTGGAGAAATTGAAACGATTGCGAGTGGGCCACTACTATCTAATCAAATCTTCATCGCCGCCTTTGAAGAGCCAGAGTTAAAAAAATCTTGTATTAATCATCCCATCGCTTTTAATAACTCAAACTTGAAAGGAGTCCAAGTTCCACATCAAGATCCTCTTGTCATCAGTGCGGGGATTGGTGACTCATGTTATATTGTTAAGAGAATTTTGATTGATAATGAGAGTTCCGTTGATGTTTTATTTTACTCCACCTTTCTTAGCATGGGTCGGTTAAGAAAAACTTCAACCGCGGGACCGTTATATGGGTTTGATAATGCCTGCAGTGGAGGGACAATCACCCTTCCGTTGTTCTCAGAGAATTTTCTCAACAAGTCATTCACTCAGTTCAATTCATAGTGGTCAAGTCAAATTCGGCATACAATCTATATTTGGAAGACCCCTCAATCAATCTTGTCTTTGTTCTTGACCTCATCTTAAGATAAAATTTTAAACTCCCATTGGGTTGGTGTGCGTGAAATCAACAAATACACAATCATGTTACCTCAAACAAGCTCCATGCCCGGTGACCTTCAACATCGAGAATTTTAATCTTCAAGATAAAGAAGTACCTCGAGGGTTTTCTGTAAAGACACACTCCCACCGTTATCAGATGATGACTGTCAAAATATGACCAGCGATCCGAGAGGAAAAAATATTTCTTAAAACTTGGAACATGGAGGGTCTCTGAAAAGTGTTATATGTAATCATTGGTGTATAAATATTGTAATCTTTAATTTATCTCATTTGTCATTTCCTCTCCACCTCTTGTCCTTTGTTAACTCACTCTAAAAATGTATCTCATCCCTTTTGTTAAGTTATCTTATGACAATATTGTATCCGACATTATCAAAGTAATGAGTTTATGGATTTTCCTTATAAGCTTATTTCTTCTTCATTTAATCCTTCACTTGAGAAATATACAACTCACATTGTATCTCAATCATGATTAATCCAAAGGGGACTTGATCGGACCTCTTCCATCGGTAAGAAGTCAAGTAACACTTTGGGCATACAGGATAGGTCAAGGTCCTTGGTGGACATCGCGACCACTTCCAGGTTAACGTCGCCGGGTAACACTCGACAACCAACCGGATCGGTCAAAATCCTCAGCGGATTCAATTTAACCTCTTCCACACATGTGCGTCGCCGGGTAACACCACAAAACAACCTCGATAGGTCAAAATCCAGTGGATTTAATTCAACCTCTTCCATACGGTTAATATCGCCGAGTAACCGACAAACAACCTCGGATGGATCAAAATCTCGGCCAGTTGATTGCAACCTCTTCAGTTGCGTCGTTCACACTCGATAAACACACCGGATAGGTCAAGAAAAATGGACCATCTCGGGATCGCCGGTCACCACTATGCCGTCATCCCGTACTTCTGGCGCTGATGCGCCACCGTCGGCCATCGCTGATTCTGCATGCCGACCCGCGTTGACCAACATGGCGGTCGCAGCGTCGTTTCGCGCTGTACATCGGACAATTCGGTCACCACCATCGTTGCTGTCATCCATAATTCTGCCGCTGTCATGACATTCTGGATTGATTCATTGCCGTCGGCCGCCATCTAGCCGGTCACCCCATTATCGTCGGTAGTCATTGCCTCGACCATGGCGCAATCTTGCGGTCACCACCGCCCGTCTCTGCCGTATTCACCGCCGCGGTCACCACCGTAGCGGTCCCACCGCCATTCGCGCGGTCACCACCGCCGATCTGCCAGCGGTCTGCCGAGCCGTTGGTCCGCCCGACCATGCGAATCTCCGGTCACCACCATCGTCGCCCTCGCCAACTTAGCGGCCATTCCACCGTCATCATGTCTCGGTTATCGCTGATGATCGCCTCCGAACCGGTGTCGGCGAGGTCGTTGACATCTCTTTCGAGGGCGGAGCTGCGTATGAACTCTGATCTTGATTGCCTCCGACGGGGCGGTCCGGCGAGCCGGTTGATGCCTCTTTCGAGGAAAAGCGGAACAACGATGTATGTCTGTACGCGGTGCCTTGAGCGACGGTCCGGAGGCGATTGGCGCCTCTTCGAGGAAAATCGAACAACGATGTATGTAGGGCGCGATCCTCGGCGGACGATACGAGGCGGTTGGCGCCTCTTTGAGAAAAAAGCGGAACAACGCGTATATGCAGCGGGCGCGATTGCCTCAGCTTCGGACGGTCCGGCGAGGCGGTTGATGCCTCGTTCGAGGAAAACGTATGACGTATATGCGGACGCGATCGCCTCGAGCGGATGATCAAACGGCGTCGGTTGATGCCTCTTCGAGGAAAAGCGGAACAATGGCGTAAAATGCGTAGGCACATCGCCAAACCCGGACGATCCAACGAGGCGGTTGCTCTTCGAGGGAACAATGGCGTAATCTGGCCTTGATCGACTCCGAGCGACCTCTCGAAGAAGAAGCCAGGGCATTGAAGAAGTGTGTCTTCTGCCCCATGGGGTTTTATAACTTCCCGGATAAATCGATCAAAATTACCAAAGCGCAAAAGCCGTAAAACCATCAAAATCGTCGTTTGAGCCGCAGCGACCCGGCCAGCCTGTAGCCTTCGCTCATCCAGCCAGCTTGTCCGTCATAACCGTCGTCACCGTATACCGACCCGTGACCCGTAGGCTTGACCCGTCGGCCGACCAGCGACCCACCGGCGCGTCAGTTCCATGACCGAGGCCGGTTGACCGCGCCCTGGTTGACGCCCGCACACCCATACCAGCCATGCGGTATGACATGCAGCCCATGGTGCCTTGCAGCCAGAAGCTCGAACCTGAGCTCGTGGGGCAGAATAACATCTCAAAATCTCGTGCTTGCATCTTACACTCATCTGCACATTCACTTTTATAGTCACAATATTGTGCTCCCATGAAGATCTGTTCTTTAAAAATATATAGTTAATGACGCTAAAATTTTATTGAAGAACTTTCTTTATCTTCAGTATTTGACATATATATATATATATATATATATATATATATATATATATATATATATATATATATATATATATATATATATATATATATATATATATATATATGAAATAATGATATCCAAAATGCAACGATATAATACTTAAAATACTACTGGCGAAGCACAAATCTTGATGCTAAAAACAAGCGATCAGAAGTTGGCGATCGAGCACTTAAAATATCATTGGAAACTTTGGGATATCGTTAAATCCTAAAAGCTCTTAAAACATAGAGTGTTTATAGTCAAATCGGCGTCCGTTCAAGATCTCAAAATTACTTCATTTAAGCATTCAAATATTTAAATATATCAAATGATCAAAGGGATCATTGTGAGTCGTCAGATGAACTTCGAGTGTGCGGGTTTTGCATGTATTCTGAGACGGCAATCTATAAATAGCTCATTCCGCCATATGAGAGCTAGAGAGAGAGAGGAAGATCATCAATCATCTGCGCTCGGCGGTCGTCAACCGCCGTTGATCCTGCCATCTTCAATCTCGTGGTCCATCATAATGACCGTGGATTGCATTTACGCGGTAATTGTTCCTTACGCCCGATAGTATTCCCCACATTTTCACATTATTGCTCATACATTACGCGTAATTCTGTCACTTGTACAGATACATAGTGAAAGTTTTTTTCTTGGTAGGCAGTGATTTTCTCCTCGAGTTTTTCCGTAAAAATTCAGTTTTATTGTTCACTTTTTTATGTGTGTTATATTTCATGAAGCTAAAAACTTTTACTCTACATGGCGGTTTTCTAGCACGTAACAAGTATAAAAATTATAGTGTTATTTCGAGCCGATCCGAGGTTGACTCAAAATAGTTTTGAGCGGCTCGATATCGGCTCATAGCTCAAATCATTCAAATTAGCTCAACTCGTTTTCTAATAGAATTTGAGTTAACTCGTTTTGATTTTGAGCCAGCTCGAATTAAACATTTTTATCTTTTTTGACTAGAATTTGAATTGAGTTGGCTCATTTTTATCGTGTTGCTTGAATTTAATAAAAATGATTATTAAAAAATAGAAATAAAATAAAAAAATATGATTTCCAAAGAAATAATATTAATACTTATAAATATATTTTATTTATTTTAAAAGATTACAAGTTATAACTCTATACACTTAATTTTATGAATAATTTTATTATTACAAATTTAAAAATATTATATATAAATTAAATACTATTTAATAATAGATAGATTTGATCTTTAGTTGGTTCGATCTTATCTGTGCCAGGCTCCAAATATGCTCTAAAAAAAGTTTGATTCAATTTTTTGGCTCATAGCTCGGCTCAATGTAATCAATCCGATCCAATTTTTTATTTGATTTTCAAGCGATTCTTGATTTTCAAGCTAAACTAATAGTCTTAATAAACACCAAATTTTTATGTTATAGAAGTCAAACTTCAATTTTCTGGCTGCAATCGCAGGAACCCTATCAGATTAAGTTTAAAATTTTCTCACATAAAATTTCTCAAAATGTAACTAGAACGTAATTCTTAAACTACGTAACCATATGTTTTTGCACCGCACTGCTCCCGAAAACACACACTTAATATCAATTTATTTTTGAGTTAAATTAGCTTGGCTCAAATAAATTTAGATGGTGAGCATCAAAAAAATATTAAAAATTAATAGATTAATGCTTAAACTATGAAACTACTCGATAACACCTCTTTTTAACTCATTTTGGTACAAATATTAGCGCATATATATATATATATATATTAACATCATTAACATCATAAATCAATTTCGTGTGAATTTATTCGATGCGTACTACATTACTCGTATATATAATAGGCTTCTTCTATTTATTTTTCAATAAAAAATAAATTTTTTGTTGATATAAAAATGATTTAAGTTATTTAAAATTTAAATTTTTTATTTAAAATTTTAAAATTTTAAAGTTGGTTCGGTCTAACTTGCACAGCTTCTGAGCAACTTATTTTATTTGGTTCTGGCCTTATATTTTTATTTAAATTCTCTATAGTTTAGATTCAATATTTGTTCAAATCTGAAGAAAATTAATCCTAATATAATAGATTTTTATATAAAGAAATTTTATTATAATTTTTTTCAATAAAAAAGATATTCTAAATAAAGATGTTTATTGTTCGTCTTTAAAAAATGTGGTAGAGTAAAAGTTTATATTTTTGAAATATAATTGTTTAAATAGTGAGCAATTTTGTGAAAAAAAAAGAAGGAAGAAAATCAATAGTAAAAGCTTATTATATATTTATTTGAATCTGAGTTTTCCGATAACATTATAATTATGAGAAGATAAAATAAATAAAATAACAATTATAGTTAAATTTAATTCTTGGTGGTAGTAGATGATGGTGAGCAGCGAAAATAACGACTAGCGATGAAGAATCGTCATGATCTTAGATTGGCGATGGAGGATGGCGGCGATTTATCAGTGGTATTTTATTGTCTTGGAGGATCTTATTTTAGAAATTTCTCTCTCTCTCTTGCTTGACATCCCTCATGAGAATGAAATTTTATTTATAGATTGGATGAGTGGCGTCTGTAAATACATACAAAATCAACCACTCCACTCCATCGGATGACTCATGATGATTCCTTGATCATATAATGTATTTTGTGTATTTGAATGCTCAAATGAAGTTGGTGTAAGATCTTTGACTGTTGGAACCCGTCGGCGCCATTTAACTATAAATCATATTTGAGAACTTTTAGGAATTTTGATGTCTCAAAGTTTAATATTTTAAGTCTTGATCTGGTTTTTAGATTAAAACTTCCTTTTTCAAGATTAGTCTTACGAGGAATTTTCATCATATCACTTATAAAATTAAAATTTATGCAAACCATGATTTTATTTTATATGTAAAATAATATTTTTAATATTTAAAATTTTAAAATTGATATTTTTTAAAAAAAAAAAATTGAAATATAGTAATCTTATTAAATTTTAGCTAGATCTTAACATTGTTATATTTATTTAAGATAAATATAATATATAAATAATTAACTAAATTTACATTACCTTAATTATAAAATAAATCAGTAAGAAGCCAAGTCTTTTGATACTTGGGGCGATTTATTTATTTATTTATATTTTTATTATGTTTGTGTCTTATTATAAGAAGCTAATGTGTATTAAAGATTTAATATTTAGTTGATATATAACTCAATTGCATACATAATAAATATATATAGCTATTGATATACCACTCAAAATAATGCTAATATTTACAGAATTAGCACTTTTGCCGTTTGTTTGAACAATTAAATGACATAATCAAATTATTAAGAATTTGATTAAAAATTAAAAATAAGGGTTGAATTTTTATTATGTGTTTCAATATTTGAGTGAGAATTTATCAATTTAAAAAAATTAATGCAAGAGAATGCTAATTATATTTATAGTAATATTTTGAATGCTTTATATGTAAGATATATCATCTAAAAGTAATGCTAAATTAACAAAAAAAAACTTAGGGGGAAGTATGGATCACTTTTATATTTTGATTTTTTATTTTATTTTTTTATATTTTGATTTAAAATAAAATATATTTGATGATAGTTGATATGACTCTCAAAATCTTTCTAATCTTGATGTAAAGCGATATGATTTTGAGTCGGCCGTCGAGATCAAGCACTTAAAATATCATTGAAATCTTTGGGACATCAATTAAATCTCAAAACAGCTCTCAAGTATGAAGTGTTTATAGTCAAATCGAGCGTCTCGACGAGCCGGATCTAATGAGCCTAAGATCTCATAATTCCGACTTTATTTGGGCATCCAAATTCTCAAAATACATCAAATGATCAAGGAATCATCAGCCGTCCGTCGAGGAGAGTGGTACACCACATGAATTTACAATGCCTCTCTCTCATCTATAAATAGACCTTCATTCCTCACATGGGGAGGGTGAAGAAGAAGAGGAATGAAAGAAGTGAAGAGAAGATGAAACAAGTAAAGAAGAGGAGGTGCTCAGGAAGAAGAGTCAGAGCAAGGAAGAAGAGGAAAGTCAGAGCGAGGAAGAAGGCAAGCCAAGTGAGGAGGAAGAGAGCTCAAAGCAAGATCCTCAAAGCAAGATCGGCAAAAAGATTGCACTCATCGACCATCGCCATACCGGCCGTGTCCAAAATGCATTCCACATTGCCATCTCCATTGATGGAACCACGGCGTATGCAGGTGGGCCTTGGCATCTAACAGACGGTCCAGCGATGTAGAGACGGTAGGCGCCAACATGGCGTATGTCTGAGTGGGCCTTGATAACGCGGCCGGTCATGAACGATCAAACGTGGCCGGAACCCCGTATGTATCGTGGGCCTTGATCGTCTCTAACGGTCCGCGAGGCGATGCAGCGACGGTGCGGCTCGCTATGCTGGGCGCATCGCCCTCTGCACGGTCCGCGATGCGCGTAGCGCCACCACATATATGCGTGGACCTCGCCTCAAGATGGTCGAGATGCTGACGACCGGTGCCGAACAACGATATATATATGTGGCGCGGTCGCCTCATCTTAGACGGTCAGGCCTGATGGCGAGACGGATGGCCATAGCGTATGCGTGGGCCTCGCCTCTTAACGGTGGTCAGATGAGGCATTCAGACATAAACCGGAACCACGGCTATGCAGTGGGCGCTAATCCTATGGTCACGAAACCACGCGTATGCGTATGATAAGCCTCTAACCCACACAGCGAGGCGATTAACGGACGAACGTAAAGAACCATGAAGTATGTCGCGTATGATCGCCTCACAAACGGTCAAGGCGATCGAGGCGATGGAACCACGGCGGTATGCATGGGCCTCGCTTCACACACGGTCAACGAGGCGATCGGACGACGTCTAACCGGATGTATGCAGTGAGCCTTGATCGCCTCAACGACGGTCAGGTCGATTCGAGCGCGAAACAATCTGACGTATATAGTGGGCGCGTCGCCCTAACGGGTCAGTCGAGGCGGTCGCCGGACGGCGTGGCCGGAAACGGCGATGCAGATGGCCTTGATCGCCTCTTAACCCAAGCGGTTCGGCGAGGCCAAACACGAACGGAATCTGACGAATATGCAGTGGGCGCGATCACCAACCGGACGGTCCGAGGCCGATCGGAGAGATCATGAAACGACGTATATGCAGGTGGGCCATCCCCTCAACGGACGGTCGAGAGGCGCGGGCTGACATTATGCAGGTGGGCCTCGCCTCTCCGGTCAGGCGAAGAAGCCCGTATGTACCGTGGGCGCGATCTGATCGCCTCCCTGACGCCTCTTGATCTTCTTGATTGCCTCAAGGACCCTCACTCAGAAGAAGGAGGAATGGTGCTCCCTCTCCTCCCTGGGGGGGTATTTGCAGGAAGAAAAGGGTAAAACCCTCAAAATGGCTCACTCCAAAAATGGCTGAAAAAATGGCTCAAAACTGCAAAAAATGGAAAACCCTTCAAATTCTCGAGTAGCGGCTTGAGACCTCCAGATCACAGATTCAGCGAACGTCCACCGGTCATCAGCAGGGCAGATCCGCGACCACGTCGCCCAGCCCGGCCCGTGACCAGCGCATCGACCTCATGACCCGCGCATCGGCCGCCATACCGCTCCCAGACCGTCCTCAGACCAGCTCTACAAAACCAGCCTTCTGGCGCCGATGGCGCCCGGTATGACAGGCGCCGTAGTCCCGGAAGGCGAAAATTTTTGAGTATCCGTAGATTCATTAACCTCAAATCTCTACTACGCTACATCTACTTCCAATCAAAATTTTGTATTTTTATGATGATTTCTTCTCTCAAATATATGATTCATGGGCCGCACATTTAGTTGAAGAATTCATTATTTTGAGCATTTGACATATATATTTTTGGATGATTAAGCTAATGTCATCCAAAAATAAAGCGATATGACTCTCAAAATACCACTAGTCAAAGCATAAATCTTGATGTCAGCGATATGATTTTGAGTGAAAGCCGTCGAGATCAGCACTTAAAATATCATTGGAATCTTTGGTACAATTTTATTTCTCAAATATGGTGTTTATAGTCAAATCGGCGTCTCTGATCTAATGAAGATCTCATAATTCGACTTCATTTGAGCATCCAAATTCTCCAAATATATCAAATGATCGAAGGAATCATCTGGCCTGATCGAGGGGAGTGTAGCCTACTGAATTTAAAGAATGCCCTCCTCCCATCTATAAATAGCCTTCATTATTCACAAGGAAGGCCAGTAAGAAGAGGAGGCAGTAAAGAGAGAAGAAGGCCAAGTGAAGAAGAAGAGGCTGAAGTAAAGAAGAGAAGGAGTCAAGAGGAAGAGAGGAAGAGTCAGAAAAAGAGGAAGAGTCAGCGAGAAGAATAAGAGCAAGTGAGGAGGAAGAGAGAGCTCTGAGCAAGATCCTCCAATCATCAAGCAAGATTGCACTCCATTTTGACCATCAACCACCGCCCCGATAATTTTAATTGTCTATTCCACCGAAGTTACCATCTCCACATTATCATTCTGTATCTTGTTCTTGTTATTATATTGTAACTTTGTACTCAAGAAAACAGATACATAGTGGAAGCTTTCTTATAGGCCATAATTTTCCCCTCTTTTGAGGGTTTTCCATTAAAATTCATGTCTCTTCACATTGTCTTGACATTTAATTCTTTCTCTTGCATTTGGTTTTAGCATACAATAGTAACATTTATATTTCTCAACACACTGCTCGCAAATAAGCTCGATTAAGGCTCGTTTATTTCTTTAAACGAGCTGCTTGTTAATCGGCTCGATAAGCTCAATTTGAATCGAGCTCACGAATAAGCTTGAGCCAAGTTTGAACAAGATTTTTTTTAAATGAGCTCGAGCTTGAACACCATCCTAAAAACTCGAATCAAGCTCGAGCTCAATAATGATAAACGAGTTTGAACTCGAACAAGCTTGTACTCGGCCCTGCTTGACTCATTTGCAGCTCTAGTAACACACACACACATCTCTCTACACTTATCTTTTGCTTGGTCTAGCCGTTGGTACTCCCGAGGGTAATTTTAACAAAATTATGCCATTCGGCATATTGTTTGTTCCTTTGTTCTCTTAGTATATTTTTTATATTATCTATTATATTAATAAAATTGAGCTCTGGTCCTCAGGCCTTGGCATGACCATTTAAATGTCCAACCTTAAATCAAATAAAAATTTGATTATTAATCTTGACATTGTCAGCTAAGTTGAGCATTTTCTCGAGCTCATATCAGCATCCATACCAACTATTAATTTAGTTTTCCAAAATAAAATATGTTAGTAAGAGCTGATAGATTATAATTTTTTTTCTAGAACTTATTAATTTTAAATTTTGTGTCCATAAAAGAGATTAAAGCAATGCCAAATAATTAAAAAATTGGCTATTAAATTAAAATATTAGATATTGTGCGACGAACTGCAATTATCGTATATCATATTATTGATTTAATAATTTATCGAGCTTTTTAAACGAGCTCGAACATTCGAGCCGAGCTCTACTTAACTTTCTTCAAATCGAGTCAAGCTCAACAGTGCTTAAACACTCAATTAAATCAAACTCGACTCGACTCAACTCATTTACACCCTCAGTCATTACTATTTGGATCACTTTTCTTGTCATCGACTGAAGTGCCACCGCTGTACTATTACTCATCATGATTACATAAAAAAATTGTTTAACAATCAATAAAATATAGAATATATTTATAAAATATTAAATGTATTTTACATCACATAAAACATAAGCAAAATAAAAAATGGAGATCTTCAAGCCTGCATATTACACAATTCTTATGCAATTATACATCTAATACTTAAAATTTTGATATTCATTTATGAGATTTATGCGATGAATTTCCCTTTGAGCAGATAAACAAACGGCCAATTCGAGCTGAATATTAGCTAATTCTAACAAAACGACCAGTATTGAGTTGAATACAAATATATTTCTTATGAGCTAATTTTGAGCACGAGTTGATACAAATGAGTCGAACATGAATTGTGCTTTAGCTCTATGATATTTGGCTCTTTTACACCTCAATATCACAACAATAATAGAATAATCATTAATTTTTTTTTAAAGTGGAATGTATATTTTTAGGCATAAAAAAGTGTTATTATTGTAAATATTAAATTTTAAATATTCGATATATAAATATGTAAAAATTATGCTATGCATGTAAATTTCCCTTTTTACTTTTTAAATTAAAATTATCAAATGCTGCTTTTATTTAATTACTCATTGCAGATGCTCCTAATTAAAATTCAGCCAACATTTAATATAACCTCGTTGTGTTCGACGGAGAAAGAAGGGAACCACTCATGGCGACGGCTTCTTCCATTGCGCATTGCTTGAATTCCATCCATTTCTCCGCTTCGGCTCGAAGGCCTCCGATCAATTCGCCATCTCTAAAATTCGCTCAACTGGCCGCCTCCTTCTCCTCCTTCACTCAGGTAACCACCAATCAATCACCAACAAGTTCGATCGATCGATCTCCCTTTCAGTCAGTCAATTAAAGACTTCCGATCAATCCGTCTGTGAATCTTCGTAATCAGCCTCTTCTCCAGGAGCTCCGGCGACCTCCGGCCACCATCGATATGGCCGAGCTGATCAAGAAAGCTTCTGGTAGATTGCTGGATGCATTTGTAGACATCGCTTTCCAGTTCGCAGATCAGCCGTGGCTCCCTTCTCAGGTCCTTCTTATGTTCATTTACTTCATATAATGCACTCCAGAATTTTTTCTTCTTCTTTTCGCCTGTCAAGATTATTCGATCTGTTGCTAAGATCGTCAATTTTTTGAAATCAATATAATATATGAGAATCAATCAAAATTTATATTATACTCATCATAAATCAAAGCAAATAAGTTTAAAACTCATCGTGATAAGAATATTTGACGAAGATATCTGGAATCAACGATTTTAAAATTTATCCTGATAATATTCTATATTTTTTTTGGGGTTAATTAATCTCATTTGATTTATAAATTGATGAGTTGCTGCAGAGCAATTTTATGCCAGTGGATGAGATCGATGACGCGGTCATCATTGCAGATATAGAAGAAGAGATCCCTGACGATTTCCCCGTTGGCGTCTACATCAGAAATGGTCTGTAATCACAAGGTGCACACACTTTTAATTACAGAATAATTAAAATGATAATTAAAGATCTGTAAATCATAAGTTAGACCATTAATGATTTTTAATAATGATAATTATCAGCTTATTAAACATATAATAATCTAATTAGGGATGTTAATAAATTAGTTCATTTTTTTGTAATTATGGAATTAAATCATACTCTAATTTATGCAAATTAGTGTCTGAGTTTAAAAGTAAACCACTTTTCACATTATAATTATTTTAGCGACTATTTAATTGCTAGTTACTAATGATTAATTTATAAAATAATAATTAATCAATAAATAAAGACTTATCTATTTTTAATATATTATAGCAATTTAATAATTTATGCTTGGTTAAAAATAAACTCATTAATATGTGGGAATTGGTGGAATTTATAAAATAATAATTAATCAATAAATAAAGACTTATCTATTTTTAATATATTATAGCGATTTAATAATTTATGTATAAGAGCAATGCTTGGTTAAAAATAAACTCATTAATATGTGGGAATTGGTGGAATTAATTTGTTCATTTTTAGATCAGGTGGATTTTAATTTCATAATTTTTATTTAAAAAAAATTGTATTCATATCACAGAATTTTTATCTATTAAGATGTGTGTAATATCTGATTTTTTAAATTTATTTTTATAATATTTTCATATTTAAAATAATAATTTATATTATATTTTAGATAAATTAATATTATAGTTTTAGTGTCGTGGTTTCTGTAATTTAAATATTATAATTTTTGTTGCGTCAAGACCATAAATGAGAGTGAAAGTTCTGGCCTTTTATTGATTAGTCAGTACAGTGTATTTAAAAAGTAGAGAACTCAGAAATTTTAACATGGAAAACCTCGAAAGAGGAAAAAAATACGAACTCAACAAAATGTTCCACATGTATATACTCGAAGTCTGAATCTTCAGATACGGGATTACAGATGGTATCTGAAAGGAACAACAATATGTAATATGATCGGGTTATAATAGTTCTAGTGGCGGGTGATGGTGGACTACTTGTAGGAACTTGGTGGAAAAGCAACATTTGCGAGAAATATAGAACAACTTGCGAAATCTGAAACGATTAGGTGATTGGCGATGGCGAGGTCGATGCTGGCCGGTGGTGGCGGTGATGGTTGGGCCGTCAGGCGGTGGTCTTGATCTTGCTTCGAGATCTTGAGCTTGAACTTTCTCCTCCTTCGCTTGAGCTTCTCTCTTCACGGTCTCAAAGTCTCTTTTGGTGGAGTATAAGTATTTATAGATTTGGAAGAGTGGCGATCTTTGTAAATCATGGAAAATCCAAACCACTCCTCCATGACGGTTACGGGCGATTCTTTGATCATTTGATGTATTTGAACATTTGGATGCTCAAATGAGGTGAATGTGAGATCTTAGGGTTGTTAGATTATTTCCCGAGATGCTCGATTGACTATAAATACTCTATTTGATGATCATTCGAGAGGTTTAATTCATGTTAAGTTTTAGATGTTTGGTCTTGATCTTGATTAATTTCGACTTGGGATCATTTCTGCCTTAGAATCATCTTACTAGAGGAATTTTGAATATCATATCAATTTTATATAAATACATTTAAAATTTTAAAACTTGGATATATAAATCAATAAAGTTTTAGTGGTATGTAAAATTATTAAATACAAATTAAAAAAAGTTCTTATTTTCAAAACATATTTTAAAAAAAAATTTATATACATAATATATAATTTTTATGCATTTATATATTTAATATTTAATATTTAATATTTATAAATATAGTATTTTTACTTCAAAAATGAATTTTATTTCAAAAAGTTCAGAAAAATATTATTTCTATTAATAAATATAAATATATATAAGAATTTTTGAGTATTGGGTATGTAAATATATAAGAATTTTTTGCTGTGTACGTAAATGCTCCTATATTTTTTAATGCTAGCTCAGGATGAACCCGCTGTTCGGCGCTCTGCAGTCTACCTCCTCTGTGCTCGGCCTCTCCAGTTGGGTATGGGTGAAGGGAGAGGGCATGCCCTCTCCTTCTCCAGGGCCACCGACGGCAGCGGCGGTGGCTGGACACTATGCTACAAAAACCGCTTTGTCGAGTCCAAAACGCTTCAACTCGAGCGCCGTCGCAACCATCCTGCCTTCCTCCCGGCCGTCGAAGGCGATGCCCCCGCCATCCTCGCTTCTTCCCTCCTCAACCAGGTATCCCTTCTAATATCTCACCACCATGTTCGCTCGTTTTCTGGACCCTGACGAATCGGGTGAATTGTTTCAGCTAAGGTTTGGGAAAGTGACGAAGGATTTAAGTAACACTAATATCTTCGAGATTTCTGGGAGAGCTTTGTCATCGCGGAGAACCACATGCCGGTGGAGATAGATGTATTGAGTCTCGAGACGATCGGCGATTGGGATATCAGCAGAGCGTGGGATCGGCCATTCATGGCTCATCCCAAGGCAATAAGTAGGCTCTGTGCTAGTCTCTGCTATGATTTTTTTTTCCTAAATTTTATTAGTAAAATTTGAGCTTGATAATATTGAGCCAGAAAGCGCCAGGAGGAGAGCTTGTTTTTGTTGGGGCGGATGGGAAGAAACCTTTCCTTGTTCTCGTCATTGTCTCAGGTTCCCTAAGCTGATTTTATTTTTCTGGAATTACTTATTAGTTGATCTTCTGCGGCTTCTTGATCTTGTGTGTGCTTATTTCCAGCTGATGGAAAAGAACTAAAGCATAAGGTTGACCTCAAGCTTGAGAGAGGCATTATTTGTCATGATATTGGAGTAACAGGGAGGTGAGCTTGTTTCTTTCTTTCTGTATGTGTGTATGTGTGTGTGTCAAAATCCCTTAATTTAATGTTTGAATGTGCAAATTTTACTATGAGCTAATTCAGGTGTCAACTTCTGTGAGTGAGAGATTTTATTTATTCATTTCAGGTACAACATAATTCTGGATATGCCGCTGACAGTGGACTTAGATAGGCTGATGAATGGCGGCCCGTAAGTGTTTAGTTTGAGAAATGCTCTTTTCGTCTACTTAATAAATCAACATCATTTCTATAATTTATTTAGGGGATGTTTGGTTGCAAGAATTATGAGTGTAGTAATAAAAATGTAGGGATTTGATTTTTTATTTTTTATTTTTTTATTTTTTTTATTTTTATAGTCAGTAATCCAAATTTAAAGCATAAGTATTGGAGATTTGGAATACCCAAAATGTCCATTTTAATGAATTTGGAATTAACACAATTTGGGAAATTTCCGAGTGCGAGGATAACTTGTAGCTCGCCGTTTGTAGTGGTAATGGATTATTTTGAGGATGGACAAAATTATAAAATCCCCATCTAATTAAATAAAAGAAATACTTTTAGGGTAGGCAAATATATAAAATTATAAAATTATTCATCTCATTAAATAAAATACACAATTTTAGATTTATAAGAGGGCATTCCTAATAGAAATTATTTAGAGTTACATAGGCCATATGAATCCAACAATAATAATGTAGGTCTATTATGTTTATGAAAAAAAGTAGTTCTAGCATTTACCTCTTATATTTAAATATTGAATTACTAATTAATTTTAGAGAGAGAGAGAGAGAGAGAGAGAGAGTATTGGTAGGTCTTTCCTTATGTGTAAAAAGTTAAAATAATAATTTCTTCTTGTAACGATCAGATGCTTAAACAAAAAGTTTCTAGTCCAGAAACTAGTAAAGCTTTAGAGAAAGCTTATACTAGTATAAGCTCATTTGTGAAACATTTTATCCAACCACCTCTCGCTCTTAAGTTGGGACCTCTTACGAAGACATTGAATTTGATTCTAAACTTAAGTGAAAAGTATGTAGGAGCTCTTGAAGATATCAGTGAATCGGAGGAAGATTCTAATGAATCCTCAACCCGTCTTGATCAATCAAGTAATATTGAAAAGTTCATATTTTTCAAATTACAAGATCCATCCTCTTTTGATATCCAAAACTTTCTTATCAAGAAAAATTTGGAAAATATTAT
Source organism: Cymbidium sinense (assembly GCA_021442155.1). Lineage (NCBI taxonomy): Eukaryota > Viridiplantae > Streptophyta > Magnoliopsida > Asparagales > Orchidaceae > Cymbidium > Cymbidium sinense. The sequence goes on along the minus strand of CM038221.1, from coordinate 28,135,156 downwards.
AAAAAACCCACTCCTCACGATTTATTATTTGAGGTGATACATTTCAAATTCTATAGTGGAGATTAACATATGAATGGAATATTGATGGACTTTAGAACATCAAATCATTCATACCCTTCATCGAATACTTATGTTTGTTATTGATCAAGGCATCAATCAAAATCCATATTGCTCGAGCCATCATTTTAGGATTCTCGGAACTCTGAAGGATGGTGGGATAATTCCTTTGTTCCTCAAGGAAGGATCTGGCGAGAATTGACTTAATCTTAAGGATCTTCCAAAACAGCAAAAACTAATGAAAATTTGTATAATCTTCAAACAATTATAGATCATTTTCTTTGGATCCATTGGAGATCAAGGAGAAAAACTCTCCTTACTCAAAATTAAGATGTCCATCCTTAACCCATTTTGATGGTACAAGGATATATTTCTAGTACGCGTCATGACACTTTATGATGCAAATAGCCTTCATTGGAAGCAAAAATTCATTGAAGGCCTTCCCAATCTATTTGCTGAAAAGGTTAAGGTTTCTCTTCATCTATACGATGGAACCATACCATATGAAACTCTTACATATGGAAACCTTATTTCTGCATGTATTAAAAGCTTTTATATCGATCTTAAATTAAAGATCAAATGAAAAGAGAACGTCTACTTGAGCGTCAAGAGCAGTGAGAACAATTCATTGATCACCGGTGCGTCCTTTATCTTCAAACATAAGGAAAAAACACGAAGACTATTTTTCCTAAGCGTGAAAAATCACGTCATAAAATGTGATAAATTCACGCACACTCACTCTCACGGTTCTAAAACCAAAGAGACAAGAGAAATAAAATGTTACAAATGTGGCCGTCTAGTCATTACATAGATGCGTCAAGAAGAAGTTAAATGAACTTGATTGAAGGGTTAAAACAAATGAAAATTCTACTTACATCCTCGATTACGAAAGAATCGAGAAGAAGAAAGAACATATTTCATCTTCATCCTCATCGATAAATCGATAAATCTAAACTTTGCAAATCCATCATGAGATAGATTATTATAAAAATATAATAAATATGACAGTGCGTATACTCACCCGAGCAAAAGGACCAATTAATTAAACTTTTAGCACAAGTTGAAGATGATTCAACTTCAGTGATAAAATTATCGATCTTCTTAATGATAAGAAGAAAGATAAAAGAAAAATTTAATTACAAGCCTCTATATACTCCTTATCAAGTATTTAAGAAAAATGCGAGCAAGTTCATCATCTTCTAATTGACTTCTTTAGCGAGCTAAAAGCTGAATTAAAGAAACTAAAATTAGAAGTTCGACAAATTAAAAGGCGAAAGCAAATGAATGGTCGTATGGATCTTGAAATTAAAAGACCAATTCATTTGAAAATATAAAGCGATTCTAATCAAGAACCGGGTTTCTTACAAAATATTCAAAGGCAATATACCGAAATGGTATATTTCCATTAAATTAATTATAAATAAATAAAATTTATTTTACCAAATTTAACTTCTAGTTGATAGTGCGATTTAAATTGTATACAAGAAGGAATAATTCCTTCTAAATATTTTGAAAAAAAAAATTAGCCGGTTAAAGGCAAAGCGGTGAGTCCAAATTAAGTATAAATTATCATCATTGGTATGTGTCAAGATGATATTTGTATTCAAATGCCTTTTATTTTAGTCAAAATTTGACTGACACATTATTTTGGGTCCTTTTCTTCTTAAAATAATGCTATCACTAGAATTGATGATCTTGGAATTATGTTTTCTTTGGGATAAAGAAATCACATTATTTATCCAATCTAAAGAAATTATCATAAATGAAATGAATAGGCTTAATAATAAGTCTATGCATATAAATTATTTACAAGAAGAAATTGCTAGTTTAACTTTTAACAATAAATTTCTTCCCAAATTAAAAGAAAAAAATTCAAAAATTGGAAATTCCAAAGGAAGTTTGTGGTGACAATTATACTTGGGAAAGAAAGACTCATGTAGTGGATCTCATACATTGATAATTTCAATGAGCGGGACATTCCACTAAAACTTCATCCTTGTGAATGAGCACTACTTTTTTATGCAAAGAAGAGATTCGATTTATTAAAGAAAGAATAATTGGCAATCCTACTCCCTTGGTACGCATTCTATGTTATGAATTGAAAGGAAAGAGGAAGGACGACTTGTAATTAATTACAAAATTAAACAAAGTTTTAAAATGGATCAGATATCAATTCTAATAAAAGGGATTTATTAAATAGATTGCATAATGCAAAAATATTTTCCAAATTTGATTTAAAATCGGATATATGGCGGATCGGATGAAGAATGGATCTATAAAAGCATTTTACGGTGCCCTTTGGACATTACGAATGGAATGTAATGCCCTTTGGTTTAAAAAATGCACCTTCTGAATTTTAGCATATCATGAATAATATATTTAAAGATTATTTTAAATATATTTTAGTCTATATTGATGATGTTCTGGTGTTCTCAAACAATATTGATGAACACTGAACACTTTAACCATCTAAAAACATTTAAATGGTTAATTTTAAAAAATGGATTAGTTATTTTGAAAAATCAAATTATTTCAATGAAATAAGATTTTTAGGCCATAATATATCAATGCTTCTATTATACCAATTAATAGAATTGAATTTGCTAATAAATTTTGATATCATTTTAGATAAAACCATTCTGTGGTTCTTAGGAGCTCTCAATTATGTAGGTGATTTTATCAAAATCTTGCCAAGATCGACTCTTTGAGATTAAAAGAATCCCCACCATGGTGATACTCATACCATGGCTGCACAAAAAAAAAAGGGTTCAAAACCTTCCCTGTCTTAATCTTGCGGACCACTAGTTTCAAAATTGTTGGAAAACCTCTGATAAGGCTATGGAGGTATCTTAAAAAGCGAAAGAATTCTAAAGAAGAATTAGTTACTTTGTTTTAAATAAATGGAATCTACTCGAAAAGTATTCCATTATCAAAAGAAATGCTTTACGTGATTAAGTGCATCTCAAAATTTCAAGATGATTTACTTAATCAACATTTTCTCCTTCATTATTGACATTTCGGTCAAATACATCATTGAACAAGATGTCAAAAATTTAGTTTCAAAATAAATTTTTGCATCGTGGCAATCACAGTTTTTTGTTTTCAACTTCAACATCGAATTCATTAAAGGTAATGAAAATTCTCTTCCTGATTTTCTAACCCATGAATTCTTGCGAGGGATCGGTGGATCACCCATGGAAGAATGACCACTCTAGCAGGGAAGTCCTTCTTTCATGGAGGTGGGTGGCTTCTAATGGAAAAGATCGTCAATTCAGCGATTGGCATGATCGATTTAAAACTTATCTTTATGGTACTTCCTCTTCTGGTTGAAAAGGGTGAACCCTCTAAAAAATACCGCATCACATTAAAAATGTTTGCAAGAACTTTGTTTATTTCTCTAAAGAAATAAAATCCTAGAAATTATATTAAATAATCATGGGCCTTATTTGAAAGATATTTGGGAAACAATCCTTTCCCATTTGAATCTCTCTCGAGAAAATTATGAAAAAATCTTAATACAATTAAAGTGTATTGAGATTAATCATGTTCGTGTCACGAACCATACAATTTGTATAGCAAATATGTTATACAAAAGATCTTTCATCAAAGTGAATGGGGTCCATTTCAAGAAAAATATATTCTTATCCTCCACTAATTTACAACAAAACGTAAATTATTGGTGCTATGTGCAAACTATGATGAAGGCCTTCTTCCTTCTCAATGACAAGCGAAATTCATGGATGTTCATCATGAACAAGATATCATCAACAACTTCGCATGGTTCTTGATGGTGGAACTATTTTGGGCGAATTAAATATTCTTCTAGATCCGTCAGTCTTTGATGATGGATGGGCCCCAAAATGAGGGCTATTAATCCCAAAAAAAATGATTGAGGATAGAATCTTGCTCATTTCTTCACGGTGCCAAATCCATGGATTTGGGTGGAAACGTTATAGGGGACCCTTCAGTTGGTCCAAAGATAATTTTACTAAAATGGTGGAATTCAATCAACCAGGATAAGCTCAAGCATTAAAGCCATTATTAAAGCTTGAATTAGATCCTCAAACATTTTGAGCTATCGATGAGACTACAAAGCATCAAGGCGTTATCCTCGAGGAAATTCAACATAAGGATCTCAAAAAATCTAAAATCAACTTCGCCAGGTGTTTAATCTTCATATCTATGACGGTGTGAGTCTTGACGGCGTCGACATGGAATCTACTTAAATTCATAAGCAACCGGAGAAATAATTGCTACTTTCAGTGGCCTTATCTTCATCGAAGGAACCTACTTTACAACTCATAAGTGGGACCACCAAAGAAATAATTACTACTTTCAAAAGTAGCCATCTTATAATATGTGCTTAGCAAAGTATCTTTTTATTTTATAATAGTAGCTTTGCTTACACGTAAAGTTTCTATTAAATAATTATAACTTTGCTTCTAAAGTTTCTTAATTATAATATCTTTGCTTAAGCAAAGTCTCTGCCTCCACCTCACATATAGGTATGCTATAATAAATTATGTGTTTTCTTCTTCTTCTCTTTTCTCCTCTTGTAATTCTTCACCTTCATACTTCTATCATAAGTACTTTTTTAGTTTTAATAAATAAGTCATTGTTTATATATCACGGTGTAAGTTATCGAGCCATGATGGTAAATTCACAGGGAAGGATGTTAGAGATTTTTTTGTTGTCTTGAATAAACCGGTACTTTGTTCATTTCTCATGACTTTATTATCTTAAAATGAAATGATCATTCATTATTGTGATCTTGATAGGGTTATAAGTCATTTATTGTCGATAATTCTATAGAGGTTTATATTGTCTTCGATAAAATGGTATAAATCCACATTGCGTGAGGCTTGAAAGTTATAAGTCTGTTTCTTGTTTTAGGAAGATAATTCTCTCATGGAGGTTTATACTTAGTTTGTTTTATCATTGGTGATTTGTTTACTCTGCATCATCTTTCTCTCCCTTTTCTCCTTTTGGTTAAAATGGCTCACTTCAGTATAATACTTCAGAAACTACGAATAGAGTTCTTGAATGAAGAAGACCAAATAGATGGTATCTCCTCAAAATTGATACTATCATTTATCAATTTGAAACTTTTATTTTAAGGAAAATCTTGATTTATTTGAACAAACATTCTTCAAATGGATAAAATCATTTATCACTAACGTTTGAAGATGCATAAATATATTACTTTAAATATATTCATATAGGGATGATAGATAGCATTCAAACCTTTAAAATAAAGTTAAATCTTATTTTAGTAATAAAGAATCTCAATCTATTTATGAAGGCATATAAATTATTTAAATAAAATTTATTTTTAAATTTATCTTCTTTAAATCTTTATTATTTAAATAATATAAAGATACTTAAATTGATGATCTATGAAAATTCATCTATTTCTTTTGAAATTTTAATTTCTTTTATTAAAAAATAAATTCTTGTCTTAGATTAACACTTAAAGAGTGAAGCCATTTAACCAAAAGGGAAAAAAATGATGTGGAGAGTTTGAAACAAATCACCATATAAGGAAAAACAAAATTAAGTATAAACACAAATATATTCTGATTCAAGAAGCGACTCACAAGACTTTGAACATTTCATTTCAGAATATAAACTCAAAGAATTATCCCACATTATGATGAATACTTATAACCTATCGCTCATGATAATATTTATAAAAATAAAGTCATAAATACAATTTTATTCAATGATATGTCAAAAATCTAATTTTTTCATTTAATCATGGCTCTCAGATTGATATAAAATAATTGTTATTAAAATAAAAAAATCTCAATTGACAAAAAACCAAATTAAAAAATAAAAAGGAAATTTTTGCATTTATTACATGCTTATCTATAAGAAATTTGTTAATTGTAAGCAAAATATAATTTTAATAGAAATTTTCAACAAATATAATTGTTTAATAGAAATTTTTTTAATCTATAAAATAAAAGATTTTAAGCAAGCATTATATAAATCTATTTTGAAAATAATTATATTCTATGATTTAAAATAATTTCATAGAATATATATTTTTCTATTTTCTCTAGTGCTTTTATGAATTAAGTTTCTATGATTCCGTCGGCCTAAATGATAGGATATAGATAGATTACTCTTGATTTTAGTCTTATTTTTGAGTTATATGATTTATTACTAATATTTGATGGATTTCTTAAAAAATTTTTTTTGAGATCGATAATTGAATACTTTAATAAAGCTATTATCATTATTCACCATTTAGCGATATCTTTGAACGATTGAATCTTTTGATATTTATCCTTTTCTTAAAAAATGACTCATACAATCATTTTTAATTAATAGCTTTGTTTTGATGACTTCCATCTCATGAAAACATTAGAAAATTTAATTGCTCAATAGTTTGGAAAATAAATCTTTATCTTTGATGATATCCTTCTTATGAACATCATGAATCTATTTGTCATTAAAGGAAGAGAGATTAAAAACATAACACCTAATTTCGTTTGTGTTGATGGAGGATAAAAAATTTTTTTCTTGGAATGAGTTAATCATTCACTTTGATGAAAATCTTTGTATGCATTTCTTTAAACATTCTCAGAGAATCTTCTCTTTTATTGATAATATTTTTTTCATAATTCTCTGAAGAGTAAATTCAAATGAGGTTAAATATCTTCAAATAAATGATTATTTATTAATAGAGATTATTCTAATATTGTTTTATTTCTTTAGAGAAATAATTCTTTGTCTGACATCTTTTTGATGGTATTTTTTCATTTTTGATATGAAAATGATAAAGATAATAATTATCGTGTCATTTATTGATCTTTTCTTAACGACATTCGAATAAGAATTGTTAGGGTTCATTCTTCATGTGTTGATAATCCTAAGAATTTTAATAGAATTTTCATTATCTTTAATGAATTGATTTTAAATAGGAAAATTTGTTTTTTGACATCTTGTTCATGATGTATTTATAACATTAAAGGGAAAATATTGATTAAGTAAATCTCTTGATAAGATGCAAATATTCTTTTTATGGAATACTCAAGATTATTTGAAATATGAATCTTTTTCTTCATTTAAAATGAATGTCAGCATCATTTCAAAATTTTGAAACTTGTATATTAAACAAGGTTTGAACTTCTTTAATTTTTATTGTCTTAATAGACTATGAATATATAAACATTTTATCAAATAATTAAAATTTATAATATCTTATTATGATGAAAGCATTGATATATATATAAATCTTATTTCTTTGAAATAATTTATTTTTAAATATCCATTTTAATTAATAAATATTTTGGATTTGATTTAATATTGTTTGAAAGTTCATCAATATAAAGAATATATTTAAAATAATCTTTAAATATATCATTTGATATCTTGAAAAAGAAGGTTCATTTTAACCAAAATTATTTATGTGAAAGTAAATATTTTATGATCAATTGATACAAATTTTAAATCAGAAAATATTTTTATTTGTATTCTTTGAATTGATCCGATATTTTAAAACTTTGTTTAGCGGACTTGTAAAAATTCAGGTTCCCTCTTTCCTTTTATATCATAGAATGCTTGAGAGGGGCGATTGATTATTATTTTAACAATAAGAGTCTCTTCTTTAATAAAAGCATGGTGCTATTTGATGAGCTTTGGTAGAATGTCGTTCATTGAAATTATTAATGTATGGGAGATCCACTACATGAGTCTTTCAAAAGCATTGGGTTGTCACAAACTTCTTTGAATTTGGTGGCAATTTTGAATTTTAATTTTGGGAATAAAAGTTAAAATAGCAATTTCTTCTTGTAAATAATTTATTTGCATAGATTTATTATTAAGCATTCATTTATGATATTTTTTTAGGATTGGTGATAAAAGAATGTGATTTCTTTATCCCAAAAGAAACTTCATCAATTAGTGATTCATTATTTTAGAAGAAAGAGTTCTTAATGTATTGTCAAATTTTGACTAAAATAAAAGGCATTTGAATCTCTCATCTTGACCCAGATGATAATTTATACTTTGTAAGGTCATTTCTTTAATTGATTTTTTTCAAAATATTTATAAGAATTATTCCTTCTTGTATACAATTTAAATCGCTCCCTATTTAGAAGCGGTTAAATTTGGTAAAATAAATTCTTTGTTATAATTAATTTAATGGATTTACATTATATTTCTTTTGAATATTTTGTAAGAAACCGGTTCTTTGATTAATCTATATTTTTAAATGAATTGGGTGATAATTTCGATCCATGACCATTCATTTCTTCTTTGACTTTAATTTCTTGAACTAATTTTAGTTTTCTTTAATTATCTTTAGCTCGCTAAATGAATTAGAAAATGATGAACTTTTATCATTTTTTCTTAAATACCGATAAAGTATATGAGGCTTGTAATTAAATTTTCTTATCTTTCTTCTTATCATTAAGAAGATCGATAATTTATCAGTTGAATTATCTTCTTGCTAATTATTAATTGGTCCTTTTGCTCGTGGGTGATATCTGAGACTCATATTTATTATATTTTATAATAATCTATCATTGCTTGATTAGATTTATCATTTATCGATGAGGATGAGAAATATCTCTTCTTCTTCTCTTTTCGAATAGGATGTAAATAATTTTCATTTGTTTTAACCTCTTGAAGTTCATTTAACTTCTTGGCTCTGTTTAATGACCACACATTTGTAATATTTTATTCTCTTGTCTCTTTGGTTTTAGATGAGGGGCAGATCTTTTGTCGCGTGAATTGTCACGTTTTTGACGTGATTTTTTTTCTTTAGGCTTTGATCATTATTGTTGAGAAAATTATCACGAAATTTATTTCAACATTTATCAAGTTTATCTCTTTGATATAAATTTTTTGGCTTTAAAATTACATTTCTTTTATGGTTGGTTCCTTAGATTATTTCTCTAATTTTGGAATTCATTTTATTTTTAAATCTAAATCCTAGAGTTGAAAATGTTCAAGTAACGACTACTAATGAAATAAATCATTTCCTTCTTTAGAGTGATTAAATGGAATGATGTGGTATTTCATCATGGACTATACCATCTGCTGCCTTAAAACATCTAAAATGATGGCTAAACAGCAATATGAGATTTTGCTTGATACAGATTTCTAGAAATAAGCATTAGATGAAGGGTATGAATGATTTGATGTTGAAAATTATATTTATTTATATAAAGAATCTCCATTTAGAATTTTATGAAATGAGTATCTTCCTAAATAATAAATGAGTGGGTTTTTTATAATAATATTTTCCAAATTTTTCTTGGATAAGAAAGTTTTTGGATATCAAAAGGAGGATAAGAATCTTGTAATTCTTGAAAAGGTTTTGAACTTTTCAATATTACTTGATTGATCGGATGATTTTGAGGATTCATTAGAATCTTCCTCGATTTGATATCTTCAACTCACATACTTTTTTAAGTTTAGAATCAAATTAATGTCTTAAGAGGGTCCCTTAAAGCGATTTAGGAGGTGGTTGGATAAAGGTTTCACAAATGGGTTATCTTGGTAGAAGCTTTCTTTCTTAGTTTAGGCTAGAAACCTTTTGTTTAAGCATCTAATGATTTTAGACTCTAAAAGATAATCGATGATTATTTGAAGTATCTTATTACTATAATTAAGTTGTTTATTATAGTAATAAATTTTAAATTTGTGGATCGACTTATTTTTTTCTAATTCAAGGTTTATCATCCACCATTTTTGATGGAGGATAAGATGCAATTATTTTTCCTTGCTCTGTTTTGCCTTTTTGGTAGTTAAAGCAAACAACGAGCGGATTGAGCATAGTAGCCAAAATCATGCTACAAAGGAATAGTTGCTTTGGTTTGACTATTTCTTTCTCTCATTTTTGATATAAATCATTTATTTGAGGCGTTGTTGAAGTAAAACTTCTATACCAAAATCATTTGGAAGTATTCCTTTAACTCTCTAATCTTAGAACCTATTGTGTGGCTCATTAAGACTAAAGTTCAATTTAGATGGAGTGGGAGATTGATTTTCTCTCAGTTGATGATAGATATGATTTTTTTGGCGGCCTCGGAGATGGTTGAGTGTGTGAACCAGATACCTCAGGTTTGAAGGTTGAAAAACCAGGAAGTGTAATCGAGGAGTTGACTCACTTGATGAAATAAATAGAATAATGTCATGTATAAATTATTACAAGAACAAATTACTTATTTAACTTTTTAGAAATTTTTCCCAAAATTAAAGAAAAATTCAAAATTAGGAAATTCTAAGAGTTTGTGGTGACCTTCAGAAATAAACTATGTAGTGGATCATCTTGATAATTTGAATGAGACATTCTAAAAATCGTCCTTGTCAATGAGAATTTATCAGAAATTTGAAGAAGAGATTCTTATTAAAGAAAGAATAAACATCATTCATATATCATTAAATATTATGAATTGAGAAAATGAAAGAGGGACCACGACTTTGTAATTAATTCCATTCTAAGTTTTAAAATGGATCGGATATCCATTCTAATAAAGGATTTATTAAATAGATTGCATAATGTATTATTAAATTTTGATTTAAAATCAAGATATTGGCATCGATCAAAGTCGGATTTATAAAACATTTACTTGACATTTATGAATGGGCGTAATGCCCATTTAAAAATGCACTTAATTTCTTGTCATGAATGTTATATTTAAAGATTATTTTAAATATATTCTATCTATAATGTTACGATATTCTCAAACAATATTGATGAAACTTCAAGTAAAAATATTTAAATGGTTAATTTTAAAAATGGATTAGTCATTTGAAAAATTAAATTATTTCAAAGCGAAATAAGATTTTTAGAATAATATATCCTATCTTATTATTAATTAAATTCCTTTTTATGGATGGAACTTATTTTTTTGCTAATTACAAGGTTTATCATCCACCATTTTTTAATGGAGGATAAGATATATTTTCCTTTGCTATTTGACATTTTTGGTAGTTAAAAGCACTTGAGTAGATTGAGCATCTATCACTACGAAAGGAATAGCTTTGGCTTGACTATTTCTTTCTCTCATTTTCAAAATATAAATCATTTATTTGAGGCGTTGTTCTAGAAGTAAAACTTATATATCAGAATCGAAAGTTATCATAATTTGGTTGGAAGTATTCGAACAATCTCTAGTCTTAGAACCTATTGTAGCTCATTAAGACTAAAGTTCATTTCGATGGAGTGGAAATTGATTTTCTCTCCTGGATGATAGATATGATGATTTGTTTGGCGAAGGGCCTCTCGGCGATGGTTGAGGAGTGTGTGAACCATCTAACTTTTCGAGGTTTGAAGGATTGAAACCAGGAAGTGTAATGATCCGAGGGTTGAATCTAACTTCAACATGTATTTTTGATATCGATCACATCTTGATTAATGGAAGGTCTTGGTGCGATATGGTATAATTATGATGAATATTTAATCACTTTCTGTTAGTAGCAATATGGGATGCTAAGATTTGTTTCAATCGAGTAGTTCATTGCTAGGTTGAGCTTTGAACTCTAGGATTTAGAGTATTTAAAACTTCGAAAATGAATTACGAAAATTAAAGCAATAGTTTTGAACGGAAAAATCATAACCATAAAAGTAAATATGTAATTTTAAAGCTTCAAAAGGTTTATATCGAAAGAGATAAACTTAGATTGGAAAGGTGTTGAAATAAGTGGCATAGTCTACACTCATTAGATTGGAGGTGAAGGCATCTGCCATCTTTTAGGCTTGCTAAAATAGAAGCATTTAGACCTTTAAGTGTTAAAGGTTTGAATACTATCTGTATCATCCCTATATGAAAATATTTAAAATCTTGCATATATTTATGCAGATCTTCAAACGTTAGTAGATAAATGATTTTATCCATTTGATCTGATAATGGTTTGTTCTATTTTCGAAGATTTTCCTTAAAATCAAAAGTTCCAAATTAATAAATGATAGTTTTATCAATTTTGGGAGAGACCATCTATTTAGGTCTTCTTCATTCAAGGGAACTCATCATTTGAGTTCTTGATTAAAGTATTATTTCTCCTAATCGTTAGATTAGAAGCTACTTCAGAAGAAGTAGAAGCCATTTAACCAAAAAGGGAAAAAGGGAGAGAGGAAGATGATGTAGGGAGAGTTTGAAACAAATCACCATATAAGGATAAAACAAACTAAGTATAAACCTCCATGAGAGAATTATCTTCCCAGACAGTCAATAAGAAACAGGACTTACAACCCTTTTAAGCCTCGCACTTAGATTCTGGTCATTTGCGGCGAAGACGGAATATAAACCTCTACCAGAGAATTATCCCAGACAGTCAACCATGAATAGGACTTATAACCATATCAAGCATCACGCAACAAGGAATGGCCATTTGCGACGAAGACGGGATAAGACAGGGAAGGTTTTGAACCCTTTCTTTAATTTTCCCTCATGCGGTATGAATATTGACCATGGTGATTCTTTTAATCTGTCAAAGAGTGGGGCATCTTTGGGATATTTTGATAGAAATCAGCTACATAATTTAGAGCTCCTAAGAACCGCTGTAGCTAGTTTTTATCTAAAATGATATCAAGAAATTTATTAGCAAATTCAATACTCATTGTTTAATAGAAACTTTGCGTGTAAGCAAAGCTACTATTATAAAATAAAAAGATACTTTGCTTAGAGGTGAAGCAAAGCAAATTATAAGCTGACTACTTTTTGGAAAGTAGCAATTATTTCAGTTGGTGGGTCCCACTTTATGAGTTATAAAGTAGGTTCCTTGCTGATTAAGATAAGCGGCTACTTTTGGAACGTAGCAATTATTTTTCTTGGTACGCTTTATGGTTTCTCCTGGATTCGTCGATGCCGTAAGACTCATCTGTCCTTGAGATATAGTGATTAAACACCTTGGCGAGTTAATTTTTGTAGATTTTTTTGAGACGTTCCTTATGTTGAATATTGGTCTCATGAGGATAACGTCGTTTGATGCTTTTGTACCATCTCGATAGCTCAAAATCGTAATTTTTTTAGGATCGATTAATAAGCTTTAATAATGGTTTTAATTTGCTTGAGCTTATCCTCAAGGTTGATTGAATTCCACCATTTTAATAGAAATTGTCTTTGAAGGATGTTGATTGAAGGGGTCCTTAATTCCAAGTTCAAGTGCTTGAATCATTTTTAGATTAATAGCCCTCATTTTGGGGCGACTTCCATCATTGAAAACCTCTTTGATTGGATCAGAATATTTAATTACGCTCCAAAATAGTTTTACCATCGGAAGAACCATCTTTGGAAGTTCTTTGTTGATGATATCCTTTGTTCATGATGAACATCCATGAATGCCTTTGTTTGTCATTAAGAAGAAGAAGGCCTTCATTATAATAGCTAATAATTTGAATTTTGTATTGTAAATTAGTGGAGGATAAAAATACATTTTTTTTTCTTGGAATGGAGTTAAACCTCATTCACTTTGATGAAAAATTTTTTGTATAACACATTTGCTATACAAAATTGTATGGTTCGTCTGATCACGAACATGATTAATTTCAATACACTTTAATTGTATTAAGATTTTTCATAATTCTCTCTTGAGAGTAGATTCAAATGGGAAAGGATTGTTTCCCAAATATCTTTCAAATAAGGCCCAGTTATTTATTGAATAATCGAGGATTAATTTCAATAATATTCTATTTTATTTCTTTAGAAATAAACAGTTCTTATCTGACATCTTTAGGGATGGTGTTGCTTTTAGAGGTTCACCCTTTTCAACCGTAGTTGAAGAGGAAGTACCATAAAGATATGTCTTTTCGATCATGCCAATCGTTGAATTGAATATTTTCCATTAGGCGGCCGCGGCGACAGAAGGACTTCCTGCTAGAGTGGTCATTCTTCCATATGGGGTGATCCACCGATCGCCCCTAAGAATTCACGGGTTAGAAAATCGAAGAGAATTTTCATTACCTTTAATGAATTGATGAAGTCAAAATAGAAAGTCGGATCATGATGCAAAAAATTTGTTTTGAAACTAAATTTTTGACATCTTGTTCAATGATGTATTTGACTGAGGAACAAATAATAACGGAGAAAATATTGATTAAGTAAATCATCTTGAAATTTTGTGATGCACTTAATCACGTAAAAGCATTTCTTTTGATAATGGAATACTTTTCGAGTAGGATTCCATTTAATAAATAAAGAACTAATTCTTTTTTAGAATTCTTTCGCTGTTTTAAGATACCTCCATAGCCCTTATCAGAGGCATTGGTTTCAACAATTTTGAAACTTGTAGGGTCCGCAAGATTAAGATAGGGAAGGTTTTGAACCCTTTCTTTAATTTTATGACCGCCATGGTATGAGTATCGCATGGTGGGGATTCTTTTAATCTATCAAAGAGTGTCGCATCTTTGCAAGATTTTGATAGAAATCACTACATAATTGAGAGCTCCTAAGAACGCCAGAATGGTTTTATCTAAAATGATATCGAAAATTTATTAGCAATTCAATACTTCTATTAATTGGTATAATAGAAGCATTGATATATTATGGCCTAAAAATCTTATTTCGCTTTGAAATAATTTGATTTTGGCTAAAATGACTAATCCATTTTTAAAATTAACCATTTAAATATTTTTAGATGGTTGAAGTGTTCATCAATATTTGAGAACACAACATCATCAATATAGACTAAAATATATTTAAAATAATCTTTAAATATATTCATGATATTGAAATTTAAGGTGCATTTTTTAAACCAAAGGGCATTACGCTCCATTCGTAATGTCCAAACCGTAAATGTTATTATAGCGATCCCATTCTTTTATCTGATGCCAATATCCCGATTTTAAATCAAATTTGAAAATATTTTTGCATTATGCAATCTATTTAATAAATCCCTTTTATTAGAATTGGATATCCGATCCATTTTAAAATTTGTTTAACGCTTATAATTAATTACAAGTCGTCTCCTCTTTCCTTCAATTCATAACATAGAATGCAGATACCCAAGAGTAGGATTGAATTATTCTTTCTTTAATAAATCATAATCTCTTTTGCATAAAATAAGGTAGTGCTCGCTCATTTGATAAGGATGAGCTTTAGTGGAATGTCGCTTCATTGAAATTATCAATGTATGAGATCCACTACATGAGTCTTTCTTTCCCGAAAGTAATTGATTGTCACCACAAACTTCCTTGGAATTTTGGTGGCAATTTTGAATTTTTTCTTTTAATTTTGGGGAAGAAATTTGTTGTTTAGAAGTTAAAATAGCAATTTCTTCTTGTAAATAATTTATTTGCATAGACTTATTATTAAGCCTATTCATTTCATTTATGATATTTTTTTTATGATTGGTGATAAAACAGAATGTTATTTATTTATCCCAAAGAAAATCGGAATTCTGATCATCAATTCTAGTGATTGGCATTATTTTAAGAAGAAAGGAGTTCCCAAAATAATGTGTTGTGTCAAATTTTGACTAAAATAAAAGGCATTTGAATAAACATCATCTTGACGCCCAGATGATAATTTATACTTAATTTGTAAAGACTCACCGTGGCCGCTTTAACCGGCTAGTTTTCAAAATATTTAGAAGGAATTATTCCTTCTTGTATACAATTTAAATCTCCCTATCAACTAGAGGCTTAAATTTGATAAAATAAATTCTTTATTTATAATTAATTTAATGGAAATATACCATTTCGGTATATTGCCTTTTGAATATTTTGAAAGTTCGATTAGAATCGGCTTTATATTTTCAAATGAATTGGGTATCTTTTGATGAATTTCAAGATCCAGACACCATTCATTTTTCTTGCCGCCTTTAATTTTGAACTTCTAATTTTAGTTTCTTTAATTCTTTTAGCTCTAAAGAAGCGAATTAGAAGATAACTTGCCTCGCCTTTTTTTTCTTAAATACTATGATAAGGAGTATATAGGAGGCTTGTAATTAAATTTTCTAGTTTATCTTTCTTCTTATCATTAAGAAGATCGATAATTTTATCATGAGTTGAATCATCTTCAACTTGTGCTAAAGTTTAATTAATTGGTCTTTGCTCGTGGGTGAGTATACTGCACCTATCATATTTATTATATTTTTATAATAATCTATCGCAGATTTGCAACAGATTTATCATATTTATCAGAATCTGATAAGGATGAAGATGAAATATGTCCTACTTCTTCTTCTTCTGATTCTCTTTCAAAATCAGAGGATGTAAGTAGAATTTTCATCAGGGTTTGTTTTAACCCTTCGTCAATTTGAAGTTCATTTAACTTCTTCGACGGCATCTATTGCGTAATGACTATCCACATTTGTAACATTTTATTTCTCTTGTCTCTTTGGTTTTAGATCCAGAGGGACGAGAGTGCCTGTATTTGTGCGTGAATTTGTCACGTTTGTTATGACGTGATTTTTCACGTTTAGGAAAAACAGTCTTTTGTGTTTTTTCTTTATGTTTGGAAGATAAAGGACGTACCTGAGGATCACAGTTGAATTGCTCACAAAATTCGCCAAGTTGGTGACGCTCAAATAGACGTTCTCTTTTCATTTGATCTTTTAATTTAAGATCGAGCGCATTGACGCTTTTAATACATAAATAAGGTTTTCATATGTTAGATATTTATGGTTCCATCGTAGTAGAGAGAAGATAAACCTTAACCTTTTCAAGAATAGATTAAGGCCTTCAATGAATTTTGCTTCCAGTGAAGGCTATTTGCATCATAAAGTGTCATGACGCTGCTAGAATATATCCTTATACCATCAAAAAATGGGTTAAGGATGGACATCTTAATTTTGGAGTAAGGAGCAGTTTTTCTCCTTGATCTCAATGGATCCAAAAAATGATCTATAATTATTTGATTAGATTATAGACCAATTTTCATTAAGTTTTCTTTCTTTTGGAAGATCCTTAGTACTTAAGTCAATTTCGCTAAGGAGGTCTTCTCTTTGAG
Source organism: Cymbidium sinense (assembly GCA_021442155.1). Taxonomy (NCBI): domain Eukaryota; kingdom Viridiplantae; phylum Streptophyta; class Magnoliopsida; order Asparagales; family Orchidaceae; genus Cymbidium; species Cymbidium sinense. The sequence goes on along the minus strand of CM038221.1, from coordinate 28,118,192 downwards.
GAACACTGAGAAAATTATCCCACCATCCTTTCATAGTTCCAGAGAATCCTGAAATGATGGCTCGAGCAATAATATGAGATTTTGCTTGATGTCTAGATTGTATATCTATAGCAAGCATAAGCATTCGATGAAGGGTATGAATGATTTGATGTTCAGAAAGTCCATCAATATTCCATTCATATAAAGAATCTCCATCATAGAATTCTAAATGAGTATCTTCCTCAAATAATAAATTGAGGAGTGGATTTTTTTATAATAATGTTTTTCCAAATTTTTCTTTGGAATAAGAAAGTTTTGGATATCAAAAGGAGGATGAGGATCTTGTAATTCTTGAAAAGTTTTGAACTTTTCAATATTACTGATTGATCATATCGGTTTGGTTGATGATTCATTGAATCTTCCATTCACGATATCTTCAAGCTACACATACTTTTCACTTAAGTTTAGAGAATCAAATTAATGTCTTCTAAGAGGGTCCTAATTTAAGAGTTTAGGAGGTGGTTGGATAAAAGTTTCACAAATGGGTTTATACTAGTAGAAGCTCGAAGCTTTCTAGTTTTGAAAACCTTTTGTTTAAGCATCTGATCGTTACAAGAAGAAATTGCTATTTTAACTTTTTTACACATAAAGAAAGACTACCAATACTCTCTCTCTCTAAATTAATTAGTAATTCAATATTTAAATATAAGAGGTAAATGTTAGAACTACTTTTTTTCATAGACATAATAGACCTGCATTATTATTGTTGAATTCATATGGCCTATGTAACTCTAAATAATTTCTATTAGGAATGCCCTCTTATAAATCTAAAATTATGTATTTTATTTAATGAGATGAATAATTTTATAATTTTATATATTTGCCTACCCTAAAAGTATTTCTTTTATTTAATTAGATGGGGAATTTTATAATTGTGTCCATCCTCAAAATAATTCATTACCACTATAAACGGCGAGCTACAAGTTATCCTCGCACTCGGAAATTTCCCAAATTGTGTTAATTCCAAATTCATCAAAATGGACATTTTGGGTATTCCAAATCTCCAATACATATGCTTTAAATTTGGATTACTGACTATAAAAATAAAAAAATAAAAAATAAAAAATAAAAAATAAAAAATCAAATCCCTACATTTTTATTACTACACTCATAATTCTTGCAATCAAACATCCCCTAAATAAAATATAGAAATGCCACATTAAAACAAATAACCATTAAATTATTCCACCACATAATCAACAAAATCTATTATTTACATGTGAACACACATTAGATTAACTATATATATATGGGGAATTTTCATGCATAGCATATAAATATTATATGTTTATGTCTATTATTCAAATTTTTATATTTATATAAATAGTATATAAATATTTAATATTATCAAAATTAATATTATCATTAATTTTTGAAGTTAAATGTATATTTTCATATATAAAAAAAGTATAATATTTGTAAATATAAAATTTAGATGTTAGATATGTAAATATAAAAAGGGGCAATTACATACAAATCACTCAAAAATATGCATATTTATAAAAATAGCATTATTTTATTTTATTTTTTTCAAATTATCACTTCAATATTAAAATTCACATGAATCTTATATATATATATATATTACTTTTATCAAATTTTTAATGATTTGATCATAATACGTAAATATATAGAATCATTAGTTAAAAAAAATGAACTAAAAAATATATAAGTTTTGAATATTATGTATATAAAAATTCTTATAAAAAATTATGTTATACGTAAATTTTTTTAAATATATATTTTGGATGATTTATATACATGTCACACAATTCTTTTATATATATATATATATATATGAGAATGTTATAATATGTGAAAATCTTTTTTTTTTTATTTTAAATTTCCCTAAAATATCCGTACTGTTTAATGTTATCCGCTGCTCCCGGTCACTAAAAACTCCGAACTCTGCTTCAAGACTGAAAGGATGGCTGCAGTCACCCTTAGCTCGTCGGCCTTCCTGGCATACGCGGCGGACGCCGGCGGCGGTCGCCTCTGCTCTCCTGCTACTTCTTTGCTTTTGTCTATCCGTCACGCCAACAAGTCCTCCACCGCACCCCTATCTTTCTTCCCGTCTCTCTCCACCCGCGACCGCAGGGCGAGCCCGGCTTTGCCGCAGCTAAAAAGATGTATATTGAAGACGACTATCTCGTGGTACCTCTTCACTAATCTTTTTTCCTTTCTGTTATTTCCTTACTCCTTTATCTCTTTCGCTTCCTGAATCGTCTGGATTCACTGCATTTGTGCGGGGAAGCAGAAAAAGGTTTCCGCTAAGGAACTAGAGGAATTAGTGAGAGGGGAGAGGAGCGTTCCAATTGTTCTTGATTTCTATGCGACGTGGTGTGGGCCTTGTATTCTGATGGCACAGGACCTCGAAATGGTACATTTTACTTTCCTATGGAATCCTTTTGTTCCCTGTGAATTTTTGGTCTTGCATCGTCGGAGAGCATTGGGTTAAAATTCGGGATTAATGCATGCTGCATGCCAGCTTTTTGTTAAATTTTCTGATTGCAGATGTATGATATTGTCATTCTCGGATTTAGAAAGTAGTATGGCTTGATTATATGGGACGTAATGAAGAGATATAAAACTCTATTTTATGCTCTATTATACGAAGCTCTTCTAATAGAAGTGATGATTTGTTTTCATTCTTCACATGTGCAAGATATATTATATTTTATTTCTTCTAAAGTCTGTCTATTTGTTGTGCTGATACTATTGATGATGATACTCCTCTACTGTCAATCAAATACATCTATTACCATCCAAATACAAAGTCACTTTATTTTTACTGCAATCAATATGTTCTCAATATTTACTCAATCAATCCTTTCAAAGTTAACATCAAAATTCAGTCAAAGGTGATATTATGAGTTCAGATTTTAATTCCTATTAAAAATCTCAATACTACACATGCATGCATTCTCAATGATCATAAAATCTCCAGTAGTTGATATGATAGATAAATCATTTATAATATAATATTAGGTAAATCCAAACAAATAAAGAATTTGTTAGCTATAAATGAATGATTGATACTAGAATTAAAGAGAATTTTGTGAGATTATTTTAAAATAAAAATTGTATTTATTACAACATTAGATACATTGTATACTTTTTTTGAGTCAGTTTATATCCTCTAGTTTGAGCTGGAGTACATATCCTTAAAGTAGTTTGCTCTCTTTCACTTCTGCCAAGCTTCATAACTGTAGTTTTTTCTCCACCTCTACTAATAAAATCCTCACTATAAACTCTAGCTAGTATTGTCCTTTGCCTTTATATTTGTCTTAAGTGCTCTGAAATAGAATTTGGTATTTTTTCAGATCTCAACAACAAAAACTAGCTTTTATCCCATGTGGGGCCGGCTACATGAATCCTTTTTTTCCATTTTGTCCTATTATGTGTCAAATTCTCATTTAATTCTAATAAAACTATGGTCATTTTCTATACATCATAACCAAGTCTTTTTAGGTCAACATCTGTCATTTCTCATTGGACGACAACGCTTTATGTGGTCAAATCATTTAAGGCGACTCTCTCTAATCTTATATGGCATTGGATCTATTCCAACCTTTTCCCGAACATATGCGTTTCGCATTTTATCTCTAAGAGTAACACTGCTCATTCGCCTGAGCATCCTCATCTCTATAACACTTAACTTAGTTTTATGTTTCTCTTTTACTGGCCAACATTTTGCACCATAAATCATTATAGGTCTTACCACCATCTTATAAAATTTTCCTTAAGTTAACTACTTTTCTATCACACAACAAAGATGCATTCCTCCACTTCAACCATCCAACTTGAATTCGCTAATAACATCTCCATCTATTTCACCATCATTTGAACAAGAACGAGATATCAAGCTTCACTCTTTTTAATGACTTGATCACCCAATATCACATCACCACCACTACAACTTCTACAACTAAAATTACATTTCATATATTCAATTTTCGATCTACTCAAATGAAAACCCTTAAACTCTAAGTTTGACTTCCATAATTCAAGTTTCTCTTGGACTCCCTCTCTAGTCTCATCAATAAAAAAAATGTCATCAGCAAAAAGCATACACCAAGGTACATCCTCCTATAAATGCCAAGTAAGAACATCTATAACTAAAGCAAAAAGATATAGGCTTAAAGCCGATCCTTGATGTAAATCAACTGAAATAGAAAAATATTTTATTTAATCTCTTTATATTTGGACACAAGTAACAACTCTAGTATACATATCGTTAATGGCTTGAATATAATCAATATTAACTCTCTTTTTTTCTAGAACTCTCTAAATGGCTTCTCTTAGAATTTTATCATATGTTTTCTCTAAATCAATAAATATCATATGTAGATCCTTCTTACTTTCTCTATACTTCTCAATCTAACCTCTCAACAAATGTATAGCATCCATAATAGATCTACCTGGCATAAAACTAAATTGATTATGAGAAACTTTTGCATCACATCGTAACCTATGCTCAATTACTTTCTCCCATAATTTTATGTATGACACATTAACTTGATTATTCTATAATTTGCACACTCATGCGACTTTATTCTTAAATATGAATCAACAAACTTTTCTTCACTGCCTAACATCTTTTAGGTTTTAAAATAATATTAAAGATTAGTAGAAGAAATTTCTTAAAGCATTTTCACACTTCTATTGGATTATCATTAGGTCCTACTGCTTTTTCACACTTTATTTTTTTTTAAAGTTTCTCTAACTTTAAATTCACTAATACGATGATAAAAATAAAACTCTGTTTTTGTGAGTACTAAAAGAAAATCAATCGATTTATCTTATCAAATGTTTATCAAAATAACTCATTCACCTATTTTCAATATTCTTTTCTAAGAAAATATTTTATGATTTCATTCTTAATACACTTTATTTGAATTAGATCTTTACTTTTTCTATTTCTTTGCTTAGCTAACTTGTACATACATTTTCACCTTCTTTGGTATTCAATGTATTGTATAAATCACTAAAAATTAATTTTTTTTGCATCACATTTTGTTTTCTTAAAATCTCTATTGGTCATTTTACATTTTTTTCAATTCTTCGAGTTTTTACATCCAAATTAAATTTTATAATAAAGTTTCTTATTTCTTATCTTTTCTTGTATATTTTGACTCCGCCACCAACTATTTTTATTAAAATAGGTTTTTCCTTTTGATTCTCCAAGCACATTTTTTGCAATTTGCATAATTTTACTTGGTATTTTTTTCTCACATAATATTAGTTTCATTATGAACATTTCAAATTCTAAGATTTTGTAGCTTATTCTTAAAAATATTTTTATTAGTGTTCTTTAAATATCATCATATAATTCTAGGACAATAATTCATATTATTTTTCATCTTCTAATCTTTCATCTTAAAATCTAATATTAATTGTCAATATTGGATTACAATCTTTACAATCTAAATGATCTATTTTTTTAATCAGAAAATAATCAATTTATGTTTTACTAGATCCATTCTTCAAGAATAATACGCTTCATCTTTTTAAAAAAATAAAGAAGCTAAAAATTATTTTAAAGTAAAATCTAATATAATCTTACTTTCTTTATTAGTGTTCAAATACATCGTATAGAATCTTTAAAATCTTTTACCACGTTATCAATGTTCATTTAAATCTCTTAATAAATATACTTTCTTCTAGATTTTTATATTAATCCTTCAAGTCATTCTAAAAATTTTCTTTGCCACATTTAAATCTACTGGGAGATAAACATTTATAATGTTGATAATCTTAATATCAACAACAATCTTTAAAGATGTATTTTTATCTCCAATTATATTAATATCTATAATATTATCCTTCAAATGTTTATCTATAATCACATCTACGTCATTTCTAGTTTGACTCTTACTTGAATAGTAAAGTTTAAAATTTAAACTATTAATCTCCTTAGTTTTCTTCCCAACCCATTTAATTTTTTGAATACATATGATATTTATCTTCATATGAACCATAATATTCATTAACTCCATTAATTTACTAGTAAGAGTACTTATATTCCAAGTTTTTAACTTAATATTAATTCCATGGACTAACTTCTTTGCCAGCATCCGTCCATAAAGTGGGAACCCTTACTTATTTGACACTACATCCGACATGATGCATTTTGCACTTTTTTGTTGTTTGTTATATACGTAAAGTGAACACCCTAGTATTAATACAATGTATTAAAGGATTCATATCATAATTTTTTCAACAAGTTTTATGCTGATTGTCAACTATCTAATGCCATCCTCCACTTTTCAGATCTCCTTTGACAATAATCTGTCAACTTGTATCCAGAGCATTTACATCTAAAACATTGTTCAGTAACCATATAAACTACCTTAAATGCCTTATTCCACAACTAGCACACGATGAAATACTACTAATAGTTGCCATGGGACTCTTTTTAGAATCTCTTAGTCCCCATCTCTATTTAGATATCCTCAATGAGAATAATTGATGTCTCAAATCATCTCTGAATCATATCAAAAATTGTAGCACTTTCCTTCAACATTACTAATTGTGGGGCATATATGACCAAAATAGTAAACTCAATCTAGTACTGCATAACAGTCTTACTACTTTGTATTAGTCTTATGAAAGCCTTCTGTATTTGTTGTTTAATAGGCGGAGGAACAATTCATTTTCTAAAAATATTCACAAACATCTAGGAAATTAAGAAAGTGAGCCTACCCTAAAATTTCTCTTTACTGACCTAATCACTAGCACTCTATTTCACCTTTAAGTAGAAATACGGCTAGTGGTATTTTGAAATTATGGCCAATCCTATACTATCTGGGACTCCACTGCACCGTTGAAGAGTAGCGGTTTTAGCCTTTAGAATATTTACAGTTGCTTATATCCTTCATTCATTTTATTAATAAATATCTTGCTTTGTGCATCTCCCACCAATTGAACAACTAAACTACAAACTGTATCATAGAGCCGGATTTCATAGCTTTTACAATACTCTATACTAGCAATAGCTAACTAAAATTATACCCCTTCGTCATCTCCTTTTTTGAGAATACGTAAAATTAAAATTATAACTTTAAAACTAAATTATTGCATGCATAAAAGAAAATGTGGATATTAAAACTACTCAATTTTACTACCCATCTCATAATCAATTTTATGACTTTATACTTGATCTTTCCCTTCAAAATTGTTGCTCGGATACTAAAATTTCTGTCATGGCCCAACTTGATATAACATATATTCTATAATAGATTATATTAAGTCAAACATGTAATAAAGTTTTGCTCAAAAGCTATTTAGAAGGAATTTCGTATATTTTCTCAACCACAACACAAAGCTACTAAATCATCAATAATTAATAAATTCAAGAATTATCATTCCATTTTTTATGTATACATCAACACTGTTTACATCAAAAATATATTAATCATAATATTTCAATAACTCCTACAAAATGCATATAATCCATGACCATAAAAATATGTCTATAATCAACTATATGTTTATCACCATCTCACTTCATTAGTTTTTAACCTTCTTCGAAAATATATAAATGCAATAAGAGTGAGCAAACAGCTTAATAGGTTACACAAAATCTATAATTATACTCAATATACAAAAATAAAATGATATGTATGATTTCATCATAAATATTTTACATGTAGTATAAGTAAATCTCTGTTATTATTTATGAGTAAGTATATTATGTAGAATAAAAATTTATGAGTAAGCTCCTTTGTCATTTCTACCAATGAGAAAATTAATAATTTCATCAAAATCCGGGTGTTGTTATAATAGAAAAGATATTGATCATAATCCACATTTGACAATTTATAATATGCATTTATGACAGTTCTATCAAAACTTATCAGTTTCCTCCGAACGAAAATTTTATTGTTTTGGTACTCCTTCGCGTTGGCGAAGAACTCTCGTCCACGGGAACACAAAGGAGCTACTTTCGTAGGCCATCTTAGCCCAACCGCGTTCATTGATCAAACCTTCTACTCTCTCACACGGGTTGTAGAAGTTCTTTTCTGGGATGAGATGTTTGTGAGTGACAATGTATTGATACCTCTCTTCAACCTCGCGGTAACGAATCTGCTAGATTCGCTTAAAGTCGCCCTCCTCTTGTTGACTAGCTTCTTGAGCGGCATGATCACTTTCTCAGAAGGAGAGAGTTGAGAAAATGAAAGAGAGAGAGAGAGTTATAGGGAATGGAAAGTTCATAATGGAAAAATGAGCAGCCCAAGGGGTCTATTTATAAACCTGTCATAGCATCGCGACAATTACAAGAGGCTAACCTTAAGTTAACAGAACGTAAGACTCCTCACATGCTCAGAAGGCCATCTCGATCAAGTTTACTATGCCGATCAAAAGAGTATTCATTACTCTTAATTTTGTAACTGAAAACGTGTCAAACATTGATGTAGAGTCTATTTGAAGCATCTGTCCGTCTGCCAACTTTTCTGAATCAAGTTTTAACTAGCACCGCAGCTCCTAGGCGCTAATCAATTGGTCGACATGAATATCTGTCCTAAAATGTACAGCACTAAGTACTCGACACCACGACGCCAATTTAATAGCTTCATAACGCTATCAAGCGTCGAAGCGCTACCCTAATAAGCATATTTTAATGTTGTATCATTTAATAAAAATGGACTTGAACACCCGCATGTGCTCCGACACATGTACTAAAATCTAAATTAAATATCTAAGAATGCTACACAGGTTAATATTCCCTGTTGGGTCTTATGACTAGTCTGTGTTAATAAAACTTCATTATTCCCCAATGATAACTATGTTGATTGTAAAATTCATCCAAAGGAGATATGTTTAGATTGAATGAAGTTCATTATTCAAAATAACTTAAAGCAAACAATCATTCACCCATCCATCATTATTTGTCAAAAATGATAAGCTAAGAAGACCTCTGCTCACAAATAACTAATGCCAAATTAAATATATAGCTATGTTCATACTCAAATAATCTCATGTCAGGAAAGACGTAGGTAGTGTCCTCTGTCTGCGTGATTTTGTCATCAAACGACACGACATGAAATGCAAATATAACCAAAACTCTCTGACCAAGCAGGTTAGCTTTTTATATAGCTCATTGTATTTTGGTTATGACAGCAGCCTGTATGTTCCCTAAATAGTTTTGCTCCTTGAGCCATAAATTATAGAATATAATTAACAACTAAAAAAGCGTTATGTTAGCTAAGGTTGATTTAAATTTATCACCTTAGACAAATATTATCCCAAGTCTACAAGAACACTTTGGACAACACAATCTATTGCTGCTGACAAGGATTCTTCGGTCATGAACTATTTTCCTGGCTAAGTAGATTGTACACAGGATGATGTAATCATGACTACTTGATCGCGTGTCATCATCGCCATATACACTTTAAGTTAAATTATAGTTGTTTATGTCATAGTACGCACTGCTAGACACCAATTTATATCAGATAAGATATGTTTATTTTCCAACCTTAATCGAGAGTGCTCTCTTATTACAGTAAGAGAGGTAATTAACTATGAAAGCTTGTGTTCATAGAAAGTGGAACCCGATCTAAATAAATCTAATATAATGTTAGGGGATATTTGGTTGAATATATACTAATCTGCCTCACAAGAAATATACTCATACCCATCTCAATAAAGATGATGAAGAGCTCCTCAAAGGTGTTTTTTTTAGCGATCACTCAACATTCCTTTTTTTTTTATTCTGCTGCTTCTCATGAATCTGACAAAATTCGGCCTTAATGGATTGTTAACTCATCTGGACTAGTTTTTGCTATTCACACTAGAAAACAACGATGATACCTAGCCATTTTCATATCAAATCATTTGTTTCTTTGAGTGGAGTTATCTACCGCAAATGGTTCTTGAAATAAAGATATATGGAGCTCCTAATGACTTTGGGAACCCAAGTAAATCTGGTAAAATAATGACAAATAATTGCACTAGTCAGTTTGATTAGACAAATGTTGTCAAATTTTTTCAACAATTTTCATAAAAATTAGAGTTTTTGGTACAACTATTTCTATAGAATTTGTTCATTCCATCCATTTGGATTTGTTCTTTCCTTTTGTGCTGACGACATCTTTCTGCAATCGAAATATAATCAGATGGCGCATCTCTAATTCTAGCCCAACATGTTCGCCCTGGGCAGTAGAAGTGGTTCAATGATGGGATTTTGACTAGAGTTACCTCTTGCGATGTCTCTAATTGATGATATGAATATATTGCCCTTTAGATTTCAAGACCATCAGTCCAATAGATTAACATGTCAAAATTTCAATGGTAGCATTAGTAGGAATAATTTCCTGAAGATTCATAGCTTAATTTTGGGCTACCAGAAAATGGCACAAACCTAACCATTTTTACCTTGAAACATCCTTTTTTTTTAATGAACCATTGTTGTTACCAGCTCTTGAAATGAAGGTAAGGTCATAGTTATTCTAAGAAGTTGGGAATTTCTCCAAAGTAATGAGCGTGCTCTAATACACTGCAGGGAATGCCCAATTCAGTTTGTGGCAGGCTATGCTTAAAATTTGTAGTTGTTGGGCTCGTTTTATAGTCGTGTTGAAAGATTCTTTTTGGTTGTTTTTTTTTTATTTGCATTGTTTCGAGCTCGGTTGGTTTATGAACTGATTCTTCTAAGCATTGGTTCAACTCTTTCAAATTTCCTAAAGATATGTTCATGATGCTAAAATGTGCCTTATTATATTAAAATTTTTATAAGCCCAACAATTATGAATTTGTAGCCGTTGGACTTTCTTTTTTTTCGGTTGTTTTCATTCAAATTCCAAGAAATCAAACGAAGCCTTAAACGAGCATTTTTAGAAATTCTGTTTTGCTCTGTCCTCAATCTCCATTCTTACTCGATTTTACTAGTAAAAGTATAATGTGCCAAAGCCTCGTCTTTTTGTTGAAATTACTCTGTTTTGGATACAAATACTTGATCAGCTACTGAGCATCGGTGCCAAGTCGTTCTTCTAAAGAGCTCTGGAAAGGGAATTTCCAATGCATGACAGTGAAACAGAACATTTGAGATCATCTGTCAGTGAGTTTGTATATGCGATCAATTTCAACAAGCGCTGCACACCAACTTTTTTTTATTTTTAAGTGATTCACAGCCCTATTGGAACTGTCCAAACGTAAAACAGAGACAGGATTGTAATTCTGAGGAATGATAGAAGTGAGAGCAGACTAAATTCAAACACAAAGTTTTAGTTTTAGACTCTGTTGCATAAAGGCTCTTCATATGAACACCTGTCTTTATCAAATGACTTCAACATTATTATGAGTCATAGTTTCTTGAGCATTAAACTGTAATATCTCACAAAATTATCGTTTGCAGCTAGCTGTTGAATACGAGGCTAATGTCTTGTTTATAAAGGTTGATACAGATGATGAGTATGAGCTTGCACAAGACATGCAGGTACAGCATAGAAACCATCTTGATCAGCCTCAACTTTTCACAATTAATGGAGGCCTTCAATCTTTTCACTCCTTTCTATGGCAGGTTCGGGGACTGCCAACTCTGTACTTCATCAGCCCTGATCCTAACAAGAATGCGATCAGAACAGAAGGGCTGATCCCTCGGGAGATGATCAAGAACATCATAGATAATGAGATGTAATCCAGAGGATGAAAATGCTTCAGTCTTTTCTAAATGAGAGATTGTTAACTTAAATTCTTTCACCCTGGACGAGGACCGGTGGCCTTTCAAAATTATCTATGGATGCTGTGTAGAAAGATGAAAGCTTCTGCTGATCAGGTAATAACTAAGAATTCATGGTAGTCTTTCTTCTTTCTTAGCTGCAATGCTTCCAGGATTGTGATTACAGAAGATTGAGAAACCTTTTTTTTTAAATTTTCTTACTATTCTAGGTGAAAGCTGTAGGATTTAGATCTCATTTCCTTGTAATCTTATTTCTTGGCTCCACCATTACATGTATCGCATGGTTGATTCTATCAAAACAACTTGTTTTCATTCTGCTTCATAATTTTTGACCTTGAAAATCATAAAGTATCATTAATAGGGCCATGCAGAAAATGATCTTTGGTTTGTGTGTCGCCATGATTTAGACCTGTTAATTTAATTATGCTGGTGAAGCCTGGATGGTTTCCTACTCAGCAAAATCTTTTTCCAACTTCAAGATCTAATAAAAACAAGGTGCTTGCTTCTCTCATTCTTTGCATGAGGAAGGAGAAAGCAAAAGGCTAATGATGGTCATAATCACTAGTTAGGTTGTACCAACCAATATTATGGAATCTCTTTTGCCTCCAAATAGTTCCACCTGATAGAGGCCTACATGTTGGCTAACTGTTGATGTGATCTGGGCTTCCTCCATCATTATGCTTGAAGTAAACTCTGCCTTATATTGTGATCTCATGATAGATTATTGTCAAATATCCCTATTTAGAGCTTTTTTAGTGGCGTTGATCTTCTATAATTGTGTAGATAATTATGAAGGAGCAAGTATTCTCTACCAGCCATCCGATTCATCTTGGATGGTTGAGATTCAATCTATTTTGATTTTGAATAGATTGAATCCCAATCATCTAAAATGGATCGGATGGTTGGGTTATAGAGGTTAAGTAGGGCTGGGTTAGGAAATTTTGAAGGATTTGTTGGAGTTTAAATTGCCAACTTTTCATTTAGATATATTGGATTATGATTTGTTGGAGTTGGGATGAAAGCCTCCCATCTAGGGTTTTGCCATTAATACAAGACTCAAAAAATATTAAGAAACTCTTATGTGAAGGCCTATCTACTCAACGTTATATTTATTTTTTCTTTTTATTTGTTGCATGGTAGATAGAAACCTATATATATTTAAATAGACCGACCGGTTCAATCGAGGCTCAAATCTCTTTTACACAAAATTGGGCAAAACCGGCGGTTAAATGGGTGAGCCGGATTGATTTTTTGATGAATCAAATGGATAAAAATAAAAAATTTGGATTAAAAATAAATTGAAATATTATATCTATTAATTTTAATTTAGAATTATATTCAAACATTCAAGTATGTAACGTTCTAGATTAGACTATTATATATTGAATTAATGAAATATGATTTGTGTATTATTATTATATCTTTTAAATTATTTAAAAATAATTTTAATATTTATTATATCATTTGGTTTAATAAATTGTCTTTAACTTCAAAAAAGACTTCTATTGAAAATAAAATTTTTTAGTTTACCAAAAAAATATTTGTTCAATATATATACAGAGAGAGAGAGAGAGAGAGAGAGAGAGAGACCATCAATAGGTCTTTCTCTTCTCTTGAGTGGCCTACGTTTAAGAATATTTAATTCTCTCTAATTTAGTTGTTATCTTAGCTTTAAATAAATAATAATGATTTATGCAAGAGTTGACAATATGTAAAATGTCTTGATGCAATAAAGTGCCACAATTATTGAGTCTTTGCAATAAAGGGCTAATTTCAAGCTAGCAAGTCTTAATCAATTATTTAGCTTTTCTTAATCCTAATTGATGGCATTTTACTTTTCATATATTTTATTCTTAATTATATTAATTAATTATGTAGGAATCTTAGCCTCGTGATTAAGAGCTTAGCTTTAAACCCAGAGTTTTTGTATTTCAATTTTTTGGCATGTATTATGTGAATGAATTTACGATTAAATTCTCTTAAAATATCCGAAATATTATTAATTAACCTTACTTTTTATGCATTTTGATGACAAGTTAATTGGCTCGTTTTATTTAAGTTCGATTGATTTAAGTTAATTCAATTAATCCAATAAACTTGTCAATGGTGTAGCGAGCCATATTTAAATTTAAAATTATTTGAAAAATATTATTTGATGTCATTTTAATAACATTTTGATTAGGTTAAATATGGGCAATTATTATAGATTATTTACTTAAGTGATATATCAAATAAATAATTTTTTATTTAAGTAGACTTAATATTTGTAATTAGTTTTTGCCCACTTTATATTTATAATTAATTTTATGTTCATCTTATAATGAGAATATGGCATAGTTTTTTTTTTTTTTTTTTGAAAGAAAGGATAATCATGTATGTGCAGGATCAAATATATTAATATTTTAAAAGATTTATCATGGGCTCACCTTCTTAATTATAACACTTGCTCTTTCAGTAAATTAATTTTTGATATAATTTACTAAAGAAAATATACTGGATTAGATTAATATTAGTTAATTTAATATGAATAGTAATAAATTATTTGACTTCATTATATTTTTTCACTCTTACACATTTATTATCTTCAACAATGAATAGTTTGAAAGAAAAAAAGAGAGAGAGAGAGAAAAGATTGTCCACTTTGGAAAGATAGTTAAAGCATCTAACCAATATTTTCTTTATTCCTCTCTTCTTTTCTCTTTGTAGCTGTGAAATAAGATAGATATATTTCAACAGACAAAGAAAACATACAAAATAAATTAAACTAAAGTGCCAAATGGAATTGACAGCCAAGTTGTTGCAACTTCACATCATTAGGGTTTCTTTATTTCATGTGTCGGTGGTCCAATGATCATTTAATTTATTGTTAGTAAATCTTTGCATGAAATTACTTATAATGTCTCTTTCACATTATATGGTTGTCATCACTACTACTCTTTTTACCCTCTTAATAGACAAGATTATATACATTGTCAAAGCAATAATGACATATAAAATTTAAGTAAAAATTTGAACTTGGGGGACCTCTTGAGCTAATACTTTGAGTTGAGGCTCACTCAAAAAAGACAGTTATTTGCTGAGAAACGAAAAAAAAATTCAATAAAATGATTCTTTATAGTTGTTTGGTTGAGAAATTTTCTGAATTCACGACTTTACATTTTTTTGTGGTTGAAAATGTAATGTAAAAGAATCAGGTTTGGACGTCGACGTGTGCGTAAGTGGCTGGTTGGCGCAATGGCTGGGGAGCGACGCTGGCCGGCTGGCCCACCGATCACTTTATTATCTGAGATTTGGAATTACCAGATTTGGACCCAATTCTAATAAAACCTCGATATTTGAAATGACCGAATTTTACTTTACTTAACAACGCTGAAATGAAATAAAAGCATTCGGAAATGTAGTGCATTCCAAATACACGCTACCAAACAACCCCTTAGTGTAAGTTTGAATTTGTTAGAATATTTTTGATACATTTTGTAAGAGAAAACGACTAATTTTACTACGCGTGTTCTTAAATTCATGCGCCTTATATTATTCTTTAATACTGATATTTTATATATTACAATTAAATCTAAAAACAAATACAAATATTATATTATTTTAAGTATAATAACTATTTTTTGTTTCAAGAATTTCCTGCATATCACTCACCCATTTCTCATATATTTATAAATCTAACCTTCTTCTTATGAAATTATGAAATTATGAAATTCATGTATTTGTATGTGCCAAGATCAAATCGATTGGAGTTTTAGAAAATGAAAATTACCGAATTTGACTTTTGTTATCATGACTTTCAAATGTTTAGATACTAGTTTGAAAAATTGTGGTAAGAGAGTGGTTGTTTTATAAATATGTCAAAATTGAGTGATATATATGTAATTTCTCTATAACACAATTTTTACTCAACTAATGAGCCATGCACATAGGACACCCATTGCCCATCTTTAGACGACCTCAAATCCTTCATCGAAGTCAAACCAAGTCTATAATATTCTTCTTCCATCAGTTATCGAGACAACGATCAATTGCAGTAAATCAAACCACTATGACATGCCAGCTTCTCATATCAAGCAATATTGCTTAGTTTTAGAGAGAGAGAGAGAGAGAGAGAGAGAGAGATTACCACTTTAGTAAGATTGTTAAAGCAGCTAACTACTGTTATCTTTATTCCTTTCTTCGCTTTTGTTTATAGCTGAGAGATAAGATGGCATCTATCCTTCGAAAGGGAAAAGGAAACATACAAAATAAATTTAACTAAAGTGTCATATGGGGTAGCAGCCAAGTTGTTGCCCCTTCACATCATAAGGGTTTCTGTATCTCATGCATCAGTGGTCTGAAAACTATGAATTTCTCGTCAGCAAATACCACATGAAATAACTTATAATGTCTCCTTCACTTCCCTTTTTTTACCTGTCACATTATATGATTATCGTCACTCCTACTCGTTAGCTATAGCTTTTTCTTACTGTTTTCAACCTCTCTGTAGACAAGCTTATATATATACACACACAGAAAGCAATAATCATAATAGAAATTAAACTATTTAGTAAAATAGCTTCAGTTCAGGGAACCTCTTGTGCTAATAATTTGAGTTGAAGCTCACTCAAAGACTTGGATGCTTATGTTGTCCATGAAAAGATTTGATGCCTATCTTGATACTGATCAAGTTAAAAGATGTATCATGTAATGCCTAAAATTTTTATGTTGCCTAGCTATGATCATGCATCCATGAGATAAAAGGTGCACACTACAGTGTTTTAATTCAAATAATTTCAAAATGCAATGTTGATTTATGTTTGAAAACTTGTATTTTGCAGATGCAACTTCTTATAGTACAACATAATATATATCTAGCAATCATTACATTGATGCAATTCAGACCATTGAAAGCTCCTTCCCATAAATTATTGTCAAAGTTTGTTGCAGCTTAGTTTCTTTTTTGCTAAACTTATGCATATGTTAGGTGGAAATGTGCCTCTTCCCTTCTATTGAACTATTACCTCTACTTCTTCACATAAACTAGCGGTGAAAGTAAAGTTTTCAAGGTCATTTTTTATGTATTTGGAATTCGTCCAATTGTTTACCACCGCCGTACATCGCCAAGTGCAGCCGCCTAACTCATAACCTCATGAATATTTTACATCACATTCATTTTACCAAACATAAAAAATAAACTCATATATTTATAGAGTTTTCAACCAAACAACTCTAAAGTAATTCAAATATATTGCATTCCTTTACATCGATTCTTTTACATCAGATTCTTTTCGGAAACCAAAAGCAATCCAAAGTATACATACTCCAGTCGTGCTTCCTTTGACATAATGGCTTATGGAGCAGAAGTATTTTGATTAAATTATGTTTTGTACTTCAAAAATTATGACTTAAGATTGCAATGATCTGTTAACGCTAACATCAATAGATATATTGATGGTAAGAAATTAAAGTATTATATGGTATATTTACAACATCTAATGTGTTAGAACAATTTGTTGGGTTACAAATTTAGAAAAGATAATATAACTTTATAATATGGAGGCAACATATGCTATCATGATTGAAGCAATAATAGAGAAGGTTGAGTTGTAATCAACTAATCATCCATGGAAGAACTAAGTCAAAAGCATGAGAAAAGTGATGCATAAGGACAAAGCAAATTCAAGTTACTATCACTACATCTAATCAATCTTAGAAGATGGTATTTTTAAGATTAAACGATTAATTAATCATCAAGTAATTAGATATTGTTATGCTGTGAAGCCTAATTGCCCTACAAAGAAATACCTTAGCAAGGCCTAATCATGGATCAAATAATATTTAATCTTTTGAATTATTTTAAGGTTGACTGAATTAAACATATCAACGGTTTACAGTTGACTTGATTTGACTGACCAGTCCGATTCGATTTTTAAAACCATGTGTATATGAATCATTTATATGATTTTATTAGAACTACCAATTACAATTAAAGTTTGAATTTTATTTACACCCTTCTTACATTTTATAGCATCATTTATTAAAGTTTCATTAATAATAGATTATATATAGGCTCAACTCATAAATAAATATTGATAATTTTAATATCAATTAGTTTAATTAATAGAAATTGTTTTAAATTTTTATTTCATATTTGTGCTTTTGTATTAAAAAAAGTATAGGTAGGTCCCCCTACAATAGCTTCCTAAGTTACAATTTAGGTTAATTTTCTTACAAATATGAAGACAAATTCACTCAAATAATGTCAAATATGAGCAATAAATCAACGGTTGATCAAGCCTATGAAAGACCACCACCACAAGCCGCCACACGTGCCCTTCCAAAAATTGATTGGCTGTGTCACGTGGCCTCGAGTTTTCACTGTTCGTCCGGTGCATTCTACCTATCCTGCACCATCTTTATATTAGCCCATTTATAAACATCATGACGTCACCAACTCTTCCGGCCATGTGTATTGTGTAAGACGACTGGTCTCAGGAACAGCTTAACGTGCGACAATTCGATGTTGACTTGTTCTCAAGTGGACCTGGAGCAGTATTCTATGGGACAGAAATTCTATTATTGGAAAACAAAAAAACTTTCTAAGGTTTTACAGTAAATGACTAAAAAAGTTTTATTTTTTATCAAAAAATTTATTAAAATTAAATTTATTTGCAAATATAAAAAATTTAAAAATATATAAATTTATGATTTATACAAACAGTCTATATGGAAGTCAAATACTTGTTTTATAATTATTATTTTTAGACATATTAAAGCTTTACGTCAAAAAATCAACATTCCAGTTTTATGATTGTTGATTGACTCTCAAATTTTTCTGCTGTGTATAAAATTTTTGTGTAAAACTAAGATATCGAATTCTCCTACTCTATCAACCCAAATCTTCCTGCAAACAACAACGATGATTTCTCTATTAAAAATCTCTAATAAATTTATTACAATTTATACCCAAGATTAAATTAAAATGAAAGTTATATTAGAAATACTACCAAGAATACCTCATGAGCCCTTCTATTAACTAGTTTATAATTCTAAATTATTTTTTACTTTAAAAATTAATTTTTTGATGGATTTATAAATGTTGACTTTTTTTTTTCTCTCTAATTTTATAAAATAGGATTTTATTATGATGTAAATAAGATTCAAAATCATACAACAACAACAATAACAATAACAACAAGCTTAATCCCACTAGAGGTGTCTACATGAATCTTTCGCTCCATTTCTATTATGTGTCAAATTCTCATTTAATTCAAGATACCAAGATCATTTTTATACATCTTAACCAAAGTCTTTTAAGTACCTCTACCTTTCTTAACATAAAGAAATCAATCGATCTACTCTCCTTCTGCCATCTGGACGGCCGACGCTTTATATAAAACCATCTAAGGCAACTCTCCCTAATCTTATATACCACAGGAGCTAATCTTATCATACTTTGATAATAATTTTTAAGATCCTTAATAACAAGATTAATAGGTATTTAAAAAGGAATTTTTCTATATATTATATTACATTTGATTATATATATATAATAGTAACACCCCTTATAAAATAATTTCACTATAGAAATTCCCCAGTAGTGATTACTCATACAGCTCTATCCTGCACCCCACTGGCCTCTCACTTTCTTCTCTTTTAGCCCACTACTCTGACTAACAGATACAGAATATCTATTTAAGGAGGGAGGACAACCACCTTTGCCTTTGTGCTCTCTGCAACCTCAGATTCTCATTGCATGTCCACACTCGTTTTCCTTCAGCTTCTTTATTCTAATCCTTTTTGCATATTTAAATGGCTCTATTGGCTTCCTAAGTTCTCCACCTCTTTTATTCTTTGATTCAACAACAAACCACCCACACTATAGTAGAGATTTCAAGGTGCTGTGAGAAGAGAGAGAGAGAGAGAGAGAGAGAGAGAGAAGCTTCTATGTTTCAGCTTTACATTTATGTTATGGTTCTGAATATGGTTCTGAAGTTTATGGTCTTAGTGATCAGAAAGTGAGCTTTGAGCAGTACTGTAATTCTCTTTGGTTCTCAGTTCTTGTTTTCTGCTGTTGTAAGCTCAGATTAAGAAAAAGAATGCTGAAATCAACTCCAGTTCCCCATTCATCAGTGAAGGTAATCCCGTAAAATCCTATTAATCATGATTTTTATTCAAGGTTGAAAATGAAAAGATTTATATGTGTTTCTCTATTGAAATGTTTATGTTGATTTGCAGTTCAGTCCTGAACTTAACTTTCAAGTGAAACTCCATGCTTTTCTTCTATGGGCTTCAATTGGACTCTTAATGCCTGTTGGAATACTCATTATAAGGATTTCTAACAGAGTTCAATGCAGCAAAAGACTTAAAATTCTATTCTATTCTCATGTAATTTTGCAGGTTAGTTTGCTCTTGTTTTCAATTTCTGCAGCATTAAAATAGAAAATGTCGCTAGGCATGCTGTTTAGTATCACAGAAGAAGGCTTTTTTATATATCTAAAAATTTATATATATAAATTTTTTGGATGACAGATGTCTGCGGTCCTCCTTGCAACAGGAGCTGCGGTCCTCTCTTTAAGGAATTTTGATAATTCCTTCAGTAACACTCACCAAAGGATGGGTTTGGGACTATATGGCTTAATATTAGCCCAGCCCTTGATCGGTTTCCTTAGGCCTCACAGGTAAACATATTTTCTCTCTCTCTCTCTCTCTCTCTCTCTCTCTCTCTCTCTCTCTATAGAGAGAGAGAGAGAGAGAGAGAGAGAACAGAGAATCATGTCTTAATTTTGCAGAGAACTTTGAGACCTTCAAATTAACAAAAAAAAGCTTTCTTGCCAACTTCGTCTACTTGATAGACCATCATTATGGTCATAGGGTTGGGTCCATACACCGTGTAAACACCAATCATACAATGATGACGAGCCAAACAGTGTGTGAGATCCAAATATTGTGAGCTGAAATAGAACCATTCAATTTATGAAAATAATCTTGAAAAATAATTTATGTTAATTAAATCAACTCCTAAGAAATAAAATAAAATATGTGAAATTATTCCATTGAAATATTTTTCAATACCTCTTATTTTTGAAACATTATTACGTGCGGAGTTCGGATGTAGGTTTTACATCCAGATTCTAATAACATAACGTACGCAGATACCAATATACAACTACTACATTGTACAGATCAGATTGATATATATATATATATATATATATATATATATATATATTGTGTATTATCGTGCAGTTAATATTATATTAATACACAGCACCTTATAATTGATATATAGTAACTATATATTAGCTGAGCATCACGTGATATTATATTATTAAAGTTTCAATATAAAGCTACATTCAAATTTTAATAATCTCTCCTTATGCTTACCATGTCACCTGTTTAAGCACTCATTTTTAACCGATCACTTTTGTAATGAGTTTTAAAATTTCTCCTCCGTTAATATCATTCCAGATTTTTCCCAATTAAACAAATAAATAATAACACAATATAAAATAGATTATTTGTTTATTTTTTTATCTCAATCTTAATCATTTTACAGTATTAATCTTAATAATTTTTGCATTATCTTCTCAGAGGAGTGCAGCTTAGGAGCGTATGGTACGCAACTCACTGGCTATTTGGAACTGCAATTTCCATAATAGGAAACATAAACATATACTACGGGTTGAATGCATATGAGAAGAAGACATCAAAAAGCTTAAGGATTTGGACTCTTCTCTTCACTGCCCAATTAGTTATTATGGCATTCATCTATCTTCTGCAAGACAGATGGGATTATATCAAGAAGCAAGGAGTGATTCTGGGAGATGAACAGATCTCCCCTACTGATATTCAGATGACCACTTCTCCACCACACATTAACAACAAAGATTTGTCCTCCATGCTTTAGCTTCTCTCTCTCTCTCTCCCTCCTTTCTGTCTCTCTCACGGCCTCGCCCTCTCTCTCTCTCTCTCTCTCTCTCTCTATCTCTCTCTGTCTCTCTCGCTCCTTTCTCTGTCTCTCTCGCTCTCTCCTTCTCTCTCTCTCCATTGCATTGGCTTTGACGAGGCAAAAGAAATTCTGAAGGATTTGTTTTAAATGTGAAAGAATCATTACCAGCCATTCATCAACCTAAGTGCACAAATCTTAAAGCACAATAAACGGACGGTATGATAAGAATGTTAGGAGGTTGGAGAAAAGGCTTGACCGTTGAGTGCAGCTTGAGAGTTTGTCTTGAGATGAGATTTAAGAGTTGGATTTTTTTTTTTTTTTTTTTGTAGTGTTTACAAGCGTTGGTAGTATATGTATTATAGATAAGGACATTAATTTATATTGTAATTAAGCACATGGATTTTTTTTTAATTACTTGCACCATTTTCAACTTAAAGGGCATTTTTGCAGGTCTTTTTGAAACCAGATAAATTCATAATATTCAAATAAGGCCCAAGAATTTTTTTTTATAAAAGAGAACAATAATATTATTATGCGAATTGGAGCTTTGTACCTATACAACTTCAACAAAGGTATGATGAGATGATCAACCAAATTTAAAGAAAAGTTTACTTTCCATACAAAATTTTTCGCATTTATCAAGCATCAATTGGCTTCTTTCAAGAAAAAAATATTTTTTGTGGAGTCTGAATGTCGTGTCTACATCCGAACTCTAATATAGTATCATGTACTTAGTTAATATATAACTATTGTGTATTGATTGTAAAATATTATGTATTGATATGTATATAGATGTTGAATATTAACTACACGATAATACACAATATCTGTCCACATATCAATACACACAACATCACAGCCAATATACAATAATTATATATTAACTAAACGCCACATAATATTATATTATTATAATCTGTAGAGTCACATATAGACTCCGCACATAATAAACTCAATTCTTTCAATAGGGGTGAGACTAACATCTTTATTGAAGAAAGGCAAATTTATTACATCAAATACTTCTTTTAAAATATTTTTATTCATTTTCATAAACATTGAGCAAAAAAATTTATTTTAAAAGACAATTATTTATTTATTAATAATTAAGCAATTATTTTTACAACCCATTAAAAAAAATTTAATTTCAAGTTAGGCAATTGCCGAGTTTAAGGTCTTTCCATCTCTGCCCCTATTTCAACTCAAACCTTTGAGGTTTATTTCGAGAAACAAAAATAGCTATATATATATATATATATATATATTATAAGGAAAGCAAAGACTAATAAATTGTTTGCCCTTTCAAAAAATATGATCATCAAATATATCTAATTATAAAAAATATTTTTTAATAAAAAAATTAGTCAAATAAAACAATAAAAACATTAAAAAAATACGTTAAATAAACTATTTTATTATAAGAGTTGTTGATTTATAATCAACTCATAGATTAATTAATTTAATTATCATTTCATTGCCTCCCCTTTCCTTCAATTCAAATATGCCTAAGAAAACTTAGGATCTAAGCACCCTTCTATAAAAATAGAAAACATGTGCACAGTCAGCTAAAAAGAAGCAAAGTCATGATGACTGCAATATATGTTTTTTATTTACCTTTATTCTCTCTCTCTCTCTCTCTCTCTCTCTCTCTCTCTCATAATTTTGGCTCACCTTTCCAGTAATGTTAGATGAAGAGAGAGCCACAGCAGCTTAAAAGAAGCATGTGGGCAATGTAATGGGCTGAAGGATCTGCTGTCAAATAAAAAGTCAAATCTTCAATTCCTCATTGCCACCATATCCATCACAGTATTCTATCTAAGCTATGATTGTGTCTGTAGGATGGAAACTGGTTTAAATTCTCATCTAGAAATTATTAATCAGATGCCCTAAACTGCATGATAAAGTTGAATTATGTAAATAAAAGAATGAGAAGAAATATAGAGCATATAACAGTCTTTAAATTTAAATTTTAACTCATTTTTGCACTTTCAACCCTGATTTTTTGCCCAAGGACTTATTAGATTGTGGATAGGAATTTTTCATTTATTTGTGCATGAAAATAAAATTGTTATATTTGAAGGGTTTTAAGGAGTTTAAATTCAATGCTGATTTTGACAAATTTTACTGCTTTCCATAATGTTTTTCCAAATTCTAAAAATTAAAAGAGTGTTGGGAGATTAATTCACATAAACTGCGGAAAATAAGTTTGAAAGATCTGTAGCACAACATTGAATACAAATAAACAAAGCATAAGATCACATATGAAAAAACTTGAGAACATAAAAAATTATGGAGTCACGTCATACTAAGAAATTCACTATGAAGAAAATAAGGATAATGATATAAATTACACTTATCTTAAACCTCTCCACACTTCTCATACTTTTAAAACATGCACTCAACACTTAAACTTATAAGAGAATGAAGAAAATGCCAAGAACATTCTAAAAAAGAAATTGCAGAAAATCATCTATATATGAACTCCCCCTAGCCCCTGTGGGATTCGAAAATTTGTCGCCGACATCTTTTTGATGAAAAGAGTTGTTTAAGTGTTGGTGAAAATTTCAGAAAACAGATGAATAGTAGATAAGACACCACCTAAAGATTTTGTCCTCATTTTGGGACTTTTAGATCTGCGTTTATATAGGCAGTTAATAATAATTACACCTCCCAATATCGGAGAGACTTTCGACAAAATAAATCGTTAAATAACGAGATATAAAAGAATGGAGTTTAGGATTTATAAAATTTATTATTTTAATTTAAAACTTTTGTTGGGGAACGACGACGCCGATCTAGATCTCGTTGTATCCCGTACGTCCTTCTCACTGAGAGAGAATAACACGACCGAAGATCTCACAAGAACATGGGTTACATCATCCAAGGTGTCATCAGACTTAGGAGTTTGGTTTTAAAGGACAAATATGTACCATAGAGAGTTTTTCTTTAATCAAACACATTATATATTTCGCCAAAGAAAGAAAAGCTGAAACATGTTGCGCGGGCACTGTAATTTAGTAATATCGCTACAACCACCGGCCGAGGCTCGGTCAGAACCGATGGTGTCATTTATAAGAAAATCACGCATGAGGAAGCCACGCCCCACGGGTTTAAGATTATTTGAGTGTGAAAATACATGAATTTAATTTGACGGTCTTTCATGAAAATGTCTTAATTTATCACTCACAAACATATGGAGGAATGATTTTAAGTTTAAATTTAAATAATTAATTTCATTTAATTTATTATTATTATTTTGATTGATTTATATTTAAACATGTATGATCATTGATCATTTAAACCATACCAATGATAATCTTTTGAATGTAGTAGACCTTGTTAACTCTACATGCTTCCTTGCAGATTATCGGGTCTAAATTTATTGCTCCCATATTTGTAATTCTCTAAACCTTGTCAACTCTAGCTGAGCCTGCATGACGTTTGACTTTTCTTGGAGTTAAAACTGAGAACGCCGATTTATCATTTGTTATTTGACGTAATTCTTCATTTTATTAAATGAAAGTTCTTATAATATCATATTTAGATTTTTAGGTTTTGTTAATTGACCCTGGCCCCAAGACAAATCGTGACGTTACGTCAACTCGACTATCTTCGAGATCGATCTAAATTAATTATTTTAAGATATATCGTTCTTCAAACCTCACAACTCTGGGACAACATGTGACGGGATTTGACTTTCTTGAGATCTAACCAAAAAATACATTAACAATTACGCCGATGATTTTATCTTATTCTATGAAAAATTCGATTTTTTATTAAATTGAAAATCTTATAACGACATCATCATTATATTTTGTTTGTTAACGAGGAAGACCAAATTCAATCTTTGATTTTGATATGGTATTTTTGGGTTTTGTTAACTCGAACCCGGTTCGAAGACCAAACCGGGAAGTATAGTTATCTGTTCTTTTTAGTATATGATTTGCATATTTTCTTAAATATCTAACTTAGTGAACACTTCAACATACATACGAGTATTTATTCTTTTAAAATATTGTATGAACATTTAGATGTCTAAGAGTTGACATGTTGACATTGTCATTTTAATGCATGTTATAAAACAAGTAAAGATCTATTCTTGATCATGCATGTATCCATACTAGAGAATATGAGATATCTAGTTAGCATAAATCAAGTGTATCTATCTTTTTGTAAAACCTGCCCCCACATACTAAACATCAAGTGTAGTATATGTTCTATTTAAAGTTCTCATGAAATTTAGAGGAATGTCATAGATCAAATATGGATTTTAGCAAACGAACATTATATCATGAGACATATGTAGACTTGTTATATTCAAATGTTCACACATAAAACTGAATATTTATAATTTTCCTGCATAGTATATGCCACATGTCAAAATCAAAGAAGATGGGATGTCACAACACACATGTACAAGATAATCACATTTAAACCCCTTATCCATATTAAAATCCGAGTGAGGCAAAAAATAGATAAATGAGATTTATGTCATCTCATTAATTTCTATAGTTTTTCTTCATGACATTAAAATGGAGAAGGAAAATCTTTCATTTCTTTTGTTATTCTCATCTTAATTACTCATAAAATGAGAGCTTTACTCTCTCATTTCATCCATTTTCTCACAAGATATTGCAAGTCTAGGCTTCTAAGAGAGTTTACTCACCTTTCAAAGGAAGAGATCCCCAACAATTGGATTTATTTTCAATTCATATCACATCAATTTGTAAGTTATATCTAACTTGATATTTTAAATTTATCCATCATCACCTCATATGAATAGATATTTGATAACAAAATAAAACTTAACTCATGCAACCATAAGATACTTTACTTTCCCTTTTCAACTATTCATAAGCATATAAAGATTGTTGCAAGATAAGTAAATGAGACATGGACAAATATCCATACTAAATTTGTAATCACAAATCTGAAATTCTAAACTTGATTAAATAATCACCCATGCTGATTATTTTATCTCGACCATATTTCATGACTTAGGTAAATGGGAGGCAATCATGTCATAAACATATGCTTGGTAATAAGACAAGATTTAAATCACATGACATATAATGTGTCTTATTTTAAAATACCTCACTCATGTAGTATATAAAGATATTCTTGACAATGAAGTACAGCTATCTTTCACCCGTTCATGTAACATAATCATTATTTAGGCAAAAGAAATTTAAATTTTAAGCAAGTAGTTGCCACATAATATGAAGATTCAAATAATAATTGAACTAAGCATGAGCGAATATATTGTAATTGTCACATGATATGAAGATTCAAATAATAATGAGCTAAGCATGAATGAATATATGCACATGCTTTCCTTTTTAAAAACTTAGGCATTTACACACATATTTTTTTGTTGATCAAAATTTTCAGCCTAAATCATCCCCGTGATATGAGCTACCGAGACTGCCTTCCCATCACGCCAATAAAGGTATGCATGATAGGTGTTGTTAGACACCGTGGTCAAAATTTTATTTATCCATCACGCCAAGAAAGACGCGCATGGGTTAATGCAGCATAACATAACATTTTCTTGCCACATTGAAACAACGTGAGCAAGTACTTCTCACAACAGATTTTCCTTTCACGTTGGAATAACGTGAACAGGTACTTATAACAGATTTCCCTGCCGCATTGGAACAACGTGAACGGGTACTTATCTCAACAGATTTTCCTGTCACGTTGGAACAATGTGAATAGGTACTTATAACAAATTTTTCCGCCGCATTGGAATAATGTGAATGAGTACATATAACAACAGATATTTCTGCCACGTTGGAACAACGTGAACAGATACTTATAACAAATTTTTCCGCCGCATTGGAACAATGTGAACGGGTACTTATCTCAATAAATTTCCCTACCACGTTGGAACAACGTGAACAGATGTTTATAACAAATTTCTCCGCTGCATTGGAACAATATGAACGAGTACTTATAGCACAAAATATATTTAACAAATTTATATTCACATGTGCATGAAATTAAAATACAACAGAAAATCTCCTTGCTATAACATGATTTTCATCACCATTTCACCTGAATTTTGCATTAAATATTTAAATAGGAGAAGATAAACTTTTAATCACATGTGAGCACCATTTCATTCTTCTCACTCTGAATGTAAAGGAAGAGGTACCTTTCTCAAAGCTCACAAATAACATAACAATTAAAGGCCAAGAGATACATATATTTTATCTTTTGTTAACAGATAATCACCAAGAAAATTTTGCATATCCTATCTCTCCAATTCTCAACACTTTCATATCAATGCAAGGTAAAAGATATGATAAAAAAAAGGAGAGCAGTATAAATCATGCTTTACCTCATGGTGTTGTTTGCAAGTAATATTTGATTTGCATAGAACAAAATGATCAACATCATTTAATGAATATAAATCTAAATTTTCAATTCATCAAAAATACTTACTTGCATGATAACATGATTTTGCTAATACATCCTCTAAACATTGCTAATGATAGAGGAGGGCAAAAGAAAAATGAGAAAGATCTCATAGAATCACAATCTCACTTTATCATCTCAATCCAAATATCAACATAGGATTCAATAAGCTTATGAATAAATGAAATTTCATCTTAACTAAACAATCACTTTTATGATAGCAAATAAGTAGGTAATATAAAGATGTGAGAATGTAAAGCTAAAGAAACTCTACACAAACAACAATCTTTATAAATTCCCCTTTTCCACCTTCCTTAGAAAATCAAAGAGGTAGCATATACTAATCTAAAATTTCAGATTTGATTAAGGAAATAGATTGATTGTAGAAATCAGTGAAAGCTACTGCAACTTCAATTAATTTTGAAGATCCCTCTCTTTTTTTATCACTCAACCAGAATTCCCCAATTAGAAGATTCTTACTCTCAGCTGAGATAAATGTATTTGAACAGCATGAGTAGGAGATAAGTATCTCAAGAGTTCCACCAAAACATTGAATCCAGTATATTTCATCCACCCAATAGTATTAATAATTAGAGTAACAAAGATTTTCTATGACTATCATGGTCATTTGACTAATGAAACTTCTCACGAAAGTAATCATATAGTCGAAATATATAATTTATATAAGCTTTCGAGTCTTTTTTTCAAAATATATCATCAAAGAAAAAGCACAGATTTTGACCTTAGCCCCATTATAGATGCAGGTTTCTTCAAGCTTATATATAAATCAAAGATTTTAGCTTCAGCTTGTTCTCCGAACATATAATGATATGAAGGCAATCATCATCATCAATCAATCTCCTCATTTCTTCCTCCCTGAAATCTCTTCTTTTTATCTTCATCCTTCCCAGAAAGAAAGATGAAGACAAAAGAGAGAAAGGAAAGAAGAGAGAGAAAATTCAATATGATGATTATTGCTTCGAGATCATCTGTTCGACTAAGATGCACGAGTGAGTGGACGATTGCTCGGTTTGGAAGGATTTAGGGCCGGTTGACTCACTCGATTGGCTACCCAAACGACAGCTAATAAGAAGTATTCGATGACTATTTTAATTGGATGAGTGGGTGGCTGATTAGAATAAAGATTAATCAGGTTAACTGATCATTAGCTTAATAATAATATAATTAGCCATAATCATAGAAATTTTGACGAATCATCCCAATAATAAACCCTAGCAATATGGGTGTCAATTTTAGATATTTCCATTGTGCCGGACACAATGGCGTAGTCGATTTCGCGATCGGAGATCGTTTGGACCATGTCGGCGACGATCAGAGTGAAATTGGACTTAAATTGCGCGGCATCGCACTCTAATCGATCGACGTTCGCGTAGACTTTATCGAATTGATCGTAGAATACGTCATTTGATAGATTTTGACTTTCGGCAATAACGACGTAATCAATTTTGCAAACGGAGGTCGTTCGAACGTCGTCGGGGCTGTTCGACCTCGATATGCACATAATTTCATTAAAAATTGCTATAATTAATTAATCAGTTATTAATTGATCTTATATTTTTTTATTTAACTAATTTTGATAGTTTAGACATATTACGGAGCCGAATTTTCAAATTAACATGAATTTGATCGAATTCATTCGTAATTAGGGTATTTTAAACCCGATTCATGCAATGTTCTTCTCGTTAATTATTTATATTAAATTTCGTGGTTCATTTGACTTGTGAACCATATGTGGAGGTCAACATCCCCTAGGGGCTAGCACCGCTGTCTTCCAAGCTTTTCTACATGGGTTTTAATGTTGCAACGCCGAAGAACTGGTCTCTCTATCTTGAGACTTTGGTGCAACAATTCTAGTGCTACGACGCTATCTTTGCAATGCCAAGATGTCATCTCTGCAGCGCTGAGGCATTGCCTTCTCTATCTTCCTGATGTAAATCCATGGATCTTAGCATCATGGCACTATCTTTCTAATATCGAAATGCTATCTTCTCTATCTCTGAACTAAGGCCTCCATGCCATAACACTAAAATTCTATACACTATAAAAAAAATTTCTCAGAAGCGCTACCTCCCTACAAACCCCCAGGGAGCTCCTCATCAAGCTCAACCACTAAAAGCAAAGGCTCTAAATCAACAGTATATCTCGATTGATCGATGCAATCATACACCATTAAATAACAATGAGCATGTAAATTTCTCTATTGATATTATAGAAAATGGCATTTAAAATTGCAATATCCTAGACAGGCTTATTCCTAACTACAAATTGGATCATAGTGAATCACATGATAGTTAAAAGGGAGAAATGCATAGTTACAAGTTGCTACCTGATAGATATTCAAGAGAGATTAAGGCGAGCCAACTTCATCAATTGAGAGAGACAATTAGATTTTCTATGATAATCTTTGAGCAAATATCACAAGCAAAGAGATATCTTTCTTTATATTCTTTGAGATTTGATGTGGGAAAATTTTATCTTTGTTGCATTGACATTCTCCATTGAGGAAGCTATTCAACAATATCTTAGCAAGATCTTTCCAATCTCATTTATTAGCTTGGTGAGAAAAAGAATTTGATCTATTATATTACTCATCTCAACTTTATACTGCTACACACATTACATTTGATTGAGAAATCAGTATAAGCTCCTTACCCCATGAATGTAAGATAAGACAACTTAAACCATACAACATAAATCATAGTATCCTTGTCTCTATGTTTATTTAATTATTCACATTTCATCTTTGACCATATCATCTTTTACAACACCCATATAGGTTGAAAATTCTAAAACCCAAAGTAAACTTCATGACCAATAGGTCAAGTGGCTTAGGATAGAAGATGAGATGCTGATAGGGGTGTGGGTCGAACCAGCTAATAAGCTAGCTCAAGCTCATCTCAATAAATAGCTCATGAGAACTTGTTGAGCTAATGAGTCAACCTTGAGCCGCTCCTGACTCTTGACTCATTGGCTCAACTAATTCATTTAAAATATTAATATAAAATATTTAGAATTATCTCACTTTACTATCAAGTGATTTTTTATTTTTAATATTTGTTACCTTTTTATTATTTTATCATAATAATTACTGAAATCAAAATCATCTTCGCTCTTTTATAATGAGCTAGTGAGCCGACTCAAGCTTATAGGATTAAGCCCAAGCTCAAATTTGATTAATTAATTAAGTGCAAGCTTAAGAGGCGACTCGCGCTTGGCTCGACTCATTTACACCTCCGATAACAATAATAAACATAAATACAGATTAATTTCATAACATAAAAAAAGTCTCAAGAAGTTTCTGTCAACAATGAAGCATTCTTTGAGAATCATAAAGAGCTTCAACACATGAGAAAAAATTTGAATTTTTAAAATAAGCTTATGCCCCAAATAAACTTCTCAATAGCTTTAATCAGTACAATATAGCATGCATAACATAGGATCTATCCATCAACATCAGTAACAGCCTAACAATCCTTAAAGTTATCATAATAGTATTACATGCACTTAAGAGAGTGAAAGAAATTGCATATGAATAAGAAGAAATGCAGCAAACATAATTATGGCTTACAGACTTGTTTTCATATTCATATCAATGGCGCTTCCTCCCTGTTGATTGCTCCCATGCTCCTATTATATGGTTTACAATCACCCCTACTCCAACTCCATGTTTCACCTGTATTAGAGATATCAGGGTAACAGCATGAAGAAATAAATGGCATAATAACTCAGTTTCCAAGTATTTTGCAGCATTAACTAATCAAAAACAAAAGGAAAAAAGAAAACTATCTGAAAATGACATTTTTCCTTTGGGAAATTTACATGCATACCACATAATTTATATATATTTATATCTCTAGCAACTGAGTTTGATATTTATATGTATATATAATCTTCAAATCCTTAACATCACATAAAAAATACCATTATTAGTACCTTTTCAAAAGTGAATATAAATTTTCATACATAGGTAAGGTGCTATAAATGTAACTTTAAGTGTTAAATATGTAAATATATAGAATTGTGTGATATGTATGTAAATCTTCCTTTTCCTTCTTTTTTTTCTTCTTCTATGCCCTCAAAATTAAGAGAGAAGGGTTTAGGGATAGGTTTAGGGCTGTTGTAGCTTTTTGTAAAGATGCTTTGTGAAAAATAAATTTTTTTCAAAGTTATTATGGGTGTTATGAATATTTATTTTTTTAAAAAAATTATTACAACAGCTTTTTGATAGGCACCACATTTTAACAACTCTAATTCCACAAAACAGCTTTTCATCAAAACAAATTTTAAAAATAGTCAGAAAGTTGATAGCTAATCGTACTTATAGTTGATTTTTGAAATGCAAAACAATTAAAAAGTTTCCCCAAACACACCCTAGGACTACAAGAAGGATCAATACCTTATACCATGTAAAGCCCTTTTCTTAGATGTTGAGTGAATTTAATCACAAATTCAGATACACATATTTATACACTACACTTTGAAATCATTACCTTATAAGTAGAGTCAAAGCACTCAATCACTAAATACAGATGGGATGGGATTTAAACATTAAAGTTAGTTTCTACATATTATCACATTTTTTTTTAACTCTCTCGTTTATAGAGTACAGCACAGTGGAATACACCAAACCCAAGGAACTGAGGTGAACTGAAACTTTCTTTTTGTAAAATCAATTCAGATCGGATCCAACTAACATAGCAAGGAGATAGTGGCCTTGAAAGAGGATGGCAGAAGACAATAAGCTTCTGAAAAAGATAGTAAAGGAGAAAAGAGTGGACAAGAACAACGTCAGAAAATGGATAGGGTACTTATAAAAGAAAGATGTCCATTGAGTATTTGAGCCTGCACCAGTAGTCCTGGATGTGCATTTAAGTATGTGGCCCACCTGACTCCACAAGCTCAGTGGACACTAATGACTGATTGCCACGTCAGTGCAGGTCAGGCTGAGCACCTCACTTCAGACAATTGATCTCTTTCTAGTTTTGTTGTTTTCTATAGGAAAAAAAGGAAAATGTGGTACTTTGATAAAAGCTGTGGCAATATAGTGAAGTGTGTAACGATGAAAACATTGCCACAGCGTCAATGCATGGGGTAGTTCATTTTGTGAACTAAGCAAATAGGAAACAGTTGAGAGTTCCTTTCATAAGAACGAGACATTATTAGTCAATTCCTCATGAAACTCTAACCAATTTCTGTCGTTTCATCATATTCAATCAAGCCATCTTGTGGATCACATATAGAGGTCAACAATGCCAAAACTCAACTCTATGCTATGAAAGTTAGGTAATTAAAACTGCAGTCTGGCCTCACAACTTGATACATGTAATCAGTAATATTACATAGTCCTTTACTGCTTTTTGATAAATTATCATGGCATAAAAAAGGGTTTAAACAATACTAGTTAGCATTATTAGTTAGCAATAGCAAGAAAATATGTACTATTATTAATGCTTAAAACTAGATTACAGTAACAGCATATGTTTAACCTTAAATAAAAAAGAAACCATGAAAAACTATTTAAATTTCCAACATAAACGGCATTAAACTTAATGTCTTTAAAGAGACTTGACTATGAATAAAATGAATGCTAGACAAAAATGACAAGCAGCAATAAACCAAGTGATGTTTTAGACATTAACGATCATAATTTTAGTCAAAAACGATAAAAACTTCTACCTTGACAAAAGAAAGGACAAATGATCTACTCCAATGTGATGGGCATTAAAATAAAAGATAGTTTGCGCTCAAGAACAGATGGTCATCAAACCTGAGCAAACACAAAAGGCCCTCCATCCCGCATTCTAAGTGCATCTCGTTCCATAACAGCCAAGTCAGCACCCACTGCGGGTGCAAGGTCAGTCTTGTTTATAACCTGGAGATCATAATATTAGTCCGGTTCAGACTTGAAGCACAAAAAAATGGAAAAATAAGAGGGCGGGGGAGGAGCAGGCTTGAGAAGATAAGGTTGTCAACAGGGTATATAAATAATAGACGAAAAATAAAAATGATATCAAAACAAAAAAGATGATTGAAGTTATTGACATACCAAAAGATCCGCTTGGGTTATTCCTGGGCCACCTTTTCTAGGTATTTTATCACCACCAGAAACATCAATTATATATATGATATAATCTGCTAACTCTCTGCTGAAATTAGCAGCCAAATTATCTGCACAAATATGGTATATAGATAAGCCAACTCCAATTGATGTGGTAATTCAAACAATGTTAGAAAGAAGGATATCAACAAGGAAAAATTTAAGCGACAAGGAGACCTAAATCATATAAAATTATCAAAACGTGATGCGAATTAAGAAAAGTACAAGGATACCTTGGCATTTTCTTAAGAACGAGTCAAAGATAAAAAAAAAAGAAAAAATTCAAAATGTTAGTATACCTGACAGTTAAATAAATCCTCTCACTTCCGAACGCACTTAAATTAGATCCAAGGAGTTGATCCTGCCTACAGTCCTATCAACACAGACATCACTATTATTTCATCCCAATACCTGGCATTAGAGACGACGATTGCGGTGCAGAGCAATGCAAAAACATACCACGGTGTTGTTTGGGAAATTGCAGTCTGACTGTCTTAAAAAGCTGTGGTGGGAAGATTTCATTTTCTATTATGACCTGCAAAGTGTGGTTGCTGCCACTTTTTAAAAATAAAAAAATTTGTAATACTCACCGTAGCTTCTTAGACAATAATTTCTTTTGCAGCAGCTCCATTATTATGTTTTCATACTACTACAGTTATCCCAAATAGATCATTAAGTTTTGAATGTGTTCTATGACATTGACTCTAAATTTTAAAAATAACGCCTTAGGTTCCCCTATTGTTTAAAAAAAATTTATAGTTATATTGGCACATAAAAAATAATAGGGAGATTTACATACATACCACACAATTCTTATGTATTTACATATCTAACACTTCAATTTTTATATATATAACACCCTAATATTTAATATCACATCAAAAGTACCATCATCATTCACTTTTTAAAGGTTAAATGCACCTTTCTGAGCATAGAAAAGTTTTAGATAAGTAAATATCTAACTTTAAGTGTTAGATATGTAAATACATAAGAATTGTGTGGTATGTATGTAAATCTCCCAAAATAATATTAAGACCCTTGAACCTTCAATTATTTAGAAACTATGCATGGATGAAGATCATTCTATCCTCAAGCCTCAACAATCCTATGGGCCAAATGAAGGGATTTAGTGGTCCTATTTGGGGTAGTTACAACTGTTTAAAAAAGTAATGGTGGAATTGCTATACAAGAAGCTATTGTCTAAAATATGGTAGTTGTATTATAATTTTTAATTATTATAAAAAAACTAGACAGTTATTTTCTAGCAATCACCGCATTCTGCTAGGTTAGGTTTAGTAAACGTAGATTTCTCACCATTGCTTCTTCAAAAAGTAGCCAAAACACAGTTTCCCAAATGCCACATACGGTGCGGTTCAGATCGCACTGCAAGCAAAAAGCTACTCCAAATGCAGAGGAACATCTTAATGGTAAACACAGAACCCCAACATCAAAATTGAATTCTATTTATGCAAGTACAAGCTGTATTGATTCAAATTATAATTGAAAATCATATTCTGCATCTAATACATCCTCATCATATTGATTCAACTTCTACCATTTATCGTTAATGGTTTCAGAGGATACCACATTACTTTTTTACTTTTGAGATACAAATCACAAGTGTGATAATCAAATTAGAACATGAAATATAAGTGTAATAATCTGATTAAAATGATTGTAATACTCTTAAAAATCCAATATTTTGTATGTATGGAACACCAATTTGACATTGTGAAGAGCCATGGCTAGTTTTGATCAACTCATATTCTCGAAGAAGTAGGCAACTGTGAATAGATATCTCGCAACCTATACCCGAGTCCTCTATTGCACCAAGGATCACGATAGAGAACAAAAATATTTTGCACAAAGAATATAATAATATAAACACAAACATGAATATATAAATAATTATATAATAATACTATCATTGTTGATATAATATAAATATTAAATAAAAATATATAAATGCATGCATTTATATTTCTAAAAGAATAAATAAAATAATATTAATATATAATTATTTAAACTTTATTAATAAAAACGGAAATAAAAGTAGAAATCTACCACTTATTTTTATAAATGAGCCCATTAAGAAGAGTTACTGAATGGGACAATTCCATGATATAAGTGCTGAATAAAAATGCACATCTAATATTTTCCCCCAAAAAAAATATTTGAGTAATACTGTGAGAAATAGGGATCAAACTCATGACCTTTTAATTAAAAGCTGAGGTGTGAACAACTAGTCCAAAGTTTTGTTCATAAAAAAAAAGGAAATAAAACTCTTTGCTTCTATAAAATAAAAAAATTTACTTAGTCACGTGAGGCCTATACAAGATTTTTTTCAAGCGATGGGGAGTTTATTTTATCATTTTGTGCTGTGTTTCATAATATAAGACCTAAATAAAAATGTGCATCTAAGGACAAATCTCTATACACGACACTCTTGGAATAGTTGACCTAAAAAAAATGTGCATCCAAATAATTCAAAGTACTACCCGCACACACTTTTCTTAGTGCAGTGAAAAACTTAAAAGTGGAGCCAACGCCCCGATTTGGACGCCAATCATATACATTTTTCATAGTATGGAGAGAAGTCCCAACACATTTTTGGCACCACCTCATATGGGTGACTTGGAAATGCTGCCAAATTCTACTAAAATTTTATCCTAAGCAATTGAACATAATGCTTATGAAACCAAAATAGCACACCAAAATTGACAAATAACCAACCAAAAATACATGAGTAGGACAAAAATAATGCATGTAATTTATAAAAAAAAATCAGGCAAATGAGCAAATTAACATAGAAAAATGGGCTTAGTGACTCGACAACAATGACAGCTATAAATTCCTCACCACCTTCCAATGAACAACAAGCTTGAATTGAATGTGCACTCATAAGCCCTCTAATCACAAGACCACCCCATCAAAGGATTTGCGATAATACGAGCACACAAAAAGGGAAGCATAAACTAATATTTTAACCAGACACCAAAACATAACGAAGCATGCACAAATGAATACACAAATAAGTAAAACATATGAACTCACTAAAAGGTATGCAAAGAGCTTGTAAGTGCTTTTTAGCATCAAAATATGAAATCTTGTGTACCCTGTTTAAAATTGCACAATAAAAAATTGGTCTTAGAGCTTTTTCAAAAAAAATCGCAATAAGACTTATGCCTCATTAATGCTACGCTTCACTTGATGCTCAGTGTGCTAAGACCCACCTCGCCTAAATTTTAGTGAGGCGTGTGCTTTTAGATCAAGATTTAAAAAAATAAATATAAATTTTAATTATCCAAGTAACACATGCAATCGATCTTGGTAGACATTATCCAAGCACTTCTTCTCTCAAGCATCCTCTGCTCTTCACGCACAACACTGGTCACCGCTGCCATCATCATTACTTTTGATATTCTTTCTTTAATATTGGATACTTGGAGTGAAAGAGAAAAACTTATTATATTAAATTTAATTTAATTTATTTTGTCATTATTTCTTGTTTTAATATTTTATATTGCTTTGATATTTGTACAACACTTTTTACTTCATGATTTGATGTAAAGAAATTAATAGATTGCTTGATACTTTGCAAATTGATTAATTTCTACTATGTTAGGATGTTAATGTGTTACATTTTAATATGTCAATAGATTAAAAATATTATTATATTAATTCTTGTTTTATACTTTGATATGCATACAACTTCTTACTTCACAATTCGTTGATTCTAAGGCTTACGTCATACCTCACAGATAAGAAACGCCTCAATACCTGATTGCGCAATTCAAAACTTTGCTCATGTGCATTCCAACAATGAAAATCATTACCAATGAGAGTATTGACCTCCACATATGTGTCATAAGTTGAGTTAAGCCTACAAATCGAATCCAGCGGACTTCGGAAAAGACAGTGCGCAAATCAGGGCTCAAAATGCACTAGACATCACCAAAAATGGTCAAAACGACCTACGATCGACGAACGGACTTCACCGTCGCGTTCAAAACGTCGAAATTGATCAAAATATAAATATTGCATAAGCTAAAGAGCGACCAATAAAGCGAGCAAGCTATCAATATGTCGACGCGCATATCGGAGTCGGGAAGCTGCGACGATGTCCGAATGACCTCAGTTCATAAAATTGATCGCATTGTTAGCTTCGGAACATCGAAAATCATCAAATGAGATTGTTCACGCTTAATTCGGATGAGTCTGTGCAAATGTCGAATGATTTGAAATGACGCAAATCGACCGAAATGCACGTGACGCCACTAAAATTAACTCGATCGAAACGGACTCGCCATCGATCGTAACGCGTCCGGTCGTAATATAAATATTGCACGACGATGATCAACCGATCGATCGAGTCGCCAATGCACTGCAACGATATCGGTCGAGGCACCAACGCGAATCAAACAACCTCCGTTCGCAAAATTGATTGCGTCGTTAGCTTCGAAACGTTGTAATCTATCAAATAAGCGTTTCGCACTTAATTCAATAAAGTGCACGAAAAATCGAAGCGGTCAAAAGCAACGCGGCATTTTGAAATGAATTTGATCGCCGATTGAACCAAACGGCCTCGCGAACGGACGCTATTGCTCAAACATCTAATAATAAATTGATATATATATATATATATATATTGATTATCCAATCATGTCAGTGCAAAATTCAATTTAAAGTCGATTAATCAATTTAAATACCTAACTCTCTAAATTATCCTAGGTTTTCACTCAAATAATCCTACCCGACCGGCCCTAATTCATGTGACCACCCGCTCTCCCTCTTCAACGAAATCCTTTCAAGTCTCGACGAGGCTCTTCTCTTCCTCTTCTTCAGACACAACCTTTCAAGCTTTGGCCTCTCAACCGTTCCTCTTCCCTTTCTTCTCAACGATGCTCTCTTCATTTTGATTTCCCTCATCCAAAACCGCAAAGGCCGAAGCTTCGTTCCTCCAAGACCGAACCAAGGAAGCTCTCTTCCTCTTTTGATTCTTCCTCCTCTCTTCAAAGCGCAAGCAAGGTAGGCCAAATTTCTTCTTCCCCTTCCTTCTTTTTCTTCTTCCTCTTCCTCCTTCTCTTTTTCATTTTCCCCTTTCCCTCTCTTCAAACCGCAAGCAAAAGGTGGGACTTTCTAATTATAATTTGAGTTTACAATCTCCAACTTCTGAAATTTCTGCAAGCTCACATTGTTCTGCTAGCGATCCATCGTTACACAGTGGTGTGAATCATTTCTTCACCCAAATGTGCACAAATAATCTTCAGGCTGAGGAATCTCACTTGCTGCCTTTAGAGACCCAATCCCATCCCATGAACTCTTCCATTAATCAGATTGTTAAGAATTCTACTAGCCATTGGGATGCTAAGACCATGCTCAACAATCTCTCCTTACTCGAGAAGAAGATCCATCAAGTTCAGGACATTATTGCTTCTATTATAAACCAAAAGAACCAACTCACTCTAGGGCCAAATGAATTGGTAGTTCAACAGCAAATTGTGACTACTGATCTCACTTCTATTATAGTTGACTTGATCTCTATAGCAGGAAACCTTCTTCCAACCGTTAGACAAAACCTCCTTTCTTCCCTTGCAAATGACGGAAACCGAGAAGCAACACGTCAGAGCGGGTTCTTCTACTCTTGCCTGCAGTGACAACCCTCTTTTCTTCCCCAACGGCGAAAACCGAGAAGCAACCGTCATGAGGGTTCTTCTTTAGGTTTACAGATTTCTGCTACCAAACAACCCTCTTTCTTCCTTGCAAATGATGGAAAGCAGAAACACCATCATGAGGCGTTCTTTCAGTTTTAGGCTCGTCTCACTTCTTCCTTCTCAAGTAGAAGGAGCGGCCGTCATGGCGAGTTCTTCTCTTGGTTTCCGGCATATCCAACCCCGTCTCTTTGCCAATCTTTGCAGCGCGCAGAAAAATGAGTCAGGACATGTGAGATGTATGAATGTGGATATATACATGCTTGTACTTCTTTGCAGGTTTGAAGGCCTCGTCATGCACATGAGGGCACGACGAGATAAAAAATAAGCTGCGGTTTCATTAGACATTCGCTTCACGAAGTAAGCCGACATCGTTAGATGCTCTCCTGGGCAATCTTTGCCAAAATTTTGTCTAATTTCTAGACTTAGAAAAAAAAAGGGGATGAATATATATTGCATTGTATGTCTTCTTTCGGGTTTGAAGAAATCGTGCTGAGTATAAGATGAAAAGCACGCGATGTCATGAAAACATTCATTCGCGTGAGAAAGAAAACTCCGTCGACACAGCGAAGGCGTCGAGAGTGTAAATTTAATCTAAAATTCAAGACTTAAACAAATTCAAATTGAAATTACCTAAACTTAAGTCAAATGAAAGGATACATGATAAATATGAAGATAAATGTCAAATCAAAGAAAAATAGGGGAAGAGCAGTTAAAAAAAAATTTGAAAAGAATAGAACACTCATTTAAAATACAAGCAAAATTTGGGAAGGCTAATATTAAACTCAAACTCTAATCAGAATTCTCATACTTAAATCAAGAAGAAAGTGAGTTCTCTTTATTCAAATTCCTCAAAATTAAACAAGTTCTTTGAATCAAACTTAGAGACAAATGTCAAACTCATAAGAGACAAATAAATTTGAAGTCTAGTTTCAAATAAATATGTGATTTGATGTGGAGTTAATGAATCTAAATTTGGTTTTAATAACAATATATAGAGATGATTACGCTAAGAATAAGCGTAGGTAAAACAATAAATACAAATTTGTATAACTTATCAAAAGTGATTTAAATTGAACATAATCAACTTGGAGAATTATAAAAACTCAACAAGTAAACTAAGTGCAAGTAATATTTTAAACTACAATCTAAATCAAAATATCTTCTTCGTCATCGGATTCGTAACACTTTATACAAGCGAATAGAAAGCGTTAATTAAGGCATTCTTAGATACACCCGCATGAGCTCCGACACTATGCTGAATGCTTAAATTCAAGTGTCTGAGGATACTGCACGAGTTGCTTCCCGATTTAGTCTTAGGACTGGGTCCGGGTTAAGAAAACTTAAAAAACCTATAATAAGAGTTTCAAATCAAATATCGGTAAATCGATTTTATCATACGACAAGTAGATCTAATCCTTTAGCAAGATCTATAAACAGTGGATCTAAAGCTCATAAACATATTCAAATTAATCGCTTTTCTAATCAAATTAACTCAAATCAAATATTAATCAAACCGCTTAAATGGAATTTATCATTAAAAGCTTAAATCAAAACTCAATCTATCCACCTTTCAAATGAACTCTAGCTCCAAAGTCAAAATGTTACATGTTTCACTCTCAATCAATCTCATCGTCAAGAAGGTAATTGTCCTCGATCATGGTTTGGCCAATTCACAAATGAAGAAGCATTACTGAGTCCTCGATGGACAATCGTTCCATTATATTACGATCAATCACCGTACTCGTATGCTTCCCCAATGACTCGCCTTTGAGTTGTGAATCATAGACACTTGATAAAAATCTGCCGTTGGGTAGACTTAAGATTCTTTAAACAAACACCACCTCGTCTACAAGGATTTCTTGACGATGAACATGTGTCTTGATAAGAATCTTCGTTAGTCGACTACCTCTCTAACAAAGTAGCAGGACCACGCGGGATGACGTAACCATGATCTAACATCATCATTCCCCCAACTATCCGGTATAAGCTGAAATGATGAATTTCATAATCTAAAATTTAAACTCCACATGCTGCTACTATACGCTACGCATTTAGCGACCTAATGACTAGCCTCAATCGAAAATTTTCTCTTACTTATTGAGAGGGATAATTAACTATGTGGGCTGTATAGTGAAACCCGAACAGATCTAAAATCCTCACCAAATGAAGATGAAATCTCGGGTGTTTTATCTACTATTTCATCCGCCTTTCCGAAAATTACACATTCATAAATCACTCTTCAATTCAATATTGGATCGGATGAATTTTCGACGTAAAGCCACTAAAAGTACATTTGGGCAAGTTTTTTGTTGCTTTACTTTTTAGAAAGTAACTACAGTTATGTTTGACTACTAGTTTTCTGACTGTTTTAGAAGATTTTATGATAAAAAATTATTTTTAAGAACAAAAACTGCTACTATTAGAAAATAACTATTTAACTATTTTTTTTAATATTTGTAACACCAACAATAACTTTTCAAAATCATTTTTCACACAACAACTTTATAATCATCTTTAAAAAAAGCTACACCTATCCCAAAAAAATCCTAAATGTGAACCAAACTATTCCTATATGTTGCACATGCTTTTTAAGAAAAGTTTGATTTAGTCATGCTGCTCCAACAAGAATACAAATCATCTTACAAAAGATGTAAACCTATACACTAATCAAATATTCCATCACGCTGCATGCATGTGTGATTAAGCTAATGAAGAAGTTAATAATTGCTCTTAATATTTTGAGATATTTTAAAATGAAAATTAAAAATTCACAATTATTTTAAAAATATCATGAAAGTTTTTTAAAAATTAAGCTTCTTAAACTCTCTTGCACTTATTTCAAGCCATATAACTCCTATTCATGACTCAAAATAATAATAATAATATATAAAAATAAATAAAATATATAAGTAGCCTTATAAAAACACAATGAATTAAAGATACAAATTTTGAGAAAAGAAAATGTGCATAGTTGACAAAGTTCATGCCCCAAAAACTTTGAACAAAATAATGATTCAAAATCACTCACTCACTTTTCATAAACCATTTTTATAATGAACCGAGAACTAGAATTTCGAACTATGAGTTTGTCCTTTATCATGCATTTGCATAAGGCATTTTATGTACAAAACTCATTTAAAAATAAAGCTCTAACACCTACCCTATCTAAAGCAGAGATAAAGACCCAATACTTGGACCTCCCTCAAATCAATGGGATGTAAGTAACAACACCCAATCTAATCCACATCATACAGCAACATTGGGAAACTAAATTCAAATGAACATATAAATCTCGTCAAATCCACCACTCTGTGAGCAAGCAAAGTTGACTGAAGCTTTCGCACATCTGCTATCTTATAAAACTAAAATGACAAGAGGGATGCCTTGCATATAAAGTAAGACCGTAAATCTAACCTATGGGCATTACTCAAATCTTCAAAATGTAAACCTCAACCCCCAATAAAATTCATCTAATGTTATGGAAATCATATTCAAGTGTTATATATTACATAAATTCACCTAACAGCAATGCTCTACAAGCGAGCAGGCAAAATCAACAAGGTTCATAATTTGACAATCTTTCAAGAACAATCATCTACAACTAAATAGCAGATTTGACAAGGATTATAGTACAATATGAAAAATTAGAACAGTGGAGAAAATACTTAGAAAACAAAGACCTTAAAATTAATAGAAAAAAGTCTAAATAAATGATTTCTAATTTTGGTGAAAATGATGTTAACAATTATTATTCAATAATATTAGAAAACAAAGGGAAACTTATGTGTGATTGTTAGGTATTAAGTATTGTGGATACATTATACAAAAGAATAAAGATGTAATAAGCATAGAACTCCTACAGTTAAAGTTGAATGGTTAAAATGGAGAACAACCTTAAAAACTTTATGTAATGGCAGAATGTAACTAAGGCTTAAAGG
Organism: Cymbidium sinense; assembly: GCA_021442155.1. Classification (NCBI taxonomy): domain Eukaryota; kingdom Viridiplantae; phylum Streptophyta; class Magnoliopsida; order Asparagales; family Orchidaceae; genus Cymbidium; species Cymbidium sinense. Next base: position 28,074,352 of record CM038221.1, on the reverse strand, counting down.
TAAAGTTTATAAAACGGCAATTAGGTGTTGATGTTATAAAGATCTAAATGTTGCTGTAATAAATTCAATGTTATTAAAGTTAAGTGTGATAGAAAGGAGGATGTTGAAGTAGATGTGTGTATGAGAAATTACAAGATCGAGAAAGTCGACTAATTTGGGCAAGATCGCCACAACGAAAATTTGAGGTAAATGTGGCTCGAAATTATTTCGGAGAACAACCTTCGCCGCTGCTCAGCGATAAGCGAACGGGCGGATGAAGAAACAGATTTATAACGAGGCGTTTACATGAGGTTCGTTTGGATTTTGAACCGCAATGGATTTGATTTAATCGATATCGAGCTCGAGCTCGATGATCCGACTGTCGAATAAACTTCAACGAGGAAGCCGAAAGCGATTGAGGAGATATGGCTTCGAATCGGCTCGAACACACCCCTAGATGTGTGCCCAAACTAGAAAAGATATAGACTTTGACAGCCTACAAGTAAATAATGAAGGGTAGAAAATGCATTCCTTAGATGAGCTAATAAAATTAGGGCATTATAAAGAAAAAAGGAAATCGAAAGTTACATGACTAGGGGTTATTTATAATGATGTATGAAGAAGAATAAGTTAAACACCTCAAAAAAACACACAACTGAGCTGAATGAAAAATGAGAATTAATAACACCAACATCAAATAGTCGGGTTAAGATAAATGGTGATGGTAATGATGGGCCAATAGTTAAATAGTGAAATCATATCCGCCTCCATAGAATATTTCAAAATGGGAAGCTCTTAACGGAGGTAGACCTAACTCTGACTATTAAGGAATATTAAGAGAAAGACAATGGATTAATAAATCCAGTTATGCCTATCTATATCCTACCTAGAATCTTTGATCTCAGCTGCGAAGCTGCACCTCTCTTGTTTAATCGTATTCTAAGTATATCCAACCATTCCAGCTAAAACTTTGACATTAACAAACAAAGAAATTTAGAATCATCCTCAAATGATATGGGAAGACAAACGATTCCTGAAATATTTGAAATAGGTTTTCATTTTGTCAAACAGGCAGCTTTTGTTACATTACAACTTACAGGCAAGACAACATCTAGTAAATCGTTCTATAAAGCATTCAAATAAAAGGTAAATAAAAGTAACTTGTCATGTTATTTTTCTCTTTGTTTGGCTTAACGCCTAGTGCTTCTACGGTCTTAGTCTATTTCCTTATATTCATGCCCAGAGCTCTTGTTTATCAGAAGAAATAAAGAAGTACGCATAATTATATGGCCATCGTTTTCTCTTTGTTATATTACAACTTACAATCAAGACTATCTAGTAAATCACTTTAAACGACTTCCTTAAAAATAAATAAAAGTGACTTGTGATGTTATTTTTCTCTTAGTTTGGACTGACACCATAGTGCTTCTGCAGACTTGGTCTATTTTCTTGTATTCATGCCCAGAATTATTGTTTATCAAAAATAAATAAATAAATAAATGAGACAAAAATATGGATGAGTGGCCGTGAGCACCTCCCCCTGATTCACAGAGTAGTAAATCTGCCTTATACAAGTTGGACAGCTCTTCAAGGGGTCCAAGATTAATGCTTATGTCCTCACGTATAGCAGCATGTGGACAGCCTCCTGTCTCAACAGCTCGAATCCTCTCCTCAGGAAGTGCTCCATTCTTCACCAAGAACTCTCCATCCTCTTTCGTGAATATGTCATTTGTCACCTAATAAAGCATAAAAATTTCATCAGAAATGAAAAGCAGCTACTACTTACACTTACGCAACTAATAAACTTCTAGGTGCCTGCGATGAATAATGGTACCAATTATATATGTAATGTGTGTGTATGTCTATATATATACATATGTGTGTGTCTACTGCAAACAATTTATACAAATTAGCATGTGTAAATTAAAAAAGTAGCAACTTAATTAATACAAACAATCATTCACTACCTTTGATGGCCAACAAAAACAAAAAAAAAAGTCGGCATGAAGTGGTACATAATGAAAGAGGAATTACACTTAAGATCAAAGATCATAATAAAGTACCATAAAAATTCAAATTATACTAAGTCAAAAAAAAGAAATCCAACCACTCTCCTGACCAAATAAAGATAACACAAAAAAAGACAAAGTAAAGTAGGATGAGAAAGAACAAAAATCACTAGACTCACACTTGAGTAAGGACATGGCCTCCCACAGCAATTTATGTCATCAACACCAGTAGCCTTATCATAACAATTTGGAACCATTGCTATGAATCCTTATTTTTAATTCATTCATGCTAAGTGTTGTCTAAGGTGTTAAATATATTCGTGGCAAATCATTTTGAATAATTTTTATTCTTGTAATTTTAAGTTTAATATTTTTCCTTCTTAATCCTCTAACAGCAATTTTATTAACTAGCCTAAAGGCACATTTCGTAATTCATTGTATATGCCCATGCACCATGAGTCTATTTTTAATCATCTTATCATCAATAGTTACCACCCAAATATTTTCTCTGATATAATCACACATTAATTTATCATAATTTAACCACACATCGATTTGAATGTTCTCATTTCTACAATATTCAGCTAAGATATTAATGCTTTTTAAAGCCCAACAATCAGATGCATATAACAACATCGGCCTAATGAGGTTCCATAAAATCTCCATAATATACTCTTATCACAAAAAAGTCCTAAGACATTTTTCTACTTTAATCATACATCCTTAACTAAAAGTTAAAACATCGTTTATATCTTCATTCTTTCGTTAGATAAAAAATAAAAAATTAAATCTACCACATCTAAGTATTACATTATCTTCTAATAATATTGAACGATAATTGCTAACATTATACAAAATAAAATTAAATATTATATACTAAATCTTTATTCTACTAATGCTATGTCACATATCCTGAAACAATTCAAGCCACATACTTAAAGAAGAGGACTTAGCATCCAAAGAAACATTATTAATCCATAGCCAATGAATATTTATATTATGGTAGGAAGGTGGTAGTTTTGTAAATATATAAGAATTGGGTGGTTGCCCCTTGTTTGAATGGAAAATTCCCCTCTGAAAGAAGGAAAAACAAAGAGAGACAATCTCAAACAGCAAAATAGTCAGACTAAACCCTAATACACAAAACAATCTATGTATATTAAATAAATCAAACCCTAAACTAAAGGATAATTGAACCAGGATTAAGCTGAACCGGTCCTGGTTTAAGTTGAATCGGCCCAGGAAAAAGGGGGGAGGCCGGCATGAACTGAACCCCCCTCTATGCACAAACTCCCGCGTCAGAGCATGTTACGAGTAAGGGAGTGCATAAGTTAGCATTGTGTGGCTGATCCTTAACCAATTAAAACCACAACCCTGCAGGCCTGCACCATCACTCCTATCATCCTTTATAAGTTATGCCAAAAATATTTATCATTTTCATAGCAATCATTTTATCCTTAACAAAATGTCATCTAACACCATTAGCATTTAACTCAAAAATGAAAATTGAATAACAAGAATATGAAAGTATAAACAAGTTCCTTCAGAATGATAACCATTTCTAATACAAAAATCTACAATAAAAGTGGACCACGTATAAAAGCAGCAGTGCAAATCCAAAGTAGTTGATTAAAATCTATACCTTCATCAAATAATCACTGGTTTTGCTTTAATTCATTATAAGAAGGTTATGCAACAATTTCAGGAATATTTATGGGTAATGGTTCTCTTTGTGTAGCCTCCAAAAGATAAATGACCCCTAATATGTTTCAGGTCAGTAAAGATGCGCTCTTGCTTGATTCACAATGCATCCAATTTCTCTTGCAAACCTCAACAAATTTGACCCCTCTGTTGATTGTTCAAACGAAATTGACATTGAGCCACCTTATGAGTATCTTTGATGCGATCTAACATTCTTAGATAATGAGACAAGAAGTATCTCGGTTTAACATTCTTCCTTATGCAAAACAATGCATAATGCTATTTTCAATGTAAATGTGCATAATAATGCAACTTTTTATGATTTTTTTAGAAGAATACAAAAAAAATAATAGACCAAACAAATGCACAAATTATCCATACATGAAGTTATTAGCTAATAGTAACGAACGATTTTATCATTAAGAATTAAAATATAAATAAATGGGAAGCCTAGATAAATCCAATCACGCTTTGCATGAAGAGCTAATTAAAACAAAGAAAAATAGTGAAGAAAGAATAAGCATTCAAATCTTGCACTTGAACAAGGACATTGCAGCCTGAACGAATCCGAATCTCACTTATAGAACAAGACTACACATCCAAAAAAAACTTTTTCAATTAATAACTAAAAGATAATAGAGAAACCACCTATTTAAAATAGAAACATCGAAGGAAAAAAAAGTATCAAAGATCCCATAATAAAGGTGACTTTCCAAAACGTACAGCTTACTACACCATAAGATACAATTTAGAAACTTTACTCTGAATGGACTCATCATAAGGTATATTAAGAATAACATGCCATACAATATCAAGACAAAGGCTTAAACTTCAGAACATAATGTATAAGATTCATTAACATATATGGTATGTCAAGTTCATCATATCTAATGATCCCAATTCCCGAGACAGACTTTTAGTTTTCAATCACATACAACAACAACAATAACAACAAGCCTTTATCCCACTATGTGGATCGGCTACATGAATCCTTCTTCTCCATTATGTCCTATTATATTTCAAATTCTCATTTAATTTTAATAAATTAAGATCATTTTTTATACATCCTAACCAAGTTTTTTTAGGTCCATCTCTACCTTTCTTAACATACGGCAAATCTAATACATCTACTCTACTAACCAGGTCATCGTACGGCCGACGTTTTATGTGGCCAAACCATCTAAGAAGACTCTCTCTAATCTTATCTGCCACTGGAGCTACTCCAACCTTTTCCCGAACATATTCATTTCATATTTTATCTCTAAGAGTAAAGTCATTCATCCACATGAGCATCCTCATCTCTGCAACACTTAGTTTTATGTTTCTCTTTTACTAGCCAACATTCTACACTATAAATCATTGCAGGTCTTATCACCATCTTATAAAATTTTCCCTTAAGTCTAAGCAATACTTTTCTATCACAGAACAAGCCACATGCATTCCTCCACTTCAATCATCCAACTTAAATTCTACCAATAACATCCCGATCTATTTCACCATCATTTTGAACAATAGACCCATACTTGATCACCCAATGTCACAACACCACCATCTACAACTAAAATTACAATCCATATATTCAGTTTTAGATCTACTCAAACGAAAATCTTTAGCCTATAAGGTTGATCGCCATAATTTAAGTTGCTCTGAGACTCCCTCTCTAGTCTTATCAACAAGAAGAATGCCATCAGCAAAAAGCATACACCAAGGTACATCCTCCTATAAATGCCTAGTAAGAACACCCATAACTAAAGTAAAAAGATATAGGCTTAAAGCCAATCCTTGATGTAATCCAACTAAAATATGAAAATATTTTGTCAATCCTCCTTGTGTTAGGACATAAATAACAACTCTAGTATACATATCCTTAATGGCTTGAATATAACTAATATTAACTACTTTCTTTTCTAAAACTCTCCAAAGGACATCTCTTGGAACTTTATCATATGTTTTCTCTAAATAAACAAATATCATATGTAGATCCTCCTTACTTTCTCTATACTTCTCCATCAAACCTCTCAAAAAATGAATAGCATCCATAGTAGATCTACCCGGCATGAAACTAAATTGATTTTGAGAAACTTTTGTATCACATCGTAACCTATGCTCAATTACTCTCCCCCATAATTTTAATGTATGACACATTAAATTAATTCCTCTATAATTTGCATGCTCTTGTGCATCACATTTATTCTTAAATATAGGAACTAACAAACTCTTCCTACATTCATTTGGCATCTTTTTAGACTTTAAAATACAATTAAAAAGATTCGTAAACAAAGAAATTCCTTGATTGCCTAAGCATTTTCACACTTCTATTGGAATATCATCAAGTCCTACTATTTTTCCACACTTCATTTTTTAAAACTTTTTCAACTTCAAATTCACTAATAAGAAGATAAAAATAAAATTCTTTATTTTTATTTAGGATACTAAGATCGCTAAAATCAATCGTAATCTCAAATTCCTCACTGAAAAGTTTATCAAAATAATTTATTCACCTATTTTCAATATTCTTTTCTAAGAAAAACACTTTATGATTTTCATCCTTAATGCACTTCACTTGAACTAAATCTTTACTTCTATCTCTTTACTTGGCTAACTTATATATATATATATCTTTCACTTTTTTTTAGTATTCAATCTATTGTATAAATCACTAAAAATTAAATTTTTTGTATCGCATATTGTTTTCTTAGAATCTCAACAAATCACTTTATATATTCCCCAATTCTTCAAGTTTTACATATAAGCTAAATTTTATAAAAATTTTTTTTCTTTTCTCGACATTTTCAGAATTACTTAATTCACCTGCTATTTTTTCTCATATAACATTAGCTTCCTTATAAACATCTCATAAACCCTTGCAGCTTGCTCTTCAAAATATTTTTATTAATGTTTTTCAAGTGCCCTCATCTAATCCTAAGACAATAGTTAGATTTAATTTTCATCTTCCAATCTTTCATCATAAAATCTAAAACTAATAATCGATGTTAGGTACTTAAACTTTCACTCGGAATGACCTTATAATCTTTACAATCTAAACGATATATTTTTCATATCAGAAAATTATCAATCTGTATTTTACTAAATCCATTCTTATAAATAATAATATGCTCATCTTTTTTCTTAAATAAAGTATTATCAACTACAAAATCATAAGATAACACAAAATCTAATATACTCCTACTTTCTTCATTATACCCAAATTCATACCACCAAATACTTTAAAATCTATACCTACAACATGTTCATTTAAATCTCCTCAAATAAATATTTTTTCTTCAAGAGATATCTTTTATATTAATTCCTCTAAATCATTCCAAAATTTTCTTTTGAGCCCATATCCAAACCTACTAAAGAAGTATAAATACTTATAACATTGATAATCTTAGTATTAATAACAATTTTTAAAGCTATAATTCTATCTACAATCCTATTTATATTTATAATATTATCATTCAAAATTTTATCTATAATCACACTTACACAATTTCTAATTCTACTCCTACCTGAATACTAACATTTAAAACCTAAACTATAAATCTACTTAAACTTCTCCCCAACCCATTTAATTTCTTGAATACATAAAATATTTATCTTTTTATGAAGCAGAATATTTATTAAATCCATTAATTTACCTATAAAAGTGTTTATATTCTAAGCTCCTAACCTAATTCTAATTTTATGGATTAAATTCTTTGTTCGCCATCCATCCATAATATGAGAACCCTTGCTTATTTAACACTGCACCCGAGCATTGATGCACTTATTTAACATTCTAGTTTTCAATCACATAAAGCACGAATTATTTATGCACCTTATGATGCTAATGTAATGCACAATCCAAGAAACTTATGCTAAAACATATTATAAAATAAAGATGAGGGTTTTCTATCATAACCTATGCTATTTTCCGCCATGTTGATACCATCGACCAAATGTACCTTAACATGAGAGATATCACACGTATTTTGTTGATTTTTGACTGAAGACCAGAAACCCAACTACCTCTACTGATATCCAACTAGGCTGCAATGGACTCCATCCAAAGCACCACAGCACAAAAAAAACCAAAAAAATTCAATGAGTTTTTATTTTCAATGATGATTGTAACATTGAGTTCTGCACCAACAAAGTCTTATTTGTAATAATAACTGAAAAAAATCAAATGGCATTAGGATTATATTTCATGATATTCTATGTCAGTTTAAGAAAATACATGATATGATCTCAACTTTCACCATAGATTACATCCAACCATTACTTGATAATAGAAGCCAATAATACTATAACGGTACATGTTCCAATAACATCAAAAGTAATAATTAAACGCAAGAAAAATAACTGAATCCCTTTATTATAGAAAGCTAAAAGTGACTTCTAAACAAGTAGACAACATAAGATAATTTGCAAGGCCAAAAAACAAAATCATTAGAATATTACAAGCCGTCAAAAAATTACGCTACAGGAACCTAATACATACCATGCAATTCTAGGATATTAAAGCCATGATTTAATCAATAAACAATAGCTTATGTGAGATTCTATAATGCGGGACAGAAACAAGAAAAGTTAATCTTAAGAAAAGTTAGAGGATGAAGTAAAAGGTACATACTGCTGCAAGACTGTACTTATCACGGAGATGCTGGCAGAGTGCTAACATTAAAGCCGTTTTACTGGAAAGAGGGAAATAGCATTAAAACAAAATAAACAGATTTAGAACCTACAAAAGGGACTTCAAACCTACTCTGAGAAGCTATTTTGTTGCTTGTAGATATAAAATATATTTTAGAAAATCATGAATTCATTTCACTCATTTTGGTGTAAAAACAAAGTCATTAGATTTGAGGGGATTCTGAGAACATGTAGTTCTTAAAATTAGGAGACTTTTGCATGCACAGTCATCATATTCTTCTATATCCACAGATTAATCACCTTCAATCTTAACTTTTCAATTTGACTTTCAAATATTGAAATTCATAACAAAAGTCAACCCATATTTTGCATTTTTGTAAAATTCCCAGTGATTTGATTGTGCATACACAAATACCTGGGTCCAGTAGTTCGAAAAAATAGGGAGAGTGACTAAATTGTAAATTCATATGTATTGTGTGGTTGATTTGTAAATATCCCTAAAATTAAATATTATCAGATTTTTAAATTTTTTTTATATTTTCTAACGTTAAGCAAACAAATAAGCCCTAAGGATATCATCCAAAACCGTTACAAATTAGCATACATAATTTAAAAATAAATAAGACAACAAATAAAATAATAATAAAACTAGAAAAATGGCCAAATCAAACTTGGGTTTTATGTGAACAGACTTTGTCATGTACTACCCCATGGCAAATCTTTCATAGTTAATAACATGGATGCTAAAACCTCCACCTCTCCTATCAAGAAAGATAACAAGAGATCCAGGCTTCTATTCTACTGCATATAAAGGTCACAACTAGAGAAGCAGGGACATCACTTCATATTGATCATAAAACCATGTAAAGAACAGTAAGAGCATGTTTGGGATCAATTTTATTTTGCATTTTTTGTTTTTGTTCTTATGTTATTTTTTAAAATATATTTATTTCATATATTTTTTTTAAGTATTTTTATTTTTCGTTTTTAAAAACTAATAACATTATTTTTAAAAATACTAAAAATAATTTTTAAATAATTTGAATATTTTTAAAAATAGCTATCACCATCAAATATGTTTTAACTTAAAACAAAACAAAAACTAAAATTGATCTTACTTTTGTTTTTTTTTTTTTTATGTTTTATGTTTTCATTTTATTTTGTTTATATTTCATTTCAAACTAGAACATGTTTGGTGTTAATTATTACTTTTAAAAATACTGAAAACATTTAAAAGTTATTTTGAATGCTTTTAAAAATAATATTTTTTATTTTTGAACATAAAACATAAAACATTTAAAAAAATACACTAAACAAATATGTTTTTAAAAATAACATAAAAACAAAAACAAAAAACACAAATCAAATTGATCCCAAGCAGCTCCTAAGCATTTGGGGACCTTAAAAACAAGGGCAATTTTGTGTGCAATACAGAAATATTGCATATTTATAAAAATAACACGCAACTATTTTTATTAACAATAATAGAACTCAAATCTTAAAGATCACTGCAAAACTACCACCATTCATTATCAATAATTAGCAGATCTTGGCAACAATTAGAGGCAGCAAGATTTAAGGATCTTCTTACTTATATCATTAAATATTCAGGCTATAACTCAGACAAAAGATATTAGCAACCAAAAGTTTTTTGCATTTAACACTTCCAATGTTTGATAAATCTCGATTTATGTTTTTTACTAAATCTACATTTGTTTAAATCCTGCTTGTTGCCAAAAAGCTCAAAAAAACTATACAACGAGATGGTCATACTGCCGAAACAGACATCAATGCGACGGCATGAAAAAGGAAAAGAACCGTGTACCCAGTGCCGACAGGACCACCGATGCCAACGGTGAAGGCGCGCTCTTTGAAGTCTCTGGTGCCGAGCGGCGGCGGGCGGCTACCGAAGAGGCCGGGGGAATAGATCGGCTCATGCGAATGGGGTGCGAGCCCGTCGTGCGAATGATAAACCCTGCCATCCGGCCCCACCCAGGACGACGAGCCGTCATCGTGCCATCCTCTAAAACCAAACGGACATGGAAATAGAACGACGAGATTTGGTTAGCAGATCAATGGACGAATATGAGAAAGCAGAGTAGGAGCGTATTTACTCGTGGGCATGGTGATGGTGATCGGCTTCGGGCTCCATGAGTGAAGATATTTGCGCTGCGAAGGATCGGAGACAAGGATCGATGGAGGAGTTAGAATGACGCTTGCGGTTAATGGAGCGGACCAGCGGAGTTTGCCGGCCAGAAATTTTTCATCGCAGACCTTATTTTATTGGGGGATTTACGTACATACCACGCAATTCTTATGAATTTACGTATTTCACACCCAAACTTTAATTTTACTTAAATAAGACCTAAATCTTTATTATTACATCAAAAAATACACCCTTTTACTTTTTTTTCGTGAAATGACTTTTTTGAGCGTAGGAAAGTTTGTAAATATCAAGTGAAATAATACTGAAACGAAGAATTAATGGTATGTATGTAAATTTCCCTATTTTATTTCATTATTGTTAAAGATACAGTAGTCTTATCCATTCTTTCCATAGATAAGATAATGTTAAATTTTTGTCTTATTTGCCTTCATTAGTTTATGCCTTTTTTTTGGAAAATTTTTTTGCAATGGGTATCCACCCAACACCTCACCTACCTTATGGGTGGAAATGTCGTTGTGACTAATCCCATGCCTAGTACATTCATCGCACACGATTGGTCCCCACTTACTTTCCCCACTGTGGTGTACTCCGCCTCAGGATTCAAACTCGTGGAGTTCTGCCAAGCACCAAAGCTAAGAGACGGTGGGTTAGTTTATGCCTTCTTTCTTCTTCTTCTTTTTCATTATTGTATTCTTAAAATTTATCTCATTATGCCTTCTCCCTCTCTCACACTCTATCTTTTATCTCTTTATATGAACACTCCCAATACTTTATTATCTAAAAACCTTTCTCTCCTTAATCTTTCATTCATTCTTATGGCAAATGTTATTAAAGATGTCAACCCATTTCCTCAATCAACTAGTCCAACCTATCAATCTCTTTCTTGGGACCTTGACCTTGACACTCTTATACATGACCTTAAATCCTCAATGCACATCTCTCAAATTTCTTCGGGAAGAACTATTAATTTGAAGGATTTGATTTACGGCTAGAGCTCTAAAGCTTGAGAACTATCTTTATATTTCATCGACTGCAATGAGAAGGAGGTTTCATTTTTGGAGGAAGACCTCCTTAATGGTGGAGAGGAATGGGAGTTTACATTGGCAGGCTATGTTATATGTAAAAATCATATATCTCTCTACTATCAATGATAAGAAGATTTTGGAGGCTTAAAATCTATTCAATAAATTAACTCTTATTAATGATTTCTTCTTTTTTAATCTCTCTTGTGTTAATGATTATAATATAAATTAAAAAGTATCTCCTTGCTTCAATGATAAAGATCCTTTATCTTTAAAATGGATATAAAATTTCCAACATACTAAAGAGGGCTACAAGAAAATCTCTATATGGATCAAATTTTCAAGATTTAGTATATGATATTAAATAAAGATGGTTAATCTCTTTATTCTAATAAGGTGAAGATTGCTTTGGTTGTTAATAATCCCAATACTAATAAATCTAGGCTAAAGTGTGTAGAGTGTGTCTAGATATCCACTTCTAAGTTGTTTTACATTATTCATGTTAATCTCAACAAGAAATAATTCTTCTAAAAGGTCATTTATGATTGGAAGCTAAAGTCATACTTTCAATATGATACATTTGTCTATGATCTATGATGGAGCTTGTTGTCTCTACACCCCCTCTAAATAATTTGGTGTGGGTAAATGTTGAAGCCAAAGCAAAGTCCCTTCTATTAGAAGATCAAGTAGGTTGATGGCCTTCCTTCTTGCCACAATTCTCATATACCTTCTGTGTACATTACCTTTCTCCTTTTGGTTCTTGAAGAGACCTCTGTATTTGTTGATATTGATGCCACTTAAACAGCATTCAATATTAATTACCTACCTATCTTGACTCATTTATCCTTTAATACTTCTTTAATAAAGGTTTCCAAACATCCTCCATCTTCAATGAACCTTCATCCACATTTTGAAATTAATCATAATATTCATGAAGGCCCAAGCTATTCTTCTTTTATGCTTTTATGGAGAAAGCTAAGAACAAGCTAAGTAATCCTAACTAAAATATACTAGACCTAGCCAATATAACTCTAATTCTTCTTCATCTTCATATTCATATTATCATTATATGTGGAATGTTTGGGATCATTTTGGTGAGGGTGGCATATTGTTTGTACAAACTTAAATAAAGAATTATAATATTGGCATGACGTGTGTATTGGAAATGAAATAAACCATTGAAGTACCCATTGGCCTCTTTACATTGAAAAGGTTGTTCAAAAATAAATAAATAAAAATAATTATTAGCTTTTGATTTTGTAGTTGGGAACATGATTAATGAGAGAATTTCTTTTTGCTTCCTCTTCAATAAACTCCAATCAATTCATGGAGTTGTTTTCTCTAAGCTTATTGAATTCTTTGTTACTACTCTATATACTATAAGTAATATTTTAAGTATAAAAAATCATAGAGACTCTATTTGTAATATCTTTAAGATTTTTAACATAGAGTAGAGTATTTTGACAAACTCTATTGCATCTAATCTTCTTCAAATAAAGTTAGAAGTTGCATTCCTCTTTTGATAGAGTTCAAGGACTTTAATCAATTCATTTCCCAAATTTTTATTGTTAACCTTCCATATGTTGGGTTATCGTTATCTTTTATTTGGTTTGACAACCAACCTTCTTACCAAATTAAAATCAAGATAGATCAAATTGTTTTGAAATAGCCTCTATTTGGATTTTTCTCTCACTCATTTTTTAAAGTTTGGTGCTCTTATCCTCTAATAATGTTATTTTAGTTATCAAATTGGCCAATTCGCCTCATCTAAGCATAACATCATCATTGAGAATTGTAAGCATTGTTTACTTGTGCTTCTATGATCCCATTGTTCCTCTTGAAATATGCTTGTGACTTGGAATCCAATATTTATCTTTATAAGAAATTTGAAGTTGTTAAGGTTGTCTTAAATGGTGATTATATTAATTCTAACTTGTATCTCAGCTCCAATGGGTATAAAAAGCAACATGTAACATATTTAACGTGCCAAAAAATGAATCATATACTAAATCTATATTTATTAAAGCTAAAATTATGCAATAGAAGTTTATTATGTCTTCTAGCTATGTAATATAAGGGGTGTTCTTTATGTCTAGAGAGGAAAATATAAATGATTTCTTCTCCTACTAGTCCTATAATTCTTAGGAGTTCGTAAGATTTTTTAATCTCTAAGTCTCTCGTTTGAAAATAAAAAATATTTTCTTCCATGTTAGAATTAATTAAACTTTTTGGCTTAATGATTTAAAATATAAATTATTTATTATGTGTTGAGACATTATTAGCCCCCCCCTTTTTTTTAGCTTTCCATGATTTCTTAAGATCTATAAGCTTTCAAATATGATTAAGCATTATGTCATCACACCACTACCTAAAAAGTTGCATTCCAATGATCTCGCAGACTTCAAATCAAACTGACTTTATAATATCTTTTACATAAATATTCACAAGCTTCTTGAAAATTGCTCAAAGTTTATCTTAGATTTGATTATTGTCCGAGATTAGATGGCTTTTGTTCAACATGAAGATATTGCATATAACAGTAAAAATTCTTATAATATTATCACAATTTTAAGTTTCAATTTCAACGAACCCCTTTAATATTATGATTGATTTGGATAAAACTTTTGAAAGTGTTGATTACAAGGTTCTCATTTATATGATGATTCAAAATAATGTCTCTTCTTTATTTCCGATATAGATTAAAACTCACATAAATAATATGCCTTTATCATTAATAATAGCCAATTTTATCAATACTTTTAATATTGAATGGTTTATAACAATTAATGATGCCTATATTTCATTTAGATATAGACTATTATTCTAATTTTTAACAAGATAATTAAGAAGATGGATTCAATTATATTTCAATGTTTAACATATTGATTAATAATCTCATTTATGTTGATGATGTGACAAAATTGACGTTGATTATTTATTCCACTTCTCACAACTCTTAGTCTACTCTGGATGAGTTTATATGTTGACTCCATTAAATAAAAAATCGACTTCTTTGATTCTATTATAAGTGTTTATTATTTATATGATATAATTGGTATCAACTAGAAAATTTTCTCGTTGCTTATCTAGGGGTCCTACTCAAATCAGGTTAATTGTTGTAATGAGGATTATTGTGCTTGATAAAGTCAACTCTTTGCTAATAGACTAGAAGCAATATCTTATTTTCCTTACTCATAAGTTCCAATTATTGTACTCATATATCATAAACTATCTTATTTATTGGCTCAAATCAATTTCATTACCTAACTACATACTAATGATAACTAGCTTCTTCTCTTTTATTTATTTTTTTTGTTTAATTATGATAATGTTGAGAGATTAAAACTTGTCTCTTTACATATTATGACATTGCATAAGGAGAAAGGGGCACTAGTCTTTCTTTTATATCCACACTTAATTATATTTATAAGATAAAATAATACGGAGACTCTTGAACTCAAAAAATCAACTTACTCTTTTGGTGTGATATTCTTAATGGCTCAATTTAAAAACATGGCATTGATTTTGTTTTAGCTATTTAGAAATATTTGAATTAAGTTGCATTCTAAATAAGCCTTTGAATATCTTTTTATGTTAGAATGATAAAACAATATATCTTTCTAATGACCATTAAGACTATAGTCTTTCCTTGAGAGAGATTTTATTCTTTCTTATTTTATGTTTTTCAAATGTTAAATTTAGTTTCATTATTTGTAGTAGTGAGTACTTAGTTATATATATATTTCTAGATAAAATTTTCATTTGGGTATAATGGATTGATAATTGTGGAATATCCTAAATGCATATTATTTCAAGAATGTTAAAAAGATTTTTTTTGTTTTTTATATTCAACATAAATTATTCACCATGCTATATATATATATATATATATATATATATATATATATATATATATATATATATATATATATCACTCTCTTTATTATTAAATTGCTTGTTTAGATAAGGTTAAAATTCATTATAAATCTATTAATTATGACATCAACACCTGAACTCTCTATCTTTTGTAATACTGAGATTAAAAAAAAACACATGTATGCCATTTTATTATAGAAATTTTTTCAAATAATTATTTGTAATATGTATCTTTAATTTTTAGGCTTATTTGCTTGTGGCTAGAAGATGTTATCTTCTCATTATTCATGTTGTTATTTGTTACATTTGATGGGAAAATGGTAGGATTCACCATAATGGTTGCCTTCCCCATGTTGACTTAACTCTTAATATTAAGTTCCAAGTGGGAATTAAGCTTAAAATATGAAAAGTTAATTAAAAATTGTCATTGAATATTTGTTTGTAAATAAAACTTCATAATCTAGTTTGAATTATATTTTAACTAGATGATCAAATTTTTAAATGGGTCAAAATATGTGGTTTAAATTTCTCATCTTGCATAAACTTATATATATATTTCATTTGCTTTGTAATAAATATAGATGTCTAAGCTTACCATTTATGTGAAGATGCATTATACTATCTATGTCATATTTAGAGCTAGAGGCGTGATGGAGAAAGTTATTAAAAGTTTGAAAGCTATGATCAATTTGAAATCAAATTCTGAATGTTCTAAAGTGTAGCATTATATGGCCCTGATACAACAACTTCATTTAAAAAAAGCATATCACACACAAAAATAATAGCTGCTCAATTATTTTCAATAATAGAGGTGAGAATAAAAGGTTAACTATCTTCATATCTCTAAATTTATTATAATAGTTGGATTGAGTTCTAGTGAATTTTTTTAGTGATGATGAGTTTAAGAAGATGAACAATAATACAAGGATAAATAATACTTACATTAATAATAATAATAATAATAAATTCAAGAATGTTTAGATTAATAAGGCTTAAGGCTTTATAATTGGAGATAAAAAAAAGGTAAAATAGTTATACCATAAGCAATTTACATCAAATGGTTATGTCCTACTTTTGAAAAAAAATAAGAAAATAATATTAAAAAAGCTAGTAATTAATATTAAATGATGATTGATAACTTACAAGCATATAAGAGGGAAAAAAACTAAATATAGATAGACACAATGTGATAGAAGTAATTTTCATATTTAAATTCCAAAGAATCATGTTTTATTTAGAATAATTAATGAAGAGTTGATTAGAAATAATCCCAAATCTCAAGTTAACATCAATCTTTTAGTAAATAACAATGAATAAGTCATTCCTCATGATCTTGTCAAATTTTTATAAAATTCGACCTTTTTATATGCCTTCAATACTAAAACATTCTACATAATAATGATCGACTTAAACTTTATTGTGATTTCCATTCTAATGTGATGAGTCAATACTATGGATAAAATGTTGATAATACTATTTATTTTTAACATATATTTTATTTCTTATAATCCATACGAATCATTAAATAATTATTCTAAACATATGCCGATAATGATTTTTTTGGAAATTGAGCCCTTTAAGGCGCATGCACCTTGCACTTGAACACGAGTCTTAATAGAGGGGAGAAACCCCTCAACCATGCTTGGACCTATCATGGCATTTAAAATATCATGAATTTTTACACATAGGTGTCAACATTTGATTTATTTACTTTGCCTAAATTTTATAACTTTATTGCAATCTTTTTATTCCCACAACAGAACTAATTTTATTGTGAAAGAAGAGAAAATCACATTATCAGATAATAATCTAAAATATGAGAATATACTTTGAGAAGAGTATATATAGTTCTAAATGGATAAATGATAAGTTTTATAATATTTGATTAAATAAATATATTATAGACACTATTCTAAATTGATAAATTATGAAAAATAAAATATATTTTGTATTTTTTATGTTGCACAGTCAATTTTAATTTAGTAAAATTTGGAAACGTATGAAACGTTGAGGGATCTGAGGCCGTTCGGACCGACTTGTACAACCCGAAGACCGACTCTAGCCGCGAGCGAGCGAGAGCGAGAGAGAGAGAGAGAGAGAGAGAGAGATGGAGGGAGGAGGGAGAGCGAAGAGGATGGAGTCCCTGGGATGGCTGACGGAATCGGCGGTGATGCCAAAGAAACACAAGGCCATCGAGGGCGTAGGAGCGTCCTCCATTGTAGAGCTCAAGGCTCAGCTTTACCGCACCCAGGAAGAAACCCGCAAGATCCGCGAGTCCGCCCCTGATTCCTCTGAATACCTCCGTGCTAAGAAGAAGATTATTTCCTCTGGTCCCTTATCCCATAAGAACTCTGGCGTAGAGGAACGCGACAAAAGGTATTTTTATTGATTCTATTCCGATCCCTTTCTTGCATATCGAGCAGATGTTTCTGTGACAACTGAATTGTTTGATGTAGTGCTTTATTTGAATTTTTTTTTCAGTGATGTTAGGCTTTATTCTGCTTATGCACTTATGTAAATGAAAGTAGGGTTTCGATGAAGTGGGGCACTTCAATTTTCCTGCTCGTGTTTTTTGATGATGGAGAAACCGAGGTTTTCTGATTTTCTTTTTGTATCTTTTATTATTATCCTTCATTATGTTCGCTTAAGGTAATATTCTTATGGAGAGGGAATAGGCAAACTTTGTGTGCACAACTTGGAATAATTAATGTGTACAACTTGGATGTAGAGCACTCAGTTGATTTTAAATAAATTTATTCTTTCAATAGTGAATCAATAATAATTGTAAGGTACATCGCCAATTTATGAAAATAGGGTAATCAAATATAAATAAAATCTAATCATATATAAACAAAACACTATTCAAAATTAAACCTACTCTCATCTGGAAGAAGTTAAAAATCTATTAAAATATTAAACAATAAGAATAGGAAATTTCAGCCATGATTAAGAAATAAGCTTAAAAAGTATTTAATATGGGTTCCATTTAGATTTTTTATAGTCTGACTTGACTAGCATTTGTATACTATTTTGGATCGTTTGAGGGCCTATATTGCATCAATGCTCTTGAGGTGCAAATAACTTTTCTTAAGAGAGTTATGATCTATGCAATTGTTCAATAAGTTATGTGCTAGCTTCACAATCCCTTTATGGTCATTGATGTATCATATAAAGGATGCGTGTCTTTCCACTTTACAAGAAGCTTACTCTTAGCAAATTTTTTTGGGAGTTTCACTTCATTTGAAATGATACTATCAACATCCTAGTAGGCTAGTAGAATTGGAATGATAGGATATGTTTTAGAAATCCTCATTGAGTAAGAATAAACAAGCAATTTTTGTGGTTTGAATGTTTCTTGGTAAGACAACATATCTTCAATTTTTAAAATAGGATGAATAAATATATTAGGAGCAAGATAAAAGAATAATTATTAGAATGATTTTATTATTTTTTTTGATAAGTTTGTAGGCCATACATGTTTTTTTATATCTGGTTTGAACAAAATGTTTGGGGCACATACATATTATAAGAAAACCATTGTCATTATACTCTCAAGCACTTCTCTTAACATTTATAACATAATAATGATTTTTATTATGTTTTTGACCTACTTTCTAATCCCATCATGTAAATTATGTATATGTTGTGACACAGTAAAACCAAAACATGTGTGTAGTGGTAAAACTGTAAAAGGATAAGATCTATAACATTTTTAGGATTCAACCCTAGATTATTTCAAATGATGTCTTGCTCTAAATTTACATATATTGCTATTATATGCAAATTTAAAATAGAAAGATCCAGATCTCAATTACTTAAATAGTTAGATTTTTTTTAATCAAACATCTTAATATATTTTAAAGATTTATATTTGTTGCCTCAATCTCAACATTAGCTTAAGAGTGGAATGGTGGTAAAAATTAGGGGTTACAGATAATGATTTATATTATTTTTTGCAAAAATAAGGAACAAATTTGATGACTCTATCAAATATTATGGTATTGAGTAATGTAAGGAATGGAGTAACCATTTTAGAAAAATCTGTTTACTACCAACATTATGCTATCATGACCCCTAATAGTCTTTAGGTAATCCCAATTCAAAACTCATTGAAAAATCAACCCATGTAGTTATAAGTACAGTGAGTTAAGTGTACAATCTAGTGAGTTATTTAATAGTTTTTCCATTTGACCGGCACAATGCAAACTAACAATCTGATTAGTATTCCTTTTTATTGAAGACGAAATAAATATGTGGTTTTATCTTGGTCAATGTCATGCCACCAACATTCATTTCCCAACCAATATAATTGCGTGCCAGATTTGGAATGCATCAGATTCAAATGCACGCTAACATTTCGTTTTGGGGTAAAGTAAAATTAGGTGTATTTAAATACATCGAAAGTATAGGCGATTGAATTCAAAATTCCAAATACATAAAGAGTGATGCAGTGCCGCCATCGCTTTGCCGTCACGCTTATGCCGCCAGTAGCCGGCCGCCGCCATTGCCGTATCAAACCGTTGCCGTTCGCTGCCGTGGCCGTCGGCCATTAGCCGCCGCCTTCGCTGTGGCCGATTAATGGTCACCTCCGGCCATCGGCTAATCGGCCGATCAGCGTATGATCGCCGTGCCGGGCCGGCCACCTGCTTGCCGCTAAAACCTTTCCATTTTACATTTCATTAACCAAACAAAAAAAAGTAAAGTCATGAATTTGTAAAGCTATAAACCAAACAATTATAAAATAATCATTTTACATCGATTCCTTTACATGATTCTTTTACTGATTCCAAATCAGAACCAAACAAACTCTAAGAATAGAGGTATTGAGAGATATCCATCTTGAACTATAAATTAAGGAAGAGGAACAAATAACATGCCCATGTGATTGCAAAAATCAAGCACACATACTCCTCTGATTTTGTAAAAACCAAGCACACTTATGTGCACAAGGAAACTTGAGATAATGCATATGTTAGTTTATTTTGAGTGATAGTTGTAAATGTTTAATTTTGAGGATATTTAATCCATTTGAAATGTGTATTCTAATTTTTTGAGTATTTTTTTTATTGTATGGCTTAATGATTAGGTGAACAAGTAATTTTAGTTGTAGAAGTGTAAATTAGTTGTAATTATGGAGTGTAATTTTAGTTGTAAAAGTTCTAGTTGTAATGTTGTGACATTATGTGAACAAGTCATTAAAAAGACTGAGCGATTCAGATATTTAGGCTCTATTATTCAAAATGATGGTGAAATAGATTGTGATGTTATTAGTAGAATTCAAGTTGGATGGTTGAAGTGGTGGAATGCATCTGGCCTATCGTGTGATAGAAAAGTTCCGCTTAAACTTAAGGGAAAATCTTATAAGATGGTGCTAAGATTTGCAATGATTTATGGTGCAGAATGTTGGCCAATAAAAGAGAAGCATAAGACTAAGTTAAGTGTTACAGAGATGAGAATGCTCAGGTGGATGAGTGGCTTTACTCTTAGAGATAAAATGCAAAATGAGTATGTTTGGGAAAAGTTGGAGTACTGGAGATAAGATTAGAGAATGCCTTAGATGGTTTGGCCACATAAAGCGTCGGTCGTCTGATGACCCGGTTAGGAGAGTAGATGCATTAGATTTTCCATATTTAAGAAAGGTAGAGGTAGACCTAAAAAGTCATGGTTAAGATGTATAAAAAATTATCTTAGTATACTTGAATTAAATGAGAATTTCACCCATAATAGGACACAATGAAGACGAAGGATTTATGTAGCCGACCCCACTTAGTGGGAAAAAGGCTTGTTGTTGTTGTTGTTGTTGTTGTTGTTGTAAGGCTTAACGATTATAAATGAGATAAATTCTTTTTGATAGTAAACTAAATTATTGTCCTAGGATTAGATGGGGACACTTCAAGAATACAAATAAAAATATTTTTAAGAGCAAGCTACAAGATATTAGAATTTGGGGTGTTCATAAAGATCTAACGTTATGTGGGAAAAAATATCAGTGAAATTAAGCAGTGAAAAGATGAATCAAAGGAAAAGCTTCTTTAATAAGAATAGTTGGTGGAGTCGAGTGCAAGAAAAAGATAAAATAAGAAGATTGTTATAAAACTTGGTTTAGATATAAAAATTCAAGAAGAAAGATATAAAGTAGCAGAGATTCTAAGAAAGCAATATATACGAAAAATTTAAATTTTAGTGATTTATACATAGATTAGACAAAAGAAGGTAAAAGATGTATGTATAAGCAAGAAAAGCAAAGATATAGGAGAAATAAAGACATAGTTCAAGTGCGGGGTATTAAGGATGAAAATAATAAAGCTTTTTTTTAGAAAAGATATTGAAAATAGGTGGATGAGATATTTTGATAAACTTTTCAATGAAGGATCTGAAAGACGATTGATTTTAAGAACCTTAATACTAAACAATAATAGAAATTTCATTTCTATCGTCAGATTAGTAACTGAAGTTAGTGAAGCTTTAAAGAAAATGAAATGTGGAAAAGCAGAGGATATAATATTCCAATAGATGTGTGGAAATGTTTAGGAGATCAAGGAATTTCTTGGCTTACAAATCTTTTAATGTTATTTTAAAGACTAAAAGATGATGAGTGGAGAAAAGAGTCTATTGGTTCCTATATTTAAGAATAAAGGTGATGCACAAGAGTGTGCAAATTATAGGAATTAAGTTAATGTGCCATACATTAAAATTATGGGAGAGAGTAATTGAAAGACGATGTGATACGTAAGTTTCGACAATCGGTTTGGTTTCATGCCGGTAGATCTACTATGGATGCTATACATTTGTTAAGAGGGTTGATAGAGAAGCATAGAGAAAGTAAGAAGGATCTACATATGATATTTATTGATTTAGAGAAAGATGTTCTTGGAGATAAAAAAAGAGTTAATATTGGTTATATTCAAGTCATTAAGGATATGTATGAGTCATTACTTGTGTCCAAACACAAGGAGGATTGACAAAATATTTTCCTATTTCGGATTACATCAAGGATCAACATTAAGCCCTTATCTTTTACTTTAGTTATGGATGTTCTTAGGAGGCATTTACAAGAAGATGTACCTTGGTGTATGCTTTTCGATGACATTCTTCTTGTTGATAAGACTAGAGAGGGAGTCCAAGAAACTTGAATTATGGAGGTCAACTTTAGAGTCTAAAGGTTTTCGTTTAAGTAGATCTAAACGAATATATGGAGTGTAATTTTAGTTGTAGAAGTTTTAGTGATAGTGTTGTGACTTTAGGTGATCAAGTCATTAATAAGAGTGAGCGATTGATATTTAGGCTCATTGTCCAAAATGATGGTGAAATAGATGGAGATGTTATTAGTAGAATTCAAGTTGGATGGTTGAAGTGGAGGAATGCATCCGCCTATTATGTGATAGAAAAGTTCCACTTAAACTTAAGGGAAAATTTTATAAGATGGTGGTAAGACGCAAAATGACTTATGCAGAATGTACAAGATAAAAGAAGCATAAGACTAAGTTAAGTGTTACAGAGATGAGGATGCTTAGGTGGATGAGTGACTTTACTCTTAGAGATAGAATGCAAAATGAGTATGTTCGGGAAAAGTTGGAGTAGCTCCAGTGGTAGATAAGATTAGGGAGAGTCGCCTTAGATGGTTTGGCCACATAAAGCGTCGGCCGTCCAATGACCCGATTAGGAGAGTAGATGCATTAGATTTGTCTTATGTTAAGAAAAGTAGAGGTAGACCTAAAAAGACTTGGTTAAGATGTATAAAAAATGATCTTAGTATACTTGAATTAGATGAGAATTTGACACATAATAGGACACAATGGAGACGAAGGATTCATGTAGCCAACCCCACCTAGTGGGATTAAGGCTTGTTGTTGTTGTTGTTGTAGTAAATAAAGTCACCAATATTTTTAAGTTTGAATGAGAGTATAAAAATATGTGCATGGGTAATCTTTTTGGCTAGGTAAGAGCATAAACTATACTATCACAAATTTTTTTCTTAAAATCATATAGTTTTAGAAGTGGTGATGTAGTTTGTAATGCCTTTATTAGTCCAAGGCTTTAACAACTTGCTGTCACTCCCCATGATGACTCTTTTCAAAATTGATACAAGACATAATGAAGGTGGGTACAATTCACGTGATTGAATGAAACTTCAACAATCATTCTAGTATGCTACTCACCAGAATGGAGTGAGAGATAAATTTAATCACCCAAATGTACCAAAATCTACATATAACACTTTATTACCAATTGCTCAAATTCAATAAAATTAAATCAACAAAAGTAATCAAAAGCAATGCATACATTTCATATATATATATATATATATATATATATATATCATCTAATAGATCTCAAGATTTATATATAAAATATTAAATCTCATTTAATATCTCAACACTATTTATATCTTACATTAAATACCAATGAATTGTGATAATAAAATTTAATTTGATTTTTATTCAATCTCAATTTTATCTTTTATTTTTTAAATCAAAATAACAATAATTTAGTGAGCTATTAAACTCAAAAGCATAAATAACTCTAATACATAATTCAAATAATCAAGAATATTAAATAACATGCATGCATTTACGATTGAACATGATTATAAAACTGGTTGAGTAATACATGCTCTAACATTCAATGATAATTTTTTTTTACATAAGGATCTATGTTAATATGCTTACATAAATGAAATAATAAGAGAATGCAATTAGCAAATTTCTTCATATTAATATTCTAGTTAATGAATTAAATACTTACACCTTAGTTATTTACATCAAATCATTCTTTTACTTATTTATTTTCTAATATTATTTCTTTATTTTGGTTGTATAATACTTTATTCCTGGCGTTTTAGGTTTATTGGTAGTGAGCTAAAAACTCACACCATTTAATATAGGGTATAAATCTAGCTTGAAGGTTATGTCATAAAGTTTAATAGAGTCCAAATAAAACTCAACATTATCTATTGAACAATTTTGAGTAAATATGTGCTTTATTTTTAAAATATGTTGATCATTTGTATGTATGTATGTGTATGTATGTATGCATGTATATATGTTTGTGTGCGTGTGTGTGTAATTTACATATATTAGATACTTTCTTTTCGAAGTGTTACCAATTGACAAAATATTTATGTAATTGTTATACATATAATTATGAGCCTGTTGGTCATTTACACATTAATGGTAAGTTATAACATATAACCATGCATCTCACAATATAAAGAATTTAGAATGCATTTCATGCATAAGTATAATTTACATTTAAATACCCAGGCAAAAAGACTAAAAAACATTTGCTTCTTAAATTAGAAATTGTATATCTTTTTCAATTGATAACTTTTCTCGGCATTAATTTCTTGATTTTTTACTTCTTCGAATCTTGATCTTTTATTGACAACCTAAAATAACGTTTTCCCCAATTTATTGTAAATTTTTATATTGATAATTTAAAACTAAATTAATTAACTCAAATAAAAATTTTATCTTAAAAAGGTTTCTCCTCTTTTAAGTTTCCAAAACTTTTACTTGAAATTCATGCTTAATTTACAGAAGAAAATATTAAAAATCGGATTTCTTATATGGATTCTTAATTTTTCTCTTTTCTTCCTTTCTTCTCTTCTTCCTTTCCTCTTCTCATGCTCCTCCTCTTCTTCTTCTTCCTTTCTCCTTTTTTTTTCCTCTTTATTTCTTCTGACTTCCGCTCCTAGCACAGCTTTAGATATGCATAAAAAGGAATGGATAAGAATATAAGGGAATATTTTTGGTTTATGCTATTATTTAATTAATCAATAATATAAATAAAATAATTTCTAGTAAATTACAATTTTTTATTTCTCGATTCATCGTTGCATATAATATTATTTGGAGAAAATCAAATTTAGATGAGCAGTGAATTAATTCAATCAATAGTAAATTTAATTAAAAAGTTTAGGAAATTGATTTTTGTGAGTAATTGCTTTTAAACACAATAATTCATATATATACTTTTATATATTGAAATGATTGAAATTAAATGTAAAGTTTATAAAAATATATTTTCCCATTTTCTGGACATGCAAATAGTGGGTACAATTTTCAGGAAAAATTTTCATCTTGCATTTTGAGCGTCTTTTAATCTTTTTTTTTTTTATAATTTTTTTATAAGGGTGGTGATAGTATTAAAGTTTATAACGGGCTGTTTATAAAATGTAGCTAACTCAAGAAAACGCTTAAAAAGATAGAAGTTAATAGATTAATTAAGGATTTTTTTAAATTTTTGACGGATATATTTCAAGGTCTTCAGAAGATCTATAAAGCCAAGAAATATGAATTTTAAACGGAAATGTGCATTTTTTGAGATTAATATATAATTTTAATCTTTTAACAAGGCATTATTTGATGCAAATTATTAAGATATTCAATTTCAATTTAGCTATAAATTTGTATGTCATCAATGTACATCAAGAACTTACCAATGAATTGACCAAGCACTTAGTATGTAATCCAATCCTGGCATGGGGAATTTATACTTTGCAATTATTTTGTTGCTTGCAACTTTCAACACATATGCCCGTAACTATATTTCTTTGACATCAATAATACTTGGATAACACATGGACTTAAACTTTTCGCATAAATTATTTCTGTATTAGTCTATCTATTTGATATTTGAGCTTAGCTCCATGGGTTTCATTCTGTAGTGTGCTCAATTTGGTATTTATGGACTCAACATCAAATAAATATTATGCTGACAGTCTTTAATAGGAGGAAGCTTATTGGGTTGTTCATTTGAAGTAGTGTTATGAATTCTGATAGAATGAAATCACAGTAGGTTAATGATTTTTAGAAACAAGAGAAGAAATATCATGTTTGATTTATAGAAGTAATATGGTGGACTCAAGGATCACCGCATAATCTATTCTTTGAGAGGATTTTTTACCACAAAATAAAAACAAACTAGAAGCATAATACGATATGGTTAAAATAGTGGAGGCTTATGCTTGTGCCTTAATTTTAGATGTTTGGTGGAATTAGTAGTTGATTAAACAATGGGCAAAAGCTGTAGTCTAGCCTTAGGGACTTGACTAAAAGTAGTCTTCACATCTTAAGAGGATGGCACAACATTCATTTGGAGGGCATCACACCATATGTTGTAATTGCAAATTGTAACTTTTTATTTGGATATGTAGTAGACATTATTTTATAATATTTAGGGATGTCTGGTTCGCCTGAGCCACTTGTAAAGGGGTACTATGCAACTTCGGTGTCAAACCAACTCTTTGTGAAATTGCATTTGAGACAATGTTCATAGAACTCCCACCATCAAGATCTAATTTGCATCACTTATCATACTAAGATGCATGCACTTGCAAGATACTAGTGCATTTCCAGTGTCTAGAAGTGGCTAATAATGTGAAAATTCATCTTACAGTATGCAATTGTGTAGGAATGTCATAAAAATTTCTCATTTGAGAGAGAGTCATCATCAATTACATTTGTAAATTGATCCTATTTTTTTACTTGTTGGAACCTTGATTCTCTTGATGCATCAAAAGATTATGGACAATTTCGTATGAAGCTTTTGGCAATGGTGGAATCAAGTGATCGTTGAAGCGTTAACCAACACAACCTCTTGTTATTTTGTAGATTGAGATGTGGAAACTAAACCTTGTCCATTCGCCTATGGTTGAAATCTATAGTGTCCAACCCAAGTGTAGGTAGTTGAAATCGATCAAAAGTTACGTTGATGAGAAATTGTGTGATGAAAGCTTATATTATTTTTCTACTAAAAAATTGTGGGCTAAGCATTTCTCATCGTATTTGGATTATATAAATGCACTTCTAACCTTATGTTAGCTAACCCTATGTTAGAATGAAGGCCATTGATAAATTTGGTGGCCTGTCAGTTTTCCTTATAAATATCATACATTGATATAGGCTTCTTAATTTAATTAAGAAAACTATTAATTGTTTTAGAACCTTGCCTACAATTCAAATGATTTTTAACAAGTTATCCTTCTGGTGGAGTGACAAATACTTTTGTTTTAGAATCACTTTCTTCTTAGGTCAAATAGAGATGAGGGTAGTTCCCTAGAGGTCAATATCATTAATAATGTTTTTCCAGTAGTGATGAACTGATTTTGACAACTTCATTTTGACAGATTTGACACATAATATGTCAACCATCTCATTATAAGTAAAAGTCATCTATTTTTAAATGTATCAAGGCCATGAAGACCCTCAAATGTGGGGAGCATTTATCTCGATCTTTTGAGTGCGTGAATGGTGATCAATAGTGGGATGATCATAGTCTACATCAGGTGTTCCATAGTTTTCATGTCCTTGGTGAGGGCAATTTTGATCAACACTGTTGTTACAAGCATGACATTGATATGTCAAAATGAGCCTCCTAGCTCACACAATATTAGGTTAATTGTATAAATTTATCTAAATCATAAAATAAGTTATCATAGATTTTAGAATCAGTTCCAATGTTAGGTGAAGGATTTTGTGGTATAATAGATGGCTTACTAGTGGATGCTTTTGATACAAGTTTTTCTTCATTTGTTTCAAAATGGTCTTGTAATTCTCTATCATATTGGTGCTTGTATAAGTTTTGTTATCATTTTGAGTAAGACCATTGGTGATTCACCTTTCAAATTTATTTATTTTGCCAAAATATTTATTAAAATTATTCTAGAGTGAGTATCATGACTTCAATTAATAATGATGTAGCATGTTAGTGTAACCTAACATGATATCTAAATGACATGCTAACAAATTTAATTTTAAATAGTTATTGGCAAATGTTTTAGCAAAAATGGTCATTCTTCTTTCATTTTAAAAATAATTTGGTTGTGCTGAAAGTAACTCCAGGATTATGTTATAATAAGCATGATAGTTTTTGGTGGATCACTTTGTTCATTCGTGTGTAATTTTCACTAGGTGTGATAAGATACAAGAAGATGTCTTAGCAAATCTGTATTGGAGTTCAACTAATCATTTTTTATGAATATTTATAAGATTTTTTATATATATGCAATTTGTCATAACATCAACAAATATTATACCTTATTGTAGCAGTCAAACGTTAGAAAGTTGTGATTTTTGTGCAAGTAGATCTATTTTAAGCTGTTGGTAGCTATGTGAATTGATGTTCAACTATGAGTGCCTGATGATAGATTTTAGTGATCATGATTCAGCTAGCATTGTGATTTGAGGAGAAACTAAAAGTTCTATGTTGTCATGGATGTATTAATGTTGCAAAGCACAAGGAACTATTATAGAGGGAGTTGGATGTACTTGTGAAGCATTTGAGATGTATGTAGTATACTCATGCGGTGAGTTATATGTGTGCGGGCTGTTAGTGTATGCCTAAGGATGGTAAAGGCTTGTGCATGAAATTTTCTAGTTGATATTGATGCTAGGCTATAAGTGAACATATTCGTGCATTTTGTGATTTGTGTGCGATAATGTGCAGATAAATGTGTGCGTAGAGTTATCGGCAAGTCGTGTGAAAATGCGGAGGATTGTTTATTGGCAAGGGATCAAATATGGAGTGCATGGGTGTGCTTGTAGCTTGTGTGACACAAGCCTGTGAATGAGTGTGTCACCATTAGTGCTGGAGAATTGCATGTGATATGCTAGGTTTTCATGGGTTTAGTAAGCGAGATGCTGGGCAAGGTTCAAGTTCAATAAGATTAAGATTTTTGGTGATATGATCAGATTAGGGATCTAATATAAAAAAAATGATGAAAGAGGGAGTTGAAGATAGTGTGCACAAATTAGTTCTAGACAACACTTAGTTGGACAAATAATTTCATTTATTCCATTGCTAAACAATAATAATAATAATAATAATAATAATAATAATAATTTATATTAAAAAATTTTATTTATAGAAATAAAGTTATAAAAATATGATTACATATTAAATACAAATCTAATTCTATCAGAATCAAGCAAACATTCAAATCTGTTATCTAAAGGAAGATAACATCCTAATAAAATAATTCAAATCAAAAGTTATGAGAGGTTCAAATATTTAAAAATTAAAAATTAGTCCAAAAATGCTAGTTTTTTTTTGTTATGCCTTGTTCTGACTTTTTGGAATCGATTATAACCATTTGGGCTACATGGATTAATTTATGTTATTTAGAGTTTTGCAGTGAATCATAGCTATTGTGTTAGGCAATATTATGTGATATAATACTATTTTGTTTATTTTTTGAATTTTCATCTAGTTCTTCTAGATTTTTAGAATTGTTAAGGTAAAATACCTAAAACAAATTACTTATAAAAATCATTTCAACTATTTTCCATTTGGTTTTTCTAAACTACTAGAATTTCTTGTATTTTTTTAAATAGGAGGATCAATTTAGCTTACCAGATAGTTGACCACATTCGAGCAATGAAAGCTGACTTGAAAAGATGTAAGATGGATTGCTCAGAATTGGACTAGTTGGATTTGCATGTGATCTATTTGGATTTTTTTCAACTCATTTTATGATGGAATTTAATTAAAATTTTCTGCTTTTATCTATTCGTAGATGTTAGGTTTATGAATAGATTAATTTTTTGTATTTAAGAGTTTGTTACCTTGAAGTTAGGAATGTTGGTTTTAGATTTTATATTTTAGGGAGATATTCTTTCCTTGATTATTGTAATTAATTAGGATTTTAAGCTTTCTATTTATATTATAAATAGGTGTTAAATGGTGCAATGAAGATATGATTTTAATTTTTTAAATTTTAGATGTGGGAATTCTCTCCTATCTCTCACTTTCCTCTCTATCGCTCTCTCTCTTTGCTTTTCTTTGCTTTGTTGGTTGTAATATGGGGGTAGCTGTATGCCACATTCCTACCTCCCTCATTTTTTGGTCAAAACTATGAGGTTAGAAAAAAATTGCCAAGCAACTATACTTAGAAATTTTGCTTAATTTTATTCAAAATATTGCATTTATTATTTAGACACAAGTTGCCACTACTGGAGAGGAGTTTTACAAAGAGAAGGTGAGAAGGAATCATTCACGGGCTTGTTCATAGTTTCTTTCCACTCTCATATTCAATTCTTTTAGATCATTTAGTTAACTATTGGATACTTGATTGCTTGAGTTTCGAATCATCTATTTAGTAACAGAGTTCATAGGTTTTGCATGTGGGGAAAATAATGGGGAAAAGAACATGCCTTATCACCAATCTAGAGCAACTCCTAAATATATGAAGGGGTTAAGCTAATCGCCAATCAAGTAGGGACATTTACAACAACAAATATTGGTAAGCTTGAAAGTAGATTGGAGGCTATAGGAGGAACCTTTTGACAATTCATAACCTGACAATGAGTCATAACAAACTATGGTAGTTACCCATGCAAGAAAACATAAGGAGTTGTCAATCCAGTGAAATTCTTGAAGATGACAAGGACACAAAGAATGAAGAGGTTCACTTGCTTGAGTTTTTCATTGGAGATCCAATGAGAGTGTAATGTTGACTCTAAGATTAATTTTCCAACCTATGATGGGACGATTAACACTAAGAAGTTTGATAATTGGTTTGTGCACCTTGAGATCTACTTTTCTTTTGTGATAGCATTCACGAGATTGAAGTTATTTAGCTATGGCCTTATGTATAAGGTAGGAGCCATGATTAGACAATGATGACTTAGAGTTAGTTCAAGGACAATCTAGACAAGAAAAGTATCCCCTTGGCTACGAGCAAGAAAGGTTGATTCAATGGTAGAAGTTGAGATCAAGATTAAGATAGTTCATACATGACTACATATTGAATTCCAGAAGACATTTAATATAGATATTATTCTAGAAGAAACCCCAACCATGATCATCATAAGATTGCATGACAGTCTTCATTGAGAATTGGAGTTATTCCCAATCACCTTGATCAATGAAGCCAGTGTTGAGGTGATGGCCATAAAAGACAAGAATCTGACAAATTTGGTGACAAAAAAAACTATAAGAATGATAAGGAAAAAAGTTAAGGAAAAAGAGGAAGGTGGAATAAAATTAATAATAACATAATATCTTATGTTACAAATAGTCAACCTTGTGATCCTAAGGACACTAAGTGTGTCCATAAGTGTTTGAAGCTTTACTCAAAATTAAAGCCAAAGATAGAGTGGTTAAGTATACCATTGTGGAATTTGCAGAAATAGTCTAGATTGGTGTGGTATAATAGGCGACAAAAGTGTCTTAGTAAAAGTTGACAATAGACACAACAATCGGTTATACATTCACAACATTCCAAATTGCTATTACAACTTGCAAAGTGATGGAATGATAGTTTGTTTTGCAAAAATAGCAAGTGACAAATCCTAATCAACCTTTACAATACCTCGAACAACAAAAATAACAAAGTTCACCGATTAGGCAAAAAGAGCAATTGTTGATACAACATATACAACAACAAGGACAACCCCAAAAAGGTGTATGGAAGAAGATAACAACAAAAGATTGCTTCTATATATCATGGCCAATAATAAGATGAGGCCAAAGAAGGGCTTTTAATGGTTGAATATATTAGTTATGATGAGCATAGTTTCATGTTTTTTTGAGATTTGAATTAAGAATAGCTTGATTCCAGAGGCACTCATTGACAAATTAAGGTTGGAGTCCTTAGCCCATCCAAATTCCTATTCCTTTGGGTGATTCATCAAGAAATTTGAGTACAAAGTGGATAGGTAGTGTTGCTTTTACACGCAAGATTATGCCTCTTAATGTCTACCACATGATTTTTAGCAATCCATACCTCTGCAAGTGTGATGCCATCTACTTCTAATGATGATAACGATTTAGATTAGTAGTTGATGATGTCTTACACTACATTTAGAGCTAACCCTTACACCATCTCCGTTAAGCAAAGAGATGATTATTATCAATCTTGGTTTTGTACTACTTTGTGAGATGATTGCCAAAATAAGATTACTTTTATTTCATCTATACTTGACTCTTCATAGGGCAAGCACATTAACAAACCCTTACAATGATTTTCTACCTTTTTAGGTGAGGAGTTTACCATTCAAGAGACTTGTGAAACACAAATTGCCATTAATTGGGGGAGTTCCATTTCCAAATTGAACTCATGTACTACCATTTTCTACTAAAGTCTTAGGATATTAGTTGTCAAGTGCCATACTTGGTATAATGAGTGATCTAAACGAGTAGTTCACTAGGTTGATCATTGATTGTATTTGTATTGAAGAAGAATAGAAGATGATGAATGTGCATTGATTACAAGTCATTGAACATGATTACCATCAAGATCTACTATCCATCAATGCAGTTCTAGGAGTTGATTGATCATATGCAACCTACCAAGTACATCTCCAGCTTGGATTTGAAGTACAACTCCCACCAGAATCATGTTAAAGAAGATTATTCCTGGAATGCTCTAGAATCTTGTAATGTACCAAAAACAAGACATGAATTTGACAAATGGTGGGTGATATTATATAGACCTTACAATACATTGTAAACCTTCACGAGACTAATGAATTGTGTATTGTTCCCTTTTTCGATAAATTTGGAATTGTTTATTTACATGATATTTTAGTAGACCACAACAACTTGGAGGAGCATTTGTAGCACCTAGAACATATTTGAAGGCTTTTGCAAGATTCCAATTTTGTACTTAATCTCAAAAGGTTGAGTTTTGTGGCATCAAACTTGTCTACCTTAGCTTCATCATAACCATGGTAATGATGATCCAGAGTTAGCCCCAACATTGCACCATTTAAAAGTAAGGAGTTTCATGGGTGCCTGTTAATAAATGAGAAATTCAACCATCACTTCTTCCGTTGCATCCCCTTATGGTGCCAGTCATACCTTCCATGATGTGAAAAGTAGAGTACCTTCATTTGCTTAGAAAAAAGATCAATGAGGCATCAATACTTGCTCTTCGAAACTTGGGGTGATTGTTTAAGTCAAGGATGCATCCAATTATACCATATGTTTTGATGGGATGGATGGACTATGGCTTTCAATTCAAAGATATTCCATGTTGTTTACAAAAATTATTCTAGTTATGACATGGAGCTCTTAACTTTGTATATGATAATGAAACATTGGAAACACTAATTGTTGGAGAAAGTGACCATTTATGTATGAAGATTGCTAGCCACATAGTATCCACAAGCTCAATTTAAGCTATATCAAACTTGACATAGGAAGTTGGTGTCTTATAACATTTTATTATGGCGATCAAATAAGAACAAAGTGAAGAACAAGGTGTTTGATAAGTTGTCTCGACCAATCACCAATGCAACGATAACCTATTTGTGATTGAGTTCTACTAATGCACCATAGAGTAAATCACATTGGATGTAATTAATCAAGACTTTTGAAAAGTGTGGAAAGCTTATGAAAGGACTTTACATCAAATTTAAGGGACTTGATAACAAACTAAAGGCACCTATGTTAACTCTCTTACCATAATGACTATCTAATTGCTAGCAACAACTTCCCAAATGGTTATGTCATGCCAAGTTGCATGTACAATATGTAATTCATTTTTTATTATGGATTATTAGTATGATCAAACATTATATGTGTGATTGACCAATACATAAAAAACCTATGGAAACTAAGACCATTTGCTTTCTAGTGAAGTCTAATAGCCTATATTATGATTTAAACTATTTTGGGAAGTAATTCTTTCAATTTACATAAATATACAACAACAACAACAACAACAAGCCTTAATTCCACTAAATGGGGTCAGCTACATGAATCCTTCATCTTCATTGTGTCCTATTATGTGTCAAATTCTCATTTAATTCAAGTATACTAAGGTCATTTTTTATACATCTTAACCAAGTCTTTTAGGTCTACCTACCTTTTAACATAAGGCAAATCTAATGCATCTCTCATAACCTAATTACTCTCTCCCATAATTTTAATGTATGACACATTAACTTAATTCTTCTATAATTTGCACACTCACTTATCTTATTCTAAATATAGAAACCAATAAACGCTTTCTCCACTCATCGACATCTTTTAGTCTTTAAAATAATATTAAAAGATTTGTAAAAGAAATTCCTTGATCTCCTAAGCATTTCCACACTTCTATTGGAATATTATCAGATCCTACTGTTTTTCCACATTTCATTTTCTTTAAAGCTTCTCTAACTTTAGATTTATTAATATGACGATAAAAATGAAATTCTCTATTTTTGTTTAGGGTATTAAGGTTGCTAAAATCAATCGTACTTTTAGATCCTTCATTGAAAAGTTTATCAAAATACCTCATCCATCTATTTTTAATATCCATTTCTAAGAAAAATACTTTATTATTTTCATCATTAATACACTTCACTTGAACTATGTCTTTACTTCTCCTATCTCTTTGGTTGGCTAACTTATACATACATCTTTCACCTTCTATCTGTCTATAAATCTCGTTTAAAGCTAAATTTTTTTCGTCATATATTCTTTCTTAGAATCTCTACAGACTTTATATCTTTCCCAATTCGGGGTTTTACATCTAAATCAAGTTTTATAATAATCTTCTTATTTCTTTATCTTTTCTTTTCGACTCACCACCAACTATTCTTATTAAAAGGTTTTCTTTTGATTCTCCAAGCGTATCTTTTGTCTTGTTTAATTTCACTTATTTTTTTCTCACATAACATTACTTTTCTTATAAACATCCCAAATTTTAATATCTTGTATTCTTAAAATATTTTTATTTATGTTCTTTAAGTGTCATCTAATCCTTGATAATTTGATTTAATTTTCTCTTACAACCTCATCTTAAAATCTAAAACTATCGATCGATGTTAAATTCTTTTCACTTGGAATGACTTTACAATCTTTCTGATCTAAGCGATCTATTTTTTTATCGAAAATAATCAATCACGTGTTTACTAGATTCATTTTATAAGTAATAATATGTTCATCTCTTTTCTTAAATAAAATATTAGCTATTCAAAATCACTAGAAATCTAATATAGTCTGCACCTTCTTAGTCTAATTCATTATGATGAATCTTTAAAATCTTATCTATTCTTACTAATACATTTAAATCTCCCAATAAATACTTTTTTTGAAAGTATCTTGTATTAATACCTCTAATTCATTCCAAAATTTTCTTTTGAGAACTACATCTGTTGGGAGCGTAAACACTTATAACATTGATAATCTTGGTATCGATAATAATCTTTAAAACTATAATTCTATCTCCACATCTATTAATATTTATAACATTATCCTTCAAACTTTTATTTATAATCACACCTTATTTAGTTCGACCTACCAATCTGAGTTTAAAACCTAAACTATCAATCTCGCCTTCTTCCCAACCCATTTAGTTTCTTGAACACATAAAATATTTATCTTTCATGACCATAATATCTATTAATTCCATTAATTTACGAGTACCTATATTCCAAGATCCTAATCTAATTAGTTTCATGGACTAACTTCTTTGCCCGCATCCGTCCATAATGTGGGAACCCTTGCTTATTTAACATCGCGGCCGATCTGACTCTAGTATATTTTTCACTAAAATACTTTAAAATATTTTTTTGTATACTTATTTATATAAACTACTATTAGTATTTACTAAGTTATTAGTGATCCGACAACTAGTATTAATTGAAAGTTATCACTCATCACTGGTAGAAGTAATTAATCATAGGTGCTTGCAGATATGAGAAACCTAGAGCTAGTTCTTAAGTCTTTGCAAAATGAGAGTGAAATTTATGGATAATGTATAATATTTAAAACTAATTTATCTTCTAAAAGTTTGATCCAGAACACAATATAAAACTTTCTCAATGAGAGATCAAACACAAATATATAGAAAATGCTGTTTGGGATCACTTTTGTTTTATGATTAATATTATTATTTTTTTGTTTATGTTTGTTTCAAAATAAAACATATTTGATGGTAATTATTATTTTAAAAGCACTTAAAACTTTTAAAAACTATTCTGAGTGTTTTTAAAAATTATTTTATTTATTTTTAAAAATAAAAAATAAAATACTTAAAAAACACATTGAACAATCATGTTTTTAAAAATAGTATAAAAAATATAAAATATAAAACAAAAGTGATACCAAAGAGCCTTTTATCTTTCAAATGTCTATCTACTACTACCCAAAGCCATTTGTATTTTTAACCTTCAAACATACTATAGTTTGTAACATTCCTTAATACTTTTGTGTGTTATGTGTGATATATATATATATATATATATATATATATATATATATATATATATATATATATATATATTCTGTTCATTTAATTTCATGCATTTATGTAATTGCTTCTCTTCTAATGATTGCACCTATTAACTTTATCATCTCTTAAATTCTGAAATTATATTTAGCAAAATTTAATTTTTACACATTTTTTACTTCAATTGCGTTAAGTTGTACCATGCCACCTGCAAGGGACAACCTAGCTAATTCCTTGCCTAGTTAGCAATATTGGGTTAAATTATGGTGTCACTTTTTGGATGAGTGAGTGACAACAATCAGGTTTGCTTATGATGGCTTGCTTCTAGGAATTTCTTAGCATTGGTAAAATACAAATTTGTTAAAATTTTGTGGATTTTAGCATTATTTTTCTTGATTGATTATCTTTGATTACCCACTCAACATCAACACTCAAATTTTCTCATCTGAGCATATAGGACAATGGTGGTTTTCATTTGAGATGCTTTTACAAAATGAATAACGTGGATACTCATTTAGAGGGATTGGAACGATTTCTCAGATCTTGTGATGAATGGGCTTCCTTTCTGCGGCTTACCCTTCCCAGAACTGACCCTTCCACCCCCTTTTACTTCCTTCCCCAGACAACCCCAAATCAAATTATCATGTTTATTCCTTTAATTTCTTTGATTAGGAATACCTGCTGATGCTGACGGAATACAAGCATGGCATGTGCTTCTTCACTACTTGTCTTCGACTTTTCGTGTTTTGGTTCCCCAAAAAACTGTCAAGTTTGAATCTTGGAATTCGTTTGTGATCGCATGGCTGAAACTAGGCTTTTATTGGTTCTGGTAGTTAGATTATTTGAAACCATTTTGAACTATGAAAGGTCAAATTGAGTGTTCTTTGTTTTTGTTTTTTTTATTATTTCCTATCTGAATTTTGTACCTGATATTTTACTCTCACAGCTACTTCTTGCAAGTATCCTTTCTAGCTGCGCTTAGATGCTTCTTCTATCCACGAGCTTGGGCCTCTTCAGGTAGTTTATCAAAGAGATTGAAGGCATCCCTATATCAATTACGAATTAACAAACTTGACAGCAAAACACCCCATGAGGTCAAATTGATATAAAATATTTTAAAAAATGACAAGATAAAAACTTAAGACTTTGTATTTTCTTCATCAGGATCTTAAAATCATCATTTTATCTGTAGTATACTTTGGAAAGATATCTTTAAAATGAATTCCCAGATATGAAATGTCCATAATTTTGATACTTCTAGCACGTTTACATTGGATTCCCGTTAATCCCCTAGAGGACGAGGCTGGCCTGAGATCGGCTTAGATGGACCTGAATGCTTCTTGATGGCTCTAATGGCTATTTTAAAAGCTGTTTCCATTTTTCCAAATATGAAAAGTTGATTTCCCAAGGATTCAACAGCTTTCATCGTTCCCATAAAAAGGTTTTCATGCTCCTCTACAAAATCTGTTATTTGGGTTGGTAAAAGGGTAATGAATAATTTGCACAAACTCAAACATCTCCCTTCTCACTTATTTCTCTTAAAGCAAAAATCATCTCTTGAAAGCCATATCATTCCTTTGCTTGTGAGCACATAGCCTAATCATTTGCAGGAGTTCAGTCAAATTA
The DNA here is from genome assembly GCA_021442155.1 of Cymbidium sinense. NCBI lineage: Eukaryota > Viridiplantae > Streptophyta > Magnoliopsida > Asparagales > Orchidaceae > Cymbidium > Cymbidium sinense. The sequence goes on along the minus strand of CM038221.1, from coordinate 28,036,168 downwards.
CTGCAAGATGGTTGCTTTTGTTTTAGTCCTTATGCTATGGTCCTTATGCTTGGTGCCAAAGGACCCTTAAATTAATATTGATGTCTTATGGGAATGGTATTTCTTTTAATGCTCAAACCATAACTAATATTGACTTAGGGGATGAATGCCATTCTTTCTGGTCTACCTGAATAGGTAAAACTGAGATAACACTAACCTCGTGATTTTCCACTTTTGTGAACATCTATCTGTTTGTCTGCTAAAATTATTGTTTAATGAAAGGAAAGCACCTCTGATCTTGATATGGAGTGTTGCAGTACATGGTGGTGTTACTTGCACCCTTGGTTTGTTACAAATCCAACTTTCTCACTAGGAAATGAGGCCGATGAGAGCATCTGTTTCAAAAAAATCCTGTTATTAATTTCAGTTGTAGGCCGAAATGTACCTACTTTCTTGGTTTTTAGATTTTGTAGTGATACACTCAAAATCTGTCTTGATTTTCTTCTCTGACATTCGGTCCGCTTAGACTTAGGAATTCAAGTTGGATGGTTGAAATAGATGGAGATGTTATTAGTAGAATTCAAGTTGGATGGTTGAAGTGGAAGAATGCATCTGGCTTGTTGTGTGATAGAAATACGCTTAGACTTAAGGGAAATTTTATAAGATGGTGGTAAGACCTGCAATGATTTATGGTGTAGAATATTAGCCAATAAACATAAGACTAAGTTAAGTGTTGCAGAGATGAGGATGCTCAGGTGGATGAGTGGCTTTACTCTTAGAGATAAAATGCGAAATGAGTATGTTTGGGAAAAAGTTGTAGCTCTAGTGGCTAATAAGATTAGAGAGAGTTGCCTTAGATGGTTTGGCCACATAAAGCGTCGGCCGTCCGATGACCCAGTTAGGATAGTAGATGTATTAGATTTGCCTTATGTTAAGAAAGGTAGAGGTAGACATAAAAAGATTTGGTTAAGATGTATAAAAAATGACCTTAATTTGTTAGAATTGAATAAGAATTTGACACAATAGGACACAATGGAGAAGAAGGATTCATATAGCCAACTCCACATAGTGGGATAAAGGTTTGTTGTTGTTGTTGTTGTTGACATTCGGTCCGCTGGTGTTGTGTCAGGAGCTTTTCTGGAGTTAATTACTAATTACAGGAAACCATCTTATGAGATTGAGCATGTCATTTACACGTGATTACTTTTCACTTCTCGTTTGACTCAGCGCTACTTGTTTAATCAAACCAATCTTCTAAACTGTTTTTTTTCTCCATTAGTACAGAGACAAGCTGGAGCTGAAAGCTGTGAATGATGGCTCAGTAAGTTATGCAGCTTTAGAGAAGAAAGCTGAACTATATGAAAAGCTCGCTAGAGGCGAGCTCCCTGATGAGGAAGACAGAGAGAAGTACTGCGTGGATTTCTTCCAAAAAATCATCTCTAAAGTCGAACCAGAGCAGCCTGAAGAGAGAATCCCTGCTGCTAGTAACCCTCGAGAAAACCAATACGGTGAAAATGATGATGACATTCTGAGCACAAGGCCATTTGGACCTGGGCGTACAGGCGCCACATTAGATTCTGATGAGCACAAGCGTTTTGTGAGGTATTATTTATTTATCATTCTACTATGATTTCACCTTTCATAAAAACTAGTATTGCGATGATTTTCCTACTTAAACATGGCACATAACTTCTGCCATCAGAGAAGTTCATGAAGAGGCGAGCCAAGCAAGGGAGAAGGCGACACTGGTCAAGCTGCGGCGGCAAGAGCAAGAGGCGGCTCGAAGGGAAAAACTCCGGCAAGCTTACCTCAGAAAACAGCTAGAGAGATTGACTTCAAACCAGAAATCTTCTGCTAATGGCTCCTCTTGATGCATGATTCTTCTAACTGGTAAGAAGTAATTAGGATGGATTATGAAGTGGCCAACTGCTTAACTTTATGGAGGCATTAAAAACACAGATAGGCTGTAATTTGTGTGCATTTTTTGTTAGTTTGGAAGTAGAATTTCATCTTTTATTTTGTTAGTTCGTTGAAGAAGGAAGGAGGAAATCTATTATTTACATTAATGGGGTTTTAAGGAATGTAAATTAAGAGAACTTTTCAAAATTTTCTTGTATTGATATGGAGATGTTGCTGCTAGACCATTACAAATAATATATATTTATTTATATAGCATTTAATTTATATATTTCATTGAAAATATCATTAATATTAGCTTCTCTAAATGGATTGAATTTTTTTCATTTGTTTTCGTTCAGATATTAAATACATAAATATATAAGAATTTTATATTATGTATATAAATCTCTTAAAAAAGAATAATTTAATCAAAATTAAAATTTTTGTTTTCATCTAATGTGATCTTGTGTGGTGGGGATGCACAATTTTCACACAATCTCTATTTCATTCTTGCACAAATATATATGCAAAATGAACAACACAAATATATGAACTTTATATTTTTATTCAATAATTGCGACAATAATAAGCTTTTGTCCTGCTATGTTAGATTGGTTATATGAATCTATTTTCTCTATTATATATATTTGTATATTTTTTTTGTCGATTCACTAAAATTTTTATATATTGATAAAGCTAATTTGTATGATTGAAAATTTTAAAATCAAACTAAAATAATAGTGTTTTTCAAAAAATTTTCACATTTTGCTTTGTAAAATATTTTGGTGGGTGTCAACTAATTATTTTAAAAAGTTATGATATATTATAAAAAATTTTATTTTAAAAAGTCAGATAATAATTTTTTGATATCTTTTGATATTCAACACATTCTATCAGATTAAGTTAAAAAATATTATTTTTTGAACGAAGATTTTTCAAAATGCTATCATAAAAAAAGTTGTATTCGAAAAACTGCCCTAAATAAAACTTAATTTTATTAAAAAAAAATGAAATTTTAAAAAGTTTATAATGAATTTATGTTAAAAAAAAACTTTTTAGGTCATACACTAAATAGCTGTCGAATAAAGGAGTTAAATAAGTATTTCTTTTTGGTCAGATTTAGAATGCCAGAAATAAATACACAGAAAAGTGAATACAATAATTCTCAATACTTTACGCTTATTCTACGTGAAAAGAAATACATAAACTATATTTTCGTTATTGAAAGATACGAAAAGAAAAGAAATACCCAGATTTTAATATTCTATATTTATGAATATAAAGTAAATATTCAGATTCAATACCTTATTCAATTAAAAATAAATATTATCAAATAAAATATAGATAAATTATAAATAAAATTTTTTTCTTGACTAAAAAATAAATAAAATCAAATACAAATAAAATTTATTTCAAATATTTAATTATTAATAATTAATTTACAAATTTTCTAAAATATTAAAATAAAATCAAATACAAATAAAATTTATTTCTAATATTTAATTATTAGTAATTAATTTATAAATTTTCTAAGATATTAATTATTTGAATATTATTATTTTATACTAACATAATGACCCAAATTTAATATATATATATATATATATATATATATATATATATATATATAATTTTATTACTATATTAAATATTAATTAATTAATAAGATTTTTATTAAATAAATTATTCATCAAGATTTAATATTTATTTATTAAATAATTTTTCTTTAATAAATAATTTATACTTTAATTATTTTTTATTAAATAAAGAAAAATTTAATAATTATTTTATTTTTTTTATTTATCGTGAATTATTTATCATCAATTTAAATAAATTAAAAAATAAATTAAAAAAATAAAAAAAAATTTTCCCAGCCTCCGCTCCGCCCTCCCAAAAAAGAAAAAAAAAATTAAAAAAGAAAAATAAAATTTTCGCAGCCTCCGCTCCGCCCTCACAAAAAAGAAAAAAAAAATTTCCGCGTAGCGAAAAATTTTCCCGCTCCGCTCCGTTCCATGGTGTAAACGAAATACGCTCGTTTTTGAGCGTATTTCGTTTACACGAAAAACAGGCTAAAAAGGAGAAATGGAATACTCCCAAATTTTACACCTGAATTATCAGATCAAACACCTAAAAAAGACGATTTAGATTACTTTACACGAAAGTACTCGAACCAAACTCAAGGGTTAATGTATACGGCCTCAACATCCCAATTAATGCACATTGTATACGAGTTTATGACAATTCGAGTGAATTATAGTTCAAATTATTGAAGCTTTAGAGGTTCAAATCAATAAAATACTCTCAATACGATGAGCAAGATTTTTCTCACCGAAAGTTCAATAATACTGTTGTTTGATGGAGCCCCGAATAGTAGTGGGTGAAATCATTGGACTGGGGCCCAGAGACATCCCCACTTTGTCAGGCCCAATACTGATAGATCCAAAATATAAAAATAAAAATATATTAAATTTATATAAATGAAAATCAATTGAGGTCTAATTTTTTAGGTCATCTGATTAAAATGAAGAGCATCATTATTGCATGCTAAAAAATCAGTTACAGTAGAGTGAAAGTTTACGTCTTAATTCTATTAAATTCAAAGACACACAGATATTTAAAAAGAATGAAAACTCCATTTTTACTTAAAAAATCTGAAAAGAGGAAAACCACGGCCCGAAAAAACCTTTACTATATATTTATTTTTAGTTTTCGCCACCTAAACTTATCTTTCACATATTTTTTTAATTGTTATATAGATATTTGTTGCTAATAGAAAATTAAGTTGAGAGAGAGAGAGTGTGTGTGTGTGTTGACTAATTAATATTGATCATCTTAGTTTTTTTTTTTAAATTTTTTTGATCTCATGTATGCAAATTAAGTCGATAAAGAGGGTACCATAGTTTTTATTTGAAAAATTTTAGGAGAAAATTATGAGTTCTAAGCAAGTTCTAAAGGCTCATTATTTCTTAAAAAAATTAATACAAGAGTAGTCCACAACTAGGTAGTTAAAGAGACATTTAGAAAATTACTTATTAAGAAATCAAAAAAGGTCATGCCTGAAGTAGGGGTGTAAGTGAGTTAAGTTGATATCCGAGTCAACCTGAACTCGACTTGATAAATGGCTCGTGAGCTGAGCTTGATGAGCTAATTAGTCAAGCTCAAGTAAACCCCAGCTCTATTTGTTAACTCATGAGTCAACTCGATTAATAAATATTAATATAAAATATACTTACAAAATATTAAAATTTAATAATTTAAGTATAAATTTTTTAAAAATATTTAAAAAGTACATCACATTCTCTTGTATCAAGTTTTTCCTCATTATTTTTCTACAAATTACTTAATTTTCATTATTTTATCGTAATAATTTTTCAAATTAGAAATATTACATCTCTTCAATACTAAATGAGTCTCTTTTTGAGCTGACTTGAACTTTTAAAATAAAGCTAGAGCTCGAGCTCAAACTTAATAAATTAATCAAGCTCAAGCTCATGTCGAAGGTGACACACTCGGCTCGACTCGTTTACTCCCCTAGCCTAAAGCATCATTTCGGGATTTTGTATGTTAATTATAAGTGTTGTAGAAAAATGCAACAATAAGGTTTAACAAATTATAATTTTTTTTTTAATATTTAACAAAAGCATAGCAACTTTGCTTTACTTGAGGATGAAAATTGAAAATCAAGTGGATTATAAACTTTAGAAGTGAAAATTTTATGATGACTAGCTAGCTTCTTGATATTATGTCCTTATAGATTAAGTGGACTCAAGGCTCATATTGTTATTTTATTTTATTTATTACTAAAATGATATAGCCAAGGCCTTTTTGATAGTCTTAGGGGCTATTTAGTTGAAAAAAATCTCGATATAAAAGATAAGTGTAAAAATCTAGTAAAGGATTACTTTTGTTGTTTGGTTAAAAGTTTTACAAATTCATGATTTTTATTTTTCTTTGGTTTAAAAAATGTAATGTAAAGTATTTTGAATTTGATGCGGAATGAGTGATTTAACGACGGCGTAATATTTTATTTTATTATTTGAATTGTCGAATTAATACAAAATGATATATGTAATGTATTTAATACATTACATTCTGAAAATTTACTTTACTTAAGCAAATATCAAAAGTTAAAATTAAATGATTTACTTTACTTTCTTGTTTTCTTCCAACCAAACAAAGTTATTTTACTTGCTCTTACTTTATTATAATTGTGCTAAAAGTTAGTCTTTGAGAATAGGGGCAGAACGAGCCTCATTTTTCAGAAGGGATAAATTTATATTTTAGGATAAAATAAAGGACATGAAAAATTAAATAGAGTGCCTGAGGATGTTGCTAGAGTTATCTGAGCCTTGGAAAAGCTTATAAATGCGGTGTATCAAGTAGAAAGCGTATACTTACATATCTTTGGTATCAATTATATTATCGGCATAAACCAACATAAGATATCTATATAATGATCAATCCGGAAAGAAAGCGTGTAGATTTACAACTTTTCAAATGAAACTGATCATTGTGATAGTTTGTCGTTCGCGGAACAGATGCTATTTGACCTAGAGCGACTACTAAGTGGGGAGTCCCATGTAAGAACTAAACCCAAACCTAAAATAGTCAAGAGAAAAGAAGTCACTAGGGGACTTAACCTAACCTGCCATTCTTTGTTAAATTTGCTTATACTCTCAATATGTGATATTAAATGAAGCATATCTTTGGATCTCATTTTGAGCTCACCCACATTTTTTTTAGGGGTCATTTGAGTTTGTTTTCCTCTTATTTTGGAGATATTTGTCTTTATTTTTAATTTTTGATTTTGTTGATTCATACTTAAAATTGTCATTTTTTATTTGTGGAATTAAGATAATGCCCTCATTTTTTTTTAAAAAAGAAAGAAAATAATTAATTTATTTCCCACGTGCCAGCTCGTTAACCTATACTAAATTCGCGCGCACTTATTAGCTGTTTGAGATTCCCTCCGATGGCCGCAGCTACGGTACTATGAAATTAATACCCACATGGCCGTTGTCCAATTATCTAAAATATTAAAATCATAAGTTTTGACCTCAATTTATTTTTTAATACTTTTTTTTAATAATATAATATCAAATGATATTTAGTTAATATATAATTATTATATATTAATTACAAAGTATTATATAAATATTTTAAAATAGTATATATTAATATAATATTAATATAATATTAATTATGATAATACATAGCATTTATACATATATTAATAAACATAATTTTATGGATAATATTTCAAATAAAGTTCATTAATTAGAAGCATCGGGTATTCCCTTCACAATCAATAAACTGATATGATCATCCTTTGTCCCCTCATGTAGGCCTTCCCAGGTTCAAACTTTTATTATTTTGACGGGACAATTGATCTGGACATGAAACTCTCCTATTGGAAAGACCAAGGACCGATTTTATTGACTTAAATTTTTACTGACAACTTGAGGCTCTCCGCGGTGACTTTAATATACAATATTTTTTAATAAATAATACACATTATATTAAAAACGTATGATATTATATTATTAGAGTCTAGTAATAATTTTTCTTTTAACTAATGTCAATATATATTTTTTTAATTTCATGATTGATTTTATATTAATTCTTTTCTCTATAAAATATTCTAGAATATTAATTTAAAAATTCATAAATTTTCTCTTCTACTAATTCTATTTTTAGTAGAGACTCTTGATTTCTCTTACAAATTCAAGCCCAAAATAAATAAGCTTGAATCAATATGGATATTAACTTTTTTTTTGCCACCATGATTGAAATATATTCTCATATATTTAATAATAACATAAGTTTATTTTATCACTTGTGTTCTTAATTTAATACATCATATTTGATCGCTTAATACAATTAAATAATTTGATAAAAAATATAGCAATTTATTATGAATGCCTTATAAATTAAATGTATTTATCTAATAATTTTATTATAGTGAGATTTACATGCAATTTATATAATTAAGATATATTTACATATCACTTACTTAAATATTAATATTTACTTACTTAGCATTTAATTAAAATTTTAAAATTACATAAAAAATATTACTAATATTAATTTTAAAAGAGAAATTTGTTTTTTATGTATATGTTTTATTATGATCATGACATTAAACCATTATATAAATAAATATTAAAATTAAAATTCTAGATATATAGATACATAAAATTATGTGATGATTTAATTATATGGAAGGATAATACTACTACATAAAATTAAGAACAAGCTTTAAAATAAATCCATTTTAATATAAATATTTCAGGACCACCTAATATATATTTTTTTTCAATAGCAATATATTTCTAACTTTTTTTGGAAAAATAAATTTTAAATATCATTTTAATATTTGTAATTGTTTAATGCCTATTAATTGGTTATTATCAAGGGAAAAAACCGATTATTAATTTTTTTGGTTTTATTATATAAATAAATATATTCACTTAAAAGATAATTTGGTTAATGGTTGCATGAATCAACTTATTAAAATTATAAAATTAAGAGGATTTACATACAAACAATATAACTTTTTATATTTATATATCGGATGTCTAAATATTTATGTTTACTTATAAGCTCTTTCGTGGCTAAATTACACAAAGAAAATACACATAAAAATGTGTATTTTATTTTAAATAAGATAATATAGTGATAAATTTGATGTGATTTAAAATTTTTTAATATTACATAAATAAATATAAAAAATAAATATTAGATATATATAAAAATTTATAATATGTATGTAAATCTCTCTCAATTAAATAGTATTTGTTAGAATGTAGTTACTCAAAGTTTATCATATGATAAAGGATTATTTATGAATGTTTTTGAAATCTTGTATATAATAAAAGCCTGCATGCATATGAATACAATCAGATTAATTTTTGGTGGATTTGACCAAATTATTAAAAGGTTGAAATCCTCATAATATTTGAATATATATATATTAAAAGGTGTAACAATTTCTGTGAGGTTCATGCTATTATTAAACATGTAATTACCGTACTTGATTTTGTTATGATTAAATATATATAATATATATATATATATATATATATATATATATATATATATATATATATATATATATATATATATATATATATATATATATATAATCTGATTTAACACCCATGTCCCACATTGATCATTAAAGGTCTATTTGATGATTGCTATAGTTTTTTGAAAAGCTGATGTAGGAAAAGTATATTTTTGAAAAAGTAATGTGGTTGTTATAAATATTTTCTATTTTAAAAAAATTCTAACAACGTTTTCTAAAAGCCACTGCATTTTAATATCCCTATTCTTAAAAATAATTTTTTATCATAAATTTTTTTGAAAATCAGTCAAAAGTTGATTGTCAAATACAGTTGTGATTACTTTCAAACTACTTTCTAAAAAATAAAATAACTAGAAAGGTGTCTGCACGCTATCAAAGTGATTTTCACATCCACCATTTAGATTTTACCAAGTGAAGGGAGTCTTGTTTTATATATATATATATATATATATATATATATATATATATATATTTATCACTCAAAACTCATGTATTTACAAAATTAATATTCACTTTATTTTTTGAACTCAAGATCCCATATATTTATTTTTTGAAATTTGATAAAAAAAAGGGTTAGGGTTTTAACATGAATTTCAATATTTGTGTGAGGATTTGAAAAAAAGAAAAAAAATTTAAGAGGATGCTGGTTTTCTAAATATCTATATTTCGAGTGTTATGTATATAATTACCCCTTATTATTATTATTATTATTATTATTATTATTATTTACTTTTGCACCTTAATTCTTCTACTTTAGATATATTACTAACAACTTCAACAATTGAACAAAGTAAAATTTTAATATTAAAGCCTCGATTAAGTATTGAAAAATATTGTAGAATGATCAATCAAATTTATTGAAGAGGTTTTGCTGATTGTAATATATAATGAAGGTCGGAGGAACCAATGTTTAGATGGCTAAAGGTTGCGGCCATAGCTAGTGATGTACTTGAAGAAAATGTGGATAATGTTGGTTGGCAAGTATCGAAGAAGGGTAGACTCATCGTCGTGGTGTTGCTTATAATTATTAGTGGTGAACATATGAGTAGGCGGAGTTATAGAAAATTGTCAACTAAAGAACAGTGGCATCATGTGATTCAATTATTGATGAATTTGTTGAAAATAGAATGAAATTTGCTCTTAGGAATTTTTACAGAATTCAGATTACCTTAAGAACTTGTGAAATCTCCTAAATGAGTTAAATGAGATCTTATTTATAATTCCATAAAAAACATTTCATCATTCTTTATATTTATTGAATAATAAATAGTGAAAATTGCACTATAATATGATTAAATTATGATCGATCAATTTCACATTTAGGCTAACCATTCGTGTTATATGTGATTGAGGGTGCACTGATCCTATGGAGATTATAATAATTAGTTTCTTTAATTAATGATTTGAAGATTTTGTGTTATAAGTGATCATAGGAATATATTAAGCAGAGAAATCAAAGTTTAAAGACAATGTCCAAACACTTTTAATGAAATATTTCTAAATTATAAGCAAAGATGCACAAAAAATAATGGAATAGTAAAGGTACAATAACTTTAATAAATTCGAAAGCTTCGAAAGAGATTACATAATAACAACACACTTGAATGTGGTTTGATGATACTATCATGTTATTTAGGGGTTGTTTGGTTGACCACTAGATTAGCTATTATTTGTGTGGCTATATCACAAGTTACGAAAAAAAAGTTTTGACTAAGATAGTCTAGCCTAGGTTGGCTCACTCTTAAATTGATATATTATGATCAACTTAGGTTCGTATTTAGGAGTTGTTTGGTTGGCTGAAAAAGAAATACAGTGTAAAAAAAATGCGGTGTAAAAAGAATACAGTGTAAAATAGTAAAATGATTACTTTACAGTTATTTTGGTTGAGAGTTTTACAAATTCATAACTTTATTTTTTTCTGTTTGGTTAAAAAAAAATAATGTAAATTATTTTGAAGGTTTTCATCAATGGTTGTGATAACGATGCCAACGACTAAAACTACAACACTTGTATTTGAATTACGGTGAATTCTAAATAATAACATTGTAATATATTTGGAACATTTATTAAAAATTTTACTTGACTTCAAGCCACACCAAAAAAAATTAAAATCTCTGTATTTGTTTTACTTTGCACTCAAAATTCTTCCAACCAAATAATCCTTAATGATTTAACTATTCACAACTTATTGCGATCCATTAGACCCCATATGCAAGTTTTTGTGTTATTTTGTATGATTTTAATCTTACATTTTATCATTCTAAGTAAAATTGGAACTAGAAGAGTTCATTATTCAAATAATTCTTTTAGATATATTTGGGACATTTTTGCTTATAGTTTAGAAGTATCTCTTTTAACTGAAATTGGTCAACAAATTGCAATATTGGAAAAACTCCAAAGGCCATACTAATTCTCTAAACATTATTATGGACATCCTTTCATAGTTGCAAAACAAGTTATTTTTCTTTAGTACTTAATATTTGTTCATATATTTAGCTATCAAACTTTGAGGTCAACACATCTTAAAGGGTTCATTGAGCTCAAAACTACAAAAATGGTTAACATTAGACCATTATCATTAAGCTAGTTTTTTTTAAATTATCTAAGATAGTGATATTTTGATTGAATTAATTAATAAATGAGTAAAATTAGATTAGAAAACATACATTATTTAATAAATGACTCAATTAAAAAACATGAAATAACTCTATTATATTTTGATCATGCTAAACATGCATGCATATATATATATATATATATATATATATATATGTATATATGTGTATGTGTTATGTATGTATATGTATGTGCATATGTATAATAAAATCATAACTTTTTTCACGCAATTATATTGGAGTCACCAATCAAAAAATTATATGTTATGTGGTTATTAATTAACCTATTTACACCCCTACATAAAAAATAAGTGGATATGAGAAAAAAATGCTTTAAAGATTTTATTTGGCTAAACAAAAATCAAAGAAAGAAAAAAAAAAAAAAAAGATTGGCTTTCAAGATTTCGTTTAGCTGAAGAGAGCAAAGATGCAAAATGAAATAAACAAAATAGCTAACACAAGCTTTTATGTCTGCATGTATGGTTTGGCTGATTCTGATTTTTTTTCTTTAAAATTTGCTGTTTTCATAACGAAAACACTAGAAGACAATGATGTTCAATTCTAGCCACTAAATTAATTGCTCTTGCCTTTCCTGGCTAGAAGATAACGTTATTCAATTCAACCACTACTTTCCCTTTCATCTTACCTCAATTATCGCACAAAAGTGGAAATCCCTTACACACACCAAAGGGTGCAAGTGAGTCAAGCCGGTTTGTGAGCTTACTTGAGCTAGGCTAGTTAACGAGCTCGCGAGCCAAGCTAATCGAGCCACAAGCTTGAGCTCATAATCAGGCTCAAAAACTTTTCGAGCTCCAGTTTGAGCCGGGATTGACTCGGCATGGTAGTTTATCGAAGTTCTCGTACATAATGACGAAGTCTATATCGTATCACATTGGTTCGATCTTGTTGAGCTTTTAAACAAGGCATTTAGTCAAACTCAAATTTGACTTTCTTTAAATTTAATCGAGAGCTTGAGCTAAAAAGTCAACGAGCTGATTTAAAAGCAGTTTGATTAAGTCAAAACTCAACTCAAAAAAAAGAAAAAGAAAAAAGAAAAAAGAGAGAGTCAAAACTCAACTCAACTCTACTCTTTGACATCCCTACACATACCTCTCTCTCTCTCTCTCTCTCATATATATATATATATATTTCAAAGACTTAGCTTATTAATAAAAACACCATTAATGATTATAAATGGTTTAACTTTATGCTACTTATGTATACTCAAAAATATATAGGAATCAATTCTAGTTAACTCAACCTAGCTTGATCTAATGAAATGAATTTATTAAACTTAAATTTAAACTTGCCATACACTTATATGAACTCATCGGACTCACAATGAACTCGTTGTTCATTTTGAATTTGACTAATCAAATTTAAACTCACTCATTTCAATATAAACTCATTCTTCCAAGCTAACTGAATGTCACTAAAGTTGTATTGAACTCACCATGAGTCTTATAAGCTCTTCTGAGCTCAACAATATCCATTGGCATTCTTTCAAGTAAGTCAACAACTCTATCTAAGTTATGTTTTTGGTCAACTATCAGAATTTTTTTATATATTATTATTATTATTATTAGATATCAAACATGAGTGAGCGATGCAGATATTTAGGCTCTGTTATTCAAAATGATGGTGAAATAGATGTAGATGTTATTAGTAGAATTCAAGTTGGATGGTTGAAGTAGAGGAATGCATCTAGCTTGCTGTATGATAGAAAAGTACCGCTTAAATTTAAGAGAAAATGATATAAGATGGTGGTAAGATCTGCGATTTATGGTGCGATATTATATAAGAGAAGCATGAGACTAAGTTTGTTACGAGATGAGGATGCTCGGTGAATGAGTGGCTTTATTGTTAAAGATAAAATGTGAAATAAGTATGTTGTGAAAAGTTAGAGTAACTGATGTGGATAAGATTACTGAGAGAGTTGCCTTAGATGGTTTTACATAAAGCGTTAGTCATGATATTATGAGTAGATCGTTAGATTTGGCTTATGTTAAGAAAGGTAGATGTAGATAAAAAACGTAATTAAGATGTATAAAAAATGGATACTGAATTAAATGAGAATTTGATGTATAATGACACATATCGAAGGATTCTATATAGACCACAGTGGGATAAAGGCTTACTGTTGTTGTATACCAAACATAATTTATAGAAAATTATTGCTAAGCATTGCAATATTTTATTTTTTTTAATAATTTTGTGAAGTTTTTTTGCTGTGATAAATTTTAGTCTGAGCATATAAATAAGGTCAAGAAGAACTTCTTAAAAAAGAATTATAGTGTACTCAAAATATACGATGAATGTGCGCCACATGCGACGTTGCAGCAAAAACAAAGAGGCATCAATAAATATATTGATAACCAAGACTTTGTAACAAGCAAGCAACTAATGCAAATTAATGGAATTATCAAAATTATAAGAATGTTCTCAGATTTATTTTAATGATTAAGAAGCATGAGGAATCCTCAAAATTAGTTATCCAAGGATGACTTTCAAGTACAAGTGCACTTACCTCAACTAATGGATGATAATGGATATCTACCATTTCTACACATGGGAAATGAGCTGAGAAAGTATCAATTGATAAATGCATTTTCAAGAAAGATTTTAGACACAAAGCTTCCAACAAAGTTCAAAAATTTTCACATTGATTTTAAAGAATTGTATAACGTAGAGAAGTTGAAGAAATTTATTTTGTTAGAGTAGAAAAAGGAGACAGGAGAAAACACCTGTGAAAGAGCACTACACAAACGAAGCAGTCCAAGCCCATGTTATGCACATTATTGGAGTGGTGCAAGCTATACTTGGAGGTTCAGAGGCTTCTTAATAAACTTGCTTTAAGTGGCATCAATCAAGAGAGGTGATCTTGAAAAATGCATCTAGGGCCCTATGCATTGAAGTCATACCAATCACTTTTACTGAGATAAATATGACCATGCATAAAAAATCTTTGTAACGATGCACATAATTAATTACGCATTGCTAGGATATTATGAATATTTTTATCCATGCAGGAAGTTTGATGAACATAAAAAAGAACTTTGGATCTTCTTGCCTAACACCTACAGCTAATTCTCTCTTCAATTTTTTCAAAGAAAGAAGAGTGATGAAATGAATGATAACTTTCTTGTGAAGAAGAGCATCAATACACTTCAATAATTGGCTTCATCACAATGTACAATACAATTTTTGATCGTCTATTTTTGAACGCCTTTAAGCTTGTAGTCTCTTTCTGCCATGTTGCTATGTAATTCCCAACTGCATTATAGGTGATTACCTTAATGTGAGACTAGTTGCAGTTAAGGTTAAGAACTAGTAAGAGGAGGTCATATAACTGAAAGTTGAGAGAGAGAGAGAGAGAGAGAAGGCAAGGTTGGCGACTTCAGAAGTAGTAGAAGAAGTGTTATCTACTGAAGGAAGCCCAAGGTAAACTCTTCGCATTAGCTCATCATATAGAATAAAGTATAACGAAGAATTAATCATTACTCTCCAGGCAAATGATCTATGCGATTTTACTTGTTCAAGTATCAATATGTCATGAGTAGGAGAAAATATTAGGTGCGGAGTCCGGATGTAGCTTTACATCCGGACTCCAATACATGTGTTATTATAAAAAAAACATTTTTTTACTGTCTTTGTCACTGGTGACGGCCTTGTTTAACCTGGGCGACCCCGGCTGCGTTCAAAAGGAGAAACGGCGTTTGAATGCTGAGAGAAATTTAAAATATATATATATATATATATATATATATATATATATATATATATATATATATATATATATATATATATATATAGATTTAGAATAATATATATTTTTTTTGACAAACTAAGTAGAGAGAAAATAAATCTCATTTCATTTTTTTGAAAGAAGCGAAGATGGAGAACGAATTAAGTTATGACCTTGATGATATTGACCAATTTAGGATGTTTATTAAATAAAAATACATCGTAAATTTTGAATCATTTTATATGTATAATTTTTTAGAGTTTATTAGTGATATTCTTTGAAAATCTTTATTTAATGTATATTTTTCTGTTGTTATGAGTTCTTTCAAGAGGACTTTGCTTGTTTTGCTTTGTATGTGTACTCTTTGTACTCTCATGAGTAATTTCTTTTTTTTTGTCGATTTTGACTCTTGATATAATATGATTAGTATCTGACATTACAAGTTGTTTGGCATTTGTTTGGTTGGTTTTAAGAAATTCTCTCAGACTCTCATGAGAGTACTGATTATTTTTCAATTTAAAGATTTTTTGACCTGTTTGGAGAGAATATGTTTATTATATTTTATTAGAAATAATTTGGAGGCTGATTTGTTAGTTTTTTTAAAGGAGATTTGCATCTTTACTCTTTGTACTCTCATGAGAGTACATATTACAAGTTGTTTGGACCTGGTTAGTTTTGGGAGATTTGTATGTGTACTCTCTCAAATATATGATATTTTATTTTTTTCATCGTATTTTTTTGGCTTGTTTGGAGAGAATATGTTTATTACATTTCATTAGAAGCAATTTGGAGGATGATTAATTGGTTTTTAGAGGAGATTTGTATCTATATTCTCTGTACTCTCATGAGAGTACATATTATTTTTTTAATTTCTATCATATTTTTTTGTCTATTTGGAGAGAATATATTTATTACATTCTATTAGAAGTAATTTGGAGGATGATTGGTTAGTTTTTAGGGAGATTCTGTCTTTCTCATGAGAGTCTTATTTTTTTTCCCTTCTTTTGTTTGGAGAGAATATATTTATTATTCTATTAAGTAATTTGAGGCTTATTGGTTAGTTTTAGAGTATTTTTATATCTCTCTATACTCTCATGAGAGTACATATTATTTTTTAATTTATCAATTTTGCTCGGAGAATATGTTTATTACATTTAGAAGTAATTTGGAGGTGATTGATTAGTTTTAGGGAGATTTACATCATTCTCTGTACTCATGAGTATACCATTTTCTCATTTTTTTGTTTCTGGCTGTTTGGAGAGAATATATTTATTACATTCTATTAGAAGAAATTTAGAGGCTTATTGGTTAATTTTTAGGAGTGTTTTGTATATGTACTCTCTATACTCTCATGAGAGTACATATTATTTTTTTAATTTCTGTCTAATTTTTGCTCTATTTGGAGAGAATATATTTATTACATTCCATTTGAAGTAATTTGGAGGTTGTTAGTTTTTTAGGGAGATTTATATGTACTCTCACTCTCATGAGAAAAGATTACAAGTTATTTTATTTTTGGTTAGTTTTAGGCATTTGTATCTCTGAGAGATATTTTTTAATTTTTGTTAGATTTTTTTCTGTTTGGAGTATATATTTATCACATTCCATTGAAGTAATTTTTTGATTGGTTGGTTTTTAGGAGAGATTGACATTTATACTCTCATGAGAGTACAAATTATTTTGTCATTTTTTGTCAAATTTTTTTGGCTTGTTTGGAGAGAATATGTTTATGACATTCCATTAGAAGCAATTTGGAGGCTGATTGATTGGTTTTTAGGGGAGATTTGCATCTGTACTCTCTGTACTTTCATGAGAGTACAAATTATTTTTTCAATTTCTATCAAATTTTTTGGCCTGTTTGGAGAGAATATATTTATTACATTCCATTAGAAGCAATTTAGAGACTGATTAATTAGTTTTTAGGAGAGATTTACATGTGTACTCTCTGTATTCTCATGAGAGTACAAATAATTTTTTTTTTTAATTTTTGTTAGATTTTTTGGCCTGTTTGGAGAGAATATGTTTATTACATTCATTAGAAGCAATTTGGAGGCTGATTGGTTGGTTTTTAGGAGAGATTGACATCTGTACTCTCATGAGAGTACATATTATTTTGTCAAATTTTTTGGCCTGTTTGGAGAGAATATATTTATTACATTCCATTGAAGCAATTTGGGTGGTTGATTTTTAGGGATTTGTATTCTGTACTCTCCTCAGAGTACATTATTTTCAATTTGTCAAATTTTTTGGCTGGAGAGAATATATTTATTACATTTAATTAGAAGAGATCATTGATTGGTTTTAGGAGAGATTAACATACTCTGTACTCTCATGAGAGTACATATTATTTTGTCATTTTCTGTCAGATTTTTTGGCATGTTTGGATATAATATGATTAATATACATCATTATAAGTTATTTGGAAGTTGTTTGGTTAATTTTAGAGCAGATTTGCAGTATTCTCTGTACTCTGAGAGTATAGATTATTTCTTTAATTTATGTCAGATTTTTTGGCCTATTTGGAGAGAATATATTTATTACATTCCATTAGAAGCAATTTGGAGGCTGATTTGTTGATTTTTAGGAGAGATTTATATTTGTACTCTCTGTACTTTTATGAGTGAACATATTATTTTTTTCAATTTCTGCTTGATATTTTGGCCTGTTTGGAGAGAATATGTTTATTTCATTCCATTAGAAGTAATTTGGAGGCTGTTTGGTTAGTTTTTAGGAGAGATTTGTATCTGTACTCTCTATACTCTCATGAGAGTACAGATTATTTTTTCATTTTCTATCAGATTTTTTGGCCTTTTTGGAGAGAATATATTTATTACATTATATTAGAAGCTATTTGGAGGCTGATCGGTTAATTTTTAGGAGAGATTTGCATTTGTACTCTCTATACTCTCATGAGAGTACATTTTATTCTTTCAATTTTTGTCAGATTTTTTAGTCTATTTGGAGAGAATATATTTATTACATTCCATTAGAAGCAATTTGGAGGATGATTGGTTAGTTTTTAGTGGAGATTTGCATCTGTACTCTTATGAGAGTACAAATTATTTTTTCATTTTCAGATTTATGCTTTGAGAAAATATGTTTATTACATTCAGGTAAGTAATTTAAGATTTTGTTAGTTTTTTTATGAGATTCTGCACTCTCATGAGAAATCTGATTATTTTTCATTTTATGTTAGATTTTTAGCCTTTTGGAGAGAATATATTTATTATATTAGGTAAGTAATTTGAAGGTATTTGGTTGATTTTAAGAGATTTGCATCTGTACTCTCGTACTCTCATCAGAATACAAAACATTTTGTTATTTTTGAGTTGTTATGCATGTGACATATTTGTGTTTACGCAGGTGAACGCGATAAATGAGCAGTGTGATGATGAAGCCGTGATGTCTAATATGATCAAAAATAAACTCACTCCATAATGAAAGAGGCTATGCGCGTATTATGATTATGCACATCAAATTGGGTTTAGTGTTAGGAAGGATCATACTAGTTATTGGCCAAACTCGAAGAAATTGAAATTAAATAATTTTTTATGTGCAAAAGTAGGTCGGAAGAAAGCTGCCAATCTAAACTGTGCAGTTAAATTCTAGAAAATAGATACAATGAGTGGTTGTCCTGCCATGATTAGATTTTCTATTGATTTAGATGGGAATTGGACGGTTAAAAAAATATATAAAAAGTCATAATCATTCATTGGCAAAGCCGGATGATCTACATTTTCTTAGATCATACAGAGGCATCAGTGATGAGAAGGCAGCTATGTTGAAGACAATGGCGAGGCGAGCAACTGATGTGTTCAACTATCTAAGTGAGAAGTTGGTGGCGTGGAGAAGTCTTCACAAAAAAAGATGCATTCAATTTCATCCAAAAGAAGAGATATTGTGAATGGTGAGTAATACATTAATACAACTGTTCAAGGAAAAATAAGAGGAGGATGAGATGTTTGCATGGGATGTCCAAGTTGATGAGTCAGATAGCTTGGTTAGTTTTTTTTGGGGCAATGACATATCAAGGATAGAATATAATTATTTTGGGAATGTCATAATTTTTAATAGAAGCTATCAACTCAATAAATATAATCTTTATGCCCTTTCTTGAGTGAATCATCATTGGCAAAATGTCTTATTTGGAGTAGCTCTATTAGAAGAGACAATTGAGTCATTCATGGCTATTCAAAATATTTCTGTTAATTGACATCCTATAACAATATTCACGATCAAGATCACAATGGCTATCAAATTTTATTACCATACTCGTCATAGGTTGTGCCAATGACATATTTTAAAAAAGCTTTCTTGAAGGTTTTGCTAATAGTAATAAGACAGTGCAAAGTCTATTCTATACATGCATGAGCAAGTGTGACTCATAGGAGGAGTTCGAGCAAGCTTGGTCTACTATGCTACTGAGGCAATTTTGCGATCATGCTTGTTTAGCTTTATAAAATTAGAAGCAAGTGGTTCGCGTACAGAGACTCATTCTATGAGAATCTTGTCAACGCAACGTAGTGAGTCCACGAATAATGTATGTCACGGAATCTCCAAACCAACAAGTTCAATCATAGATTGTTTCTTGGGATTGGAGAAGGTTATCGACACATGGCACCGTAATGAACATGATGAAGATTTCAAGTGCAACGACAATTATTCTATTGTTAAGAGCATTCACAAACAAGCTATGTTTTACACAAGAAAGCTTTATACAATATTTGAAAGAATTTTTGCATGGTGTTGGAGGATTAGCAGTAAATATGTCAGATAACAATCCCATGGAATATTTGGTGAGAAACTTAGAGAATAAGAGTTCTTCCAAAATATGGGCTGTTCATTTTGACAAGATAAGCCTAAATATAACTTGTAGTTGAAAATTTGTAATGAAGGGGTTGCTTTGTGCCCACTGCATCCGAGTTCTTAGTCAGGAAGATATTGTGCACATTTCGGATAAGTACCTTCTCATGCGTTGGTCAACCAGAGCAAATAGGGATATCTACTTTGACAGTGCTCACAATAACTTAAAAGATGTGCAAGGCAATGATAGAAATGAAACTAGCATTATTTTCTGGAACCAGATCAGTCGATATGCATATCAAATAAGCACCAAGGCACTGGGTAATAAAAAAGCGAGGAGTATATGCTTGGGTACTTAAAAAAACTATCGATAATGTCGACTCTATATTATATGGAAATTCACCTCCAACGTGACTAAGAAGAAGAAGTCAACCACAACGGATAAGAAAATGACATTTTAAAGAATCAAGGGCGCGTGTGTTTCAAATGCAAGGCTTAAGGGATATTGGGAGAGAACTAAAAAGCCAAGAGTAATTTTTTATTTGTCTCTGAAGTTATAGTATTTACATATTGTTTTTAAACTTTAAACCATCCTTCTTTTGTTGTTATAGAATCCAAATAACAATCTGAGAGGGGTGTAGAACATGTAGAGTCACCAATTGCAACACTATTTCCTGTTATGCCCGAGTGCTTCTCAGAGGTATGTATGGAAAACCCGTCAATCATGCTATTACATATCATTAACTAATACGATGTTTTACTTCTAGGAATTGAACTCAAGCTCAACAATCAATTGGTCGGCTAAAGGGTACACTAAGCTGATGATGGATATCATTACAGGAAAACATTTTAGTGCATGACATCATTTATTTGTGTGTTCTTCGACTGTACACACGTTAATGTTAATTACAATCATAATCCTTGAACCAGTTCGTTCCAGGTAAATATGTTGTGCCTCTCCTTTCTACTTTCAGTTTGTAGCACTATGTATGTGAATGAGAATAATGATTTTATAATGCATCTGGTTTGATATATTCGAGTATCATTTAGTAATGATTATGTGTGATGATTATTTTTCTATTATTTTACATTATTATAATTAACGTTCATTAATTTTTGAAGCAAGGAAGATGAGAACCATGTTAAAAAAATGGCTTAATGAGCAATTTCTGCTTATTTCATACTTGTTTTTTGCTTGTTCCTTCCCCAACATTTATTTATTTACTTTTGGTTTATTTTTTTCTTGCTTTACAATCCATTGATATCATGGATTACTCATTACTGGTTGGTGTTGATGAGGGGAAAAAAGAACTGGTTGTACAAAACATCAATTATATGAGGCAATTTAAAATCATGCTAAACACATGCACAAATACATACATACATATACATACATACATACATACATATATATATATATATATATATATATATATATATATATACATACATACATATATATATATATATGTGTGTGTGTGTGTGTGTGTGTGTGTGTGTGTGTGTGTGTGTGCATGTATGTGTATGTATGTACATATGTATAATAAAACCATAACTTTTTCACGCAATTATATTGGAGTCACCAATCAAAAAATTATATATTATGTGGTTATTAATTAACCTATTTACACCCCTACATAAAAAAATAAGTGGATATGAAAAAAAATGCTTTTAAGATTTTATTTAGCTAAACAAAAATCAAAGAAAGTTTAAAAAAAAAAAATTGGCTTTCAAGATTTCGTTTAGCTGAAGAGAGCAAAGATGCAAAATGAAATAAACAAAGTAGCTAACACAAGCTTTTATGTCTGCATGTATGATTTGGCTGATTCTGATTTTTTTTCTTTAATAAAAACTTTGCTGTTTTCATAACGAAAACAGTAGAAGACAATGCTGTTCAATTCGAACCACTAAATTAATTGCTCTTGCCTTACTTTCCTGGCTAGAAGATAACGTTATTCAATTCAACCACTACTTTCCCTTTCATCTTAACTCAATTATCGCACAAAAATGGAAATCACTTACACACACCAAAGGGTGCAAGTGAGTCAAGCTGGCTCGTGAGTTTACTTGAGCTAGGCTAGTTAACGAGCTCATAAAGCCTAATCGAACCGAGCTCATAATCAAGCTCAAAAACTTTTCAGAAGTTCGAGCGGATTAACTTCGGCGATAGCAATGGCTTCGTTTTCGCTAATGACGAAATGCAATATATCGTAGATTACATTATCAGTTCGATAGCTTGTTGAGCTTTTTAAACAAGCTCGAGCATTCGAGTCAAACTCAAGTTTGACTTTCTTTAAATTTAATCGAGCTTGAGCTTGGTAATTGAGCTCGAGTCAAGCTTGAGCTTAGCAGTGATTAAATAAGCTTAGTTCGATTAAGTCAAAACTCAACTCAACTCTACTTTTTTATATACATACCACTCTCTCTCTCTTATATATATATATATATATATATATCAAAGACTTAACTTATTAATAAAAACACCATTAATGATTATAAATGGGTTAACTTTATGCTACTTATGTATGCTCAAAAATATATAGGAATCAATTCTAGTTAACTTAACCTAGCTTGATCTAATGAAATGAATTTATTAAACTTAAATTTAAACTTGCCATACACTTATATGAACTCATCGGACTCACTATGAACTCGTTGTTCATTTTGAATTTGACTAATCAAATTTAAACTCACTCATTTCAATATAAACTCATTCTTCGAAACTAACTGAATGTCACTAAAGTTGTATTGAACTCACCATGAGTCTTATAAGCTCTTCTGAGCTCAATAATATCCATTGGCATTCATTCAAGTTAAGTCAACAAGTCTATCTAAGTTATGTTTTTGGTCAACTATCAGAATTTTTTTATATATTATTATTATTATTAGATACCAAACATGAGTGAGTGATTCAGATATTTAGGCTCTGTTGTTCAAAATGATGGTGAAATAGATGGAGATGTTATTAGTAGAATTCAAGTTGGATGGTTGAAGTAGATGAATGCATCTGGCATGCCGTGTGATAGAAAAGTACCGCTTAAACTTAAGAGAAAATTATATAAGATGGTGGTAAGACCTGCAATGATTTATGGTGTAGAATATTGGCCAATAAAAGAGAAGCATGAGACTAAGTGTTATAGAGATGAGGATGCTCTGGTGAATGAGTGGCTTTATTGTTAAAGATAAAATGCGAAATGAGTATGTTCGCGAAAAAGTTAGAGTAGCTTCAGTGGCAGATAAGATTACAAAAAGTTGCCTTAGATGGTTTGGCCACATAAAGCGTTGGCAGTCCAATGACCCAATTATGTGAATAGATGCGTTAGATTTGCTTATGTTAAGAAAGGTAGATATAGATCTAAAAAGACATGGTTAAGATGAATAAAAAATGACCATAGTATACTTGAATTAAATGAGAATTTGACACATAATAGGACACAATGGAGATGAAGGATTCATGTAGCCGACCCCACTTAGTGGGATAAAGGCTTGTTGTTGTTGTATACCAAACATAATTTATAGAAAATTATTGCTAAGCATTGCAATTTTTTTTTTTTAATAATTTTGTAAAGTTTTTTTGCTGTGATAAATTTTAGTCTGAGCATATAAATAAGGTCAAGAAGAACTTCTTAAAAAAGAATTATAGTTTACTCAAAATATATGATGAAAGTGCACCACATGCGACGTTGCAGCAAAAACAAAGAGGCATCAATAAATATATTGATAACCAAGACTTTGTAACAAGCAAGCAACTAATGCAAATTAATGGAATTATCAAAATTATAAGAATGTTCTCAAATTTATTTTAATGATTAAGAAGCATGAGGAATCCTCAAAATTAGTTATCCAAGGATGACTTTCAAGTACAAGTGCACTTACCTCAACTTTGATAATGGATGAAATTTACTACCTTGATAGTAGTGAAATATCTACCATTTCTACACATTGGAAATGAGCTGAGAAAGTATCAATTGATACATGCATTTTCAAGGAAGATTTTAGACACAAAGCTTCCAACAAAGTTCAAAAATTTTCACATTGATTTTAAAGAATTGAATAACGTAGAGAAGTTGAAGAAATTTATTTTGTTAGAGTAGAAAAGGAGACAGGAGAAAACACCTGTGAAAGAGTACTACAAACGAAGCAGTCCAAGCCCATGTTATGCACATTATTGGAGTGGTGCTAGCTATACTTGGAGGTTCAGAGGCTTCTTAATAAACTTGCTTTAAGTGGCATCAATCAAGAGAGGTGATCTTGAAAAAATGCATCTAGGGCCCTATGCATTGAAGTCATACCAATCACTTTTTCTGAGATAAATATGACCATGCATAAAAAATCTTTGTAACGATGCACATAATTAATTACGCATTGCTAGGATATTATGAATATTTTGATCCATGCATGAAGTTTGATGAACATAAAAAGAACTTGGGATCTTCTTGCCTAACACCTACAGCTAATTCTCTCTTCAATTTTTTTCAAAGAAAGACGAGTGATGAAATAAATGATAACTTTCTTGTGAAGAAGAGCATCAATACACTTCAATAATTGGCTTCATCACAATGTATAATACAATTTTTGATCGTCCATTTTTGAACGCCTTTAAGCTTGTAGTCTGTGTCTGCCATGTTGCTATGTAATTCCCAACTGCATGATAGGTGATTACCTTAATGTGAGACTAGTTGCAGTTAAGGTTAAAAACTAGTAAGAGGAGGTCATATAACTGAAAGTTGAGAGAGAGAAAGAGAGAGAGAGAGAGAGAGGCAAGGTTGGCGACTTCAGAAGTAGTAGAAGAAGTGATCTACTGAAGGAAGCCCAAGGTAAACTCTTCGCATTAGCTCATCATATAGAATAAAGTATAACGAAGAATCAATAATTACTCTCCAGGCAAATGATCTATGCGATTTTACTTGTTCAAACATCAATATGTCATGAGTAAGAGAAAAATACGTCGCGGGTAAGCGTACTTCGTCGGACTCAATAGCAACATAACATATGTAAATATAAAAAATGCATTTTTTTTTAAGTCTGTCACTTAGCGGGGAATGCCGTTATGAATTCGGCCCTCCCATTTAACAATGGAGAAAGCGTGTTGAATGCGGAGAAATTTAAAGAAATATATATATATATATATATATATATATATATATATATATATATATATATATATATATATATATATATATATATATATATATATATATATATATATATATTTAGAGCATAATATATATATATTTTTAGACAAACTTAGCTCGAGAGAAAGCAGAAAATTTCATTTCATTTTTTGGAAAGAAGCGTGAAGATGGAACAATTCGAAGTTATGGCGATGATATCGACCAATTTAGCGGATGATTAAATAAAAATACATTGGTAAATTTTCTGAACCGTTTTATATATACAATTTTTTAGGATTTATTAGTTATATTCTTTGAAAATCTTTTATTCAATGTATATTTCCTACATTGTTATGAGTTCTTTAGAGTCTTTCTTTATTTTAGGAACTATTTTGCGTAATTAGTTTATCTCATGAAAGTACAACATATTTGTCTTTTTTATTAGATTTTTGACTCTTTTGGATATAATATGATTAGTATCATTACAAGTTGTTTGGAGGCTTTGTTTGGTTGGTTTTAGGACAAATTTTGCGTGTACTCTCCTCTCGTGAGTACATATTATTTTCAATTCTGAATTTTTGGCTTGTTTGGAGAGAATATATTTATTATATTTCATTAGAAATAATTTGGAGGCTGGTTGGTTAGTTTTTTTGGGGAGATTTGCATCTGTACTCTTTGTACTCTCATGAGAGTACAGATTACCAGTTATTTGGAGATTGTTTGGTTAGTTTTTAGGGCAGATTTGTATGTGTACTCTGTGTACTCTCATAAAAATACATATTATTTTTTCAATTTATGTCATTTTTTTCAGCCTGTTTGGAGAGAATATATTTATTACATTTCATTAGAAGCGATTTGGATGATGATTGATTGGTTTTAGGAGAGATTGTTCATCTCAGTACTCTCTCATGAGTATAGATTATTTTTCAATTTCTATCATATTTTTTGGCCTGTTTAGAGAGAATATGTTTATTACATTCTATTATAAGTAATTTGGAGGATGATTAGTTAATTTTTAGGAGAGATTTGCATCTGTACTCTTTGTACTCTCATGAGAGTACATACCATTTTCTCATTTTATTCAATTTCTTTAGCCTGTTTGGAGAGAATATGTTTATTACATTCTATTATAAGTAATTTGGAGACTGATTGATTAGTTTTTATGAGTATTTTGTATGTCTGTCTATACATACTCTCATGAGTATAAATTATTTTCAATTTTTTATCAATTTTTTTTGTGTTTGAGAGAATATATTTATTTATTACATTGTTGAAGTAATTTGGAGGTTGATTGGTTAGGTTTTAGGGGAGATTTGTATTTGTACTCTCTGTACTCTCATGAGAGTACATATTACAGGTTGTTTGGAGGATATTTGGTTGGTTTTTAGGGTAGATTTGCATGTGTACTCTCTGTACTCTCATGAGAGTATAATTTTTTTTTAAAATTTTTGTTAGATTTTTGATCTGTTTGGAGAGAATATATTTATTACATTCCATTAGAAGTAATTTGGAGGATGATTGGTTGATTTTTAAGAGAGATTGACATCTGTACTCTCTGTACTCTTATGAGAGTATAGATTATTTTGTCATTTTCTGTCAGATTTTTTTGCCTCTTTGGAGAAAATATATTTATTACATTTCATTAGAAGAAATTTGGAGGCTGATTGGTTGATTTTTATGGGAGATTGCATGTACTCTGTACTCATGAGTCTGATTATTTCAATATCTGTCAAATTTTTTGGCATTTGGAGATATATGTTTCATTCTATAAACAATTTGGAGGTGATTGTTTGATTTTAGAGATTGATATCTGCTCTCATACTCTCATGAGAGTACAAATTATTTTATCATTTTCTGTCAGATTTTTTAGCCTGTTTCGATATAATATGATTAGTATACAATATTATAAGTTGTTTGGAGGCTATTTGATTGATTTTTAAGGCAGATTTGCATGTGCACTCTATGTACTCTCATGAGAGTATAGATTATCTTTTAATTTATGTCAAATTTTTTGGACTATTTGGAGAGAATATATTTATTACATTCCATTAGAAAGCCTTGGAGGCGATTGGTTATAGAGATTTATATTCACTCATTCTCATGAGTGTACATATATTTTTTTTAATTTACAATTTTTTGGCTTTGGAAGAATATATTTAATATATTCCATTAGAAATAATTTGGAGGTTGTTTGGTTGATTTTTTAGGAGAGATTTGTATCATACTCACTCTCAGTATTCTCATGCGAATACAAATTATTTTTTCATTTTATGTCAGATTTTTTGGCATTTTTGGAGAGAATATGTTTATTACATTCTATTAGAAGTAATTTGGAGGATTCGGTTAATTTTTTAGGAGATTTGCATCATACTCTCTATCTCATCAGAGTCAGTTTATTTTTCAATTTAAAATTTTTTTGGCTTGTTTGGAGAGAATATGTTTATTACATTCCATTAGAAGCAATTTAGAGGATGATTGGTTAGTTTTTAGTGGAGATTTGCATCTGTACTCTCTCTTCTCATGAGAATTGATTATTTTATTTTATTTTGTTGCTGTTTGGAGAGAATATATTTATTACATTTAGAGAAATTTGTTTGGTTGATTTTATGGGAGATTTTACATCTCTACTCTCATGAGAGTACAGATTATTTTTTCATTTTCTGTCAGATTTTTTAGCCTTTATGGAGAGAATATATTTATTACATTCCAGTAGAAGCAATTTGTAGGCTGTTTGGTTAGTTTTTAGGAGAGATTTGTATTTGTACTCTTTCTCTCTGAGTATAGAGCATTTGTTATTTTTATTTTGTACATTTATGACATATTTGTGTTCGCGTATGAATGGAATAAATCGATCGATAGAAGCGTGATGTAATGACTAAATGTGAAGAAACTCCTTAGCACCATTCACAATGAAACATTTATCGATATTGTGATTATGCACATCAAATTAGGTTCGGTGTTAGGAAGGATCACTGTTATTCTTCAAGAAATTGAAATCAAATAATTTTATGTACAAAAGTAGGTCGAAAAGAAAATGTCAATCTAAACGCACGTTAAATTTGAAATAGATACAAGGTGGTTGAGCCATGATTAGATTTTATTGATTTAGATGATGACGGTTAAAATATATAGAAAGTCATAATCATTCATTGGCAAAGTCGGGTGGCCTACATCTTCTTAAATCATACAAAGACATCAGTGATGAGGATGAGATGTTTGCATGGGATGTCCAAGTTGATGAGTCAAATAATTGTTTTTTGGAGCAATGACATATGATAAAATATGATTGTTTGTGGATGTCTTAATTTTTTTATCGACTCAATAATTCTCTTATGCATTGCTTTTCGATGGAGTAAATCATCATTGACAAAATGTCTTATTTGGAGTAGCCTTTTATAAGAGACAATTAATTAATTCGTGGCTATTCAATATTTCTCACGGTTAATGAGTGATAGACATCCTATAACAATATTCAGATCAAGATCACAATGGCAAACATCAAAATTTCATTATTGCATACTTTTGTTCAGTTACATTATTGCTATATTTGAAAAAGCTCATTGAAGGTACTTTAATAGTAATAAGATGACAAGTGCAAAGTCTATTCTATTCATGCATGAGTAAGTGTGACTCATAGGAGGAGTTCAAGCAAGCTTGGTCTACTATGCTAGTTGAGGGCAATTTGCACGATCATGCTTGACTGTCTGAGCTTTATAAAATTAGAAGCAAGTGGTTCCAACATTCTGTAAAGACTCATTCTGTATGGAAATCTTGTCAACATAATGTAGTGAGTCCACGAATAATAATGTCTGAAAATCTACCAACAAGTTCGATCATAGATTATTTCTTGGGATTGGAGAAGGTTATCGACACATGGCGTCGAAATGAACATGATGAAGATTTCAAGTGCAACCATTGACAATTGTTCATTGTTAAAGCATTTGAAACAATTTATTTTACACAAGAAAGCTTTATATAATATTTGAGGAAGAATTTTTGCATAGTGTTGGAGGATTAACGACAAATGTGTTGATGACAATCCATGGAGTATTTGGTGAGAAACTTAGAGAATAAGAGTTCTTCCAAAACATGTCTTTCATTTTGACAAGATAAACTAAATATAACTTGTAGTTGTAAAAATTTGAAATGAAGGGGTTGCTTTGTGCCCTTGCATCAGAGTTCTTAGTCGAAGATGTTATTGTATTTCGGATAAGTACCTTCTCATGCCTTGGTCAACCAGAGCAAATAAGGATATCTACTTTGACAGTGCTCATAATAACTTAAAAGATGTGCAAGACAATGATAAAAATAAAACTAACATTATTTTCTGGAACCAGATCAGTTGATATGCATATCAAATAAGCACCGTGGTAATAAAGAAAGGAGTATATGCTTGGGTCCTTAAAAAACTATCGATGTGTCTCTATATTATGTGGAATTCACCTCCGGTGTGAGAACAACTAAGAAGAAGTCAAACAGTGAGATAAAATGATATTTTAAAGGGTCAGTTAAGCGGCATAGCGTGTGTTCTTTAAGTGTCCCCATCTAATTCTCGCACAATAATTTGATTTAATTTTCCTCTTACAACCTTTCATCTTAAAATCTAAAACTAACAATCGATGTTGGGTACTTAAATTTTTACTTGGAATGACCTTACAATTTTTTACAATCTAAACGATCTATTTTTCTTATCGAAAATAATCAATCATTTCTTGATCCATTTTTATAAGTAATAATATGTTCATTTCTTTTCTTAAATAAAGTATTAGCAACTACAAAATTATAAACTAAGATAAAATCTAATATAGTCCTACCTTCTTCATTTGCCACTCCAAATCCATAACCACCATGAATACTTTTAAAATCTTCTATCACTCTACCAACATGTCCATTTAAATCTCCTCTAATAAATACTTTTTCTTCAAGAAGTATTTTTTGTATTAATCTCTCTAATTCATTCTAAATTTTTTTTTGAGCTTACATCCAAACCTACTTGAGGAGTGTAAACACTTATAACATTGATAATCTTAGTATCAATAATAATCTTTAAAATTATAATTTTATCTCCACATCTATTAATATTTATAACATTATCCTTCAAACTTTTATCTATAATCACACCTACACTATTTCTAGTTCGACTTCTACCTGAATATCAAAGTTTAAAATCTAAACTATCAATCTCATTGGCCTTCTCCCCAACCAATGAACCATAATATCTATTAATTCCATTAATTTACGTAAGAGTACATATTCCAAGATCTAACTAATTCTAGTTTCATGGACTAACTTCTTTGCGCATCCGTCCATAATGTGGGAATGCTTATTTAACACTACAATGAGCGTCGATGCTCTAGTATATTTTCACTAAAATACTTTAAAATACTTTTTAAATACTTATTTATATAAACTACTATTAGTATTTACTAAGTTATTAGTGATTGACAATTAGTCTTAATTGTTATCACTCATCGGTAGAAGTAATTAATCATAGGTGCTTATTGAAACCTAGATCTAGTTCTTAAGTCTTTGCAAAATGAGGGTGAAATTTATGGATAATGTATAATATTCAAAACTAATTTATCTTCTAAATGTTTGATCCAGAGCACAATATAAAAATTTCTCAATGAGAGATCAAACACAAATATATAGAAAATGCAGTTTAGGATCACTTTTGTTTTTTGATTGTTGCGTGCTAGAAAATCAATTGTGGTAGAGTGAAAGTCTACGCCTTAGCCTTATTGTGAAATCCAGCCACACACAGATATTTAAAGAGTGAACAAGAAAACTCTAGAAATTTTTACGTGAAAAAACCTCGAAAAGAAGGGAAAATCATGAGGCCTAGCCCAGTAAGAATCTTCCACTATGTATTTGTTTCAGAGTACAAAATTTCGATAGCGGATTACAAATTGTACATGAGAATGGCGATATAGAATCCTAGAATCGATAACCATATAATCAATTTTAAGTTGATTTCTAGTAGTAGATGATGATGAGCTAGGGATCAATGGTGACAATGAAGGTTGTCATGATGGCGATAGCGGCGGCAAGCGGCGTCGGTGGTAGTGGTTGACAATCGTCGAGTGGTGGCACGATTGTGCTTGGAGGATTTTCAATCTTTAGAGCTCTCTCCTCTCTCTTTCTTGGGCTCCCCTCATATGAGGAATGAGAGACTATTTATAGATTGGAGGAGTGGCGTCTCTGTAAATACATACAAAATCCGAACCACTCCACTTCATCGGATGGCTTAGAATGATTTCTTTGATTATTTGATGTATTTTAAGTATTTGAATGTCAAACGAAGTCAGAATTATGAGATCTTGGGCTTGTTAGATTATTTCGTCAAGACTCGATTTGATTATCTATGTTTAAGAGCTATTTATGGATTTAAGCGATATCTCAAAGTTTCGAGGATATTTTAAGTGCTTGATCGACTAGTAGTTTGAGAATCAACTTGCTTTTGACATCAAGATTAGGTGCCGACTAGTAGAATTTTGTTCATAGTTGCCCATTATTTTTGGATGACAATATCTCAATGATCCAAAAATATTTGATATACTTAATAGCAAATTCTTCAATGAAATTTGTGAGTCCATTAATCATACATTTTGAGAGATCTTCATGAGCACAAGATTATGATCAGCGGAGGCAGTGCAGAGCGTGAGATGTATGCGGATATGTGGATGCAAGAATTTAGGGTTATAGACCCATTTGGGAACTTACAGGTGCTTGCAGACATCCGCACTGCGTGCACCTGGCGGCAGTGCGTGGCGCGCCCATGGCGTATGAGGCGGTAGCGGGAAGCCATAGTGCGCTGAGGCAGTGAGCGGCGCCTTCGCCGGTGTCGGCGAGCGTTATCAGGTGCGGTCAGCGCGCGTGGGTACCAGCGGCGTTAGTGCGGCAGCGCATGCCATAAGCGCCGATGAGGTTAGTCCATTTTGTTCATTTTTAGACTTTCCGATTTTGAGCAATTTTAAGCCATTTTTTTTGAATTTTTGACCTTTTTGCCCCTACAGGGGATCTATAAAAATCCTCCTAGAGCTAAGGGAGAAGGTACACTTCTCATGTGCTCTAGTTTGAGTGAAGGTCGTTCGAAGGCAATCAAGACCGTAGTTCATGCGGAGCTCCGTTTCCCTCGAAGAGGTGTCGGCCCTCGTCGGACCGAGAGTTGAGGCGATCAAGACCCCAGTTCATGACAAGGCTCAATTTTTCTCGAAGAGGTGTCAGTGACCTCCGTCAGAGGTGATCAAGACCCGTAGTTCATAAGGTAAGGCTCCATTTTTCGAAGAGGTGTCCGACCTCGTTGGACCGACGGGGTTTGGAGGCGATCAAGACACGTAGTGAGAAATTGGATTTCTTGAAATTTCAATGGATGTTTCAATGGATGATAATTGCCAAGATGGCAGGGAAGGGGTAATTTGGAGTCATAATTTGAACGACTCAGAAAGTTTGGCATGTAATTTTAGAGCATCATTGGGGAGGAATAGTTTCTCTCTCTCTCTCTCTCTCTTTTTGATCTCACATGTATGCATATCTTTTTAGAGTCATATATTGAGCAAAAATTCTAGCCCAAGCGTGGCGGCGACAAAGTAGAAAATGGTATGATGGTATTGGGGTGAGTGAGTAACTTCATAAAATTCTCAAATTTTTATCATTTCTCCCACTCTTTACTTATTCATTATGTATTTTCACGGTGGCGTGAAAACCCATAGTGGCGGCTACAGACGATATATCATCCCTTGTCATAGAGATAGTTTAATGGTGTTTAGTTGGAAATTTCATTTCCTAATGAGTTGGTATTGTTGCCAAAGTCGATCGAGCTCGTTCACCTCCGTGGATACTTCTTTGTTTCTAAGATGATTATTAGTCTAGGCCGATTCCCTTTGGCTCTTGAGATCTTCAAAACATGTGGTGTAGCTTTGTCACATTTCAGAGCTTTAGTGGTCATTGTCTGGTTTGGTCTTCTTGAAGGTGGTGTTACTTTGAACATCAAATACTTTATCGAATGTGTAGATTCACATATGTGATGCAGGGGCGTGTTTCTTATCGGACTATAAAAAATTGGATAGAATTTTTTAGATCGTCTAAAATTGGTCTAATGGATTCTTTTTTGTGAAAAATGAGTGGGGCCTTCACGAGAGATGGGAAGATTTGAATGACCTTCGATCCATTCGATGGTGGAGAATAAGATCGACAACTCTTTAATATTCGATGTAGGAAACTTGCAACATGAGTTACGTCACATTGACAAATATATAGTTGAAGATAGGATGTTCAAGGTTGGCCTTTCCATCCAGGCAAGAAGATCTCATGCTCTTCCACTGAAAAGGTCAAGTAAAGGTGATGAAAGATCTCCTCATACTCATAGGGTTCAATCAAGAAGCCCGTTATGGAATCACAGTGGTAGCAATGTTTCATCTTTACAGAAAAAGAAGACGTGCTGAAGTGACTACGTCAGATATTTGCAAAGATGTTCGCCCCTAGTTAGCCTCTGAGAATTTAGCTATTTCAACTCATGATGGGGGAGTTCATTTTTCAAAGCCACACATTCTTAAAGAGGTGTTAAATCATATATGCCTTTGGGTCCAGCGGCGGATGGTTGTCCTCTCCTCCTTTTTTTCTTCTTTTCCTTTCTGTAATATTTGTGATCATTTTATTATTATTATTTTTTTATAGGTAACTCAAATATTATGGCAGATGATTTATTTGGGTGTCGCTTTAGATGAGTGAAATATTGAATTTGTGAAGATAAAATATCTGCAAGGCAAGTATGAGCGAAAGATGAGTGTTAAGGCCAAAGAAGTGACGACTTTGGAGGATCAGTGAGGGAGAGGCGAGCTACATGTCGACTTCTCTTTCTCTCGGTGTCGGGAGGTGGGCGCCTGATGAGCTGATTGAGGTGAGGGGCAGACTGTTAGAAGAGAAAAGACTCAAGGCACTTCGGAGAAGAGAGCTCTCAGGCGGAGAAGAAGCATTACAAGATCGTCTTTCGAGAAGGAGCATATAATGTCGAAGCGGAAGCAAATGAAATCTCCTTGAAGGCGTGGAAGACTTTAAGAGCTCCACAGCTTTATCGGTATAATTAAGATCATGTCAGGAAGCTCGAAATCATATTCTTGATGTTGAAGTGAAGGACTTGGAGCACCAATGTTTAGAGGAGGGCTTCATCGAGGGTTCTAAAGGAATCACTTAGTGCATCATAACAGCTAGTATTGAGGATCTATCTCAGGATCTAAAGATTGATAGATGAAGCCCATGTCGAAGCTGATCATATTCTTGGCGTTAAGTGAAGGACTTGGAGCATCAATGTTTGAGAGCTTCATGAGTTCGAGGTGATGAGTGAGATCTTATGAAGACTCTTCAGATTGGATGAGAGTTGAGAGAGTGAGTCCAAGGGAGCATCTCTAGTGGTGAGGAGGGACGCTTATATCACCAACCGATATGATGCCACTCTGAGGATGCATTTTTATCTATGTATTGTTATTATTATTGTGTAATCTTGATTCTTTATGTTATCATGTTAATTGTTAATAAAATTTTTTTTTTAGGTGATATACTCTTGTTTTATTTTATCCATCCGAGTGATTGGTGAATATTATTCAACGACAACTAACCTTATTGATGAGGTGGGAAGTCACTAATCCTTTGGTATTAGTCAAACATTATTTGACATCTTACCGTATGGAAGAGGTGGGATGTCCACCAATGACCTTTTGACCTATCTAGGTATTAGCCAAAGTGTTACTTGACTTCTACGTATGGAAAGTGGATGTCCACCAAGGACCTTTTGACCTATCCTAGGTATTAGCCAATGTGTTACTTGACTTCTTACTTGTATGGAAGAGGTCATGCGATGTCCACCAAGGACCTTTTGACCTATCCTAGGTATTATCCAAAGCGTTACTTGACTTCTTACCTGTATGGAAGAGGTCCGATCAAGTCCCTTGGGATTGATCATGCTGACAGAGATACATGAGTTGCACATTTTTTATAAGTGGGAGGATTAAATGAAGAAGAACAAGCTTGAAAGAAAAGCTATAAATTTCATTACTCGATAAGTTTGACGATACAATCATAAGACGATTTTAACACTGGATATGAGTTTCAAGAGAAATGACACAACAACAACAAGTCTTTATCCCACTAAGTGGGTCGGCTACATGAAGAGAAATGACAAATGAGACAAAATAAAAGTTGATAATTATGCAAGAGAATTACCGAATATTTTTGAGATTCTCGTTCCAAGTTTGAGGTAAAGTTTTTCCTCCGGATCCTTGAGCTTGAATGTTCCCGGCTTTACCATAGCTATAACCACATATGGGCCATCCCAAAGAGGTGAGAGTTTATTGTGACAGGGCCTTTCCAGTTTGAGACTTCAGACCAAGTCGAGATATGGGAGGTTTTACTCTTCTTGAAGTGATGAGCTACCCTTTGATAGAACCAAGAAGGCCATAATGAAGTTTCGGAGTAAGGCTTGAGTTTTTTTCATTACCATCATGATAATTGAACTCTTGGATTTGGAACTCCCATATCTACTCGGTATAATAGCTTATTAAAAACACAAGTTATATGGTGTCTCACCGTTCGTGATGTAGTGTAAGCCCAAAGAACATTAGAAAGCTCATCAACCCATTGCCCCGCCTTCTCAAGACGCATTTTAGTTCGAGTATAGTCTTGGTAGCTTCACCGTCTGCTAGTTTGAGGATGTGCTATAGCCATATGCAGCAGCTGAATGTGAAGATATTTGCAAAAGGATGTAAAGATTTTTTTCCAAGAATTGGGTTCCATTGTCGGATGATCTTTGCAGAAGACTAATCGATATATATATTTTTCCAAACAAATTGTTTAGCATTTGCCTCCTGATTTTAGTGAGTGGTTCGCTTCCACCCATTTAGAAGTAGTCGAGCTAAAATGATGAACTTTCTGTCCCGATGCTATCGAAAAGGTCCCATGATATCAATTCCCCATCGAAGCAAAGGCCATGGCTTTGAATGGATGAGAGCTCATGCGATGTGAGAGTGCAATTGACAACTTGCACATTTTTTTTTGTGAACCAAGGCATCTTGTTTCATCAGTAGGCAATAGAACCCTTGCCTTAATTTTAAGGGCTAACTCCTTCCTCCTAGGTGTTCTCCACATATCCCGAGTGAACCTCTTAATCAACCCTCAAGGGAGATTTGAGGTATGACCCAGAAAGCTCGTTTGTATAGTTCACCCATAAAGTGTTGAAGCTTTATCTGAGATGAGACGAGTTGGTCTTCGTGAAGGGTTCCTTCTTGTAGAAAAGATGGGGTCCATCCATGATTCCTTTATCTCATCATTAATTATTACCCATGACCCTTGGATACTGAAAATATATTTCAACATGCCTTTCTTAAATAGATCTAGAAGATGTAGCAAGCTTAGCGAGCGACAGTATTCTTCTCTCTCAAGAATGTGAATGATTTGATGTGTCTTGAAATGGGCAAGAAGAGACTTCTACCAAGTGGAGGTATCAGGCCAAAGATTATGAGTATTAAAGTTTCCTCAACTTGGGAGGCGACAAGTGAGAGCATGAATCACTAAGTCTTGAGCCAATCAATGGCAGTCTCAACCTCGCGATGAGAGCCTCATATTCAACCATATTATTAGTTGCAGAAGTTTCCAAGGTATTGGGGAAATAAGTAAGATTCCGCACCAGTTTCCTAAGCTCCATCAACATAGAGGGTCCATTGAGGAGATGAAAGATGTGTGTAGAGATAGATTTTCTAGTTGGGATAGTGCATTCTTATAAAGTCTGAAGTACTTGAGATTTTATACAGGTAGAAAATTTATATCAAACTCTCCCAATTCTACACACCATTTAATTAACCTCCCAGATGCTTCTGGTTTCTGTAGGATGGTCTAATGGTAAATGAGTGTAAAATAGAGAGAAGTATTAATGCAATTTTGCACCGAGAAAACTAAAGCGAGCCACCTTATCGCAAGTGGATAACGACTTTCTATATTAGAGAATTTTGATGTAGTAAATTGTTGTTGTATCCCATTTTTTCATACTAAACCGAGCTTATCACGGGAAGAGATCAAGTATAACATCTCTCTTGAATAGCTTAGATAGTAGGTGGAGATAAATACTCTTAGTTGCTCAAAAGTTGCTCATCGACATTCATCCCCATTGAAAATTATTATTTTAGTTCCCTTTAATATTTTAAAGAATGATAAGTATTTATCCCTAATGGGCTAGAAGCGGATAACGCAAATTTGTCCATTCAAATGTTGAACTTCCTTGATATTCTTGAGGAGTCATATCTTTGAGAGCTTTGATTTTCTGGGGTTGGCCTCATCCCACTGGGTTACCATAAATCCAAGAAATTTTCCGACCCAAAAGCACACTTGGTTGGGTTAAGTCATGTTAACGTCAAGGTTAAAGTTATATTTCTAAGTCAAAATATGTTGTGATTCTTCCAAGTTTTTCACTAACATGTCATCCACATATACCTCCATTGTACCTAGTCTTTAAAAATCTTATTCATAAGGCATAAAGACTATTTTTAACCCAAATATAACTTGGTAATAAGATAAACCTTTATATGTTTGAAATGTGTAGCTTCTTCATCCGTTGGGTCCATTTTTATTTGATTGTAACTGAGTAAGCATCCAAAAATTGAGCATTTGATGTCCAGATGTAGCATCAACCAATTGATCAATTCGAGGAAGAGAAAACTATCTTTCGGGCAAGCCTTGTTAAGGTCGGTAATCAATACACATTCTCCATGTTCCATTTATTTTCTTAACCATGACAACATTTGCTAGCCATATAGGGTAATGTACCGTATGAATCCCGCTTCTAAGCTGTTAACTTGTTGTTCAATAGAGGCGATCAGTGCAAAACTTCGCTTCTTTGGATGATCGATTTGAATGTTGGATCAATCTTGAGAGTGCATGATCACATTGGGTCGACCCACATATCCGACTCTAAGCAAAAGATGTCTTGATTTTGCAAGAAGTCTATGTATTTTCCCTTTGTTCTTCCGAGAGCGGATCCCACTTGCACCGTAGTGGTTGGTCATCGATAATGCAACAGAGCAAGTCTTCTACATAAAAGATTGGGTACTTCTTCATCTAAAAATTAAAATCTTCGATGTCAAGGTCATAGAAGGCGCATTGAGCTTGTCGAGATAATGATTATGCTATCTGTGATTTCCACGACCACCCAACTCCAACGGGTTGAAATTTCATCTTAAGATGAGATACAACCAAAAAATTGATTGGAGAGGCCTTCCAAAGATAGCGTTATATCTGAATCGACACCACCATGAATTATTAAATGAGTCACTTGTCGAGGAAATTCACCAAGGACAACAGGAAGGGTGATTGTCCCCTCTACTCACACAGGGCGATTATCAAATCCGTACAATGGTCCTGCAGCGGGTTGGAGCTTTTTCCTAACCAGACTCATGCTAAGAAATGCGGAGTAGAATAAGACATCAACAGAACTCACATTGTCAATCAAAATTTTCTTAACATTATAGCATGTGTCACCGATCCCTGCGCAGATGACAAGTGGATCTTGATGAGGAACATGGACTCCTTCTAAGTCTGAGTTATTAAAAGTGATGAAATGATGATCACGAGACTTCTTTTAACTCGCTCTTCGTGATGGTAATGAGAACTTGATTAGATTGGTCCTCCGATTGTTTTACAATTTTCCAACCGTTTGATGATTATTTTATTATTTCGTGATGATTGTCCGGGTTGCCCGCAGGTTATGTTTGTTTGAGTGATTGATTCTTCACAAATCGACGTAGATATCCTTGTTGAATGAGCCTCTCAATTTCTTCTTTGAGTTATTTGCATGCCTCAGTAGTATGTCCAGGACTTCAATGGAAGTGATAATATTGCTCCTGATTTTTTGAATTTGGTTTCAGTGGATGTGGCCACTTGATGTTTTCTTCATCTCGAATAGCATCAGGAGGTTAACACGAGATGTGTTCAATGGCGTGTATTTCTTTTTCGGTCGTGGTTCACGTCGTTGATATGGGGGTGGAGATCACGCGCCTTGTTGCTTCTTTTGATGGATTGTGGTCCAGATTCGGGTGCTCTTACATTTTCAGATTATTCAAATTATTTGCGATGGGCATTAATATCATCAGAGATTTGTGCTTCCACATGATGAACTAAGTCGATATGAGCGACTGCGGTCTTGCATTAAGGACGGTAATGGCCTGACGGAGTCCTCCAAGGAAAACTCCTCTTAATAGTTCGTGGGTCTACTGTATTTGGTGAGCTTCTAAGGAGAACCTCGGAAGTATTCTAAGTGATTCACTCATTTTGAATGTCGAGAGATGGGAGGAATCTTTAATGATCCTCTGAAATGCTCCAAAAAAAATCTTGGCAGTTCACAAAGGTAGATGGATCCCCTTGGAAGGGAGTAGAACCAAGTGCAAGCTTGCCCCTTTAGGGTAACGGGAAAAACCTAACAAAGCAGTGTGTCGGGAGCTCATTGGATATGCATGATAGTCCTGTAATGATTGATGTGTTCATGTGGGTCGTATCGCCCATCAGAATCAATGCTCGGAAGCTTGAAACCCATGAATAAGATGTTGAAGAATAGCGCCTAAAGGTGGGATTCCTCATAGCCGAGCGAGGGGGGAAGATGATTTTTGAAGATGAAATTCCTTGCATTAAGCCG
This sequence comes from Cymbidium sinense, assembly GCA_021442155.1. NCBI lineage: Eukaryota > Viridiplantae > Streptophyta > Magnoliopsida > Asparagales > Orchidaceae > Cymbidium > Cymbidium sinense. The sequence continues at coordinate 27,996,255 of CM038221.1, read as the reverse complement.
AATTCGCACATATAACATGACAGTGGGGTCAACAGGATGAGAATGTGTCAAGCTACCAGAAAATGGTGGATTAATAATTGAGCGACGTGATGGATGAGTAGAACTAGGTCATGGAGATCATCACGCGGTCACGGAGGAATTTCGGAGATTAGCATTTTGACCTCCCACGGTTAACGATCGATCTTGGGGAGGTGTGTTTGCCACGGTAGTGACTGTTGTGTTCCTCGCAAAAGTCGGATTATCTCATTTTGAGATTCTTCCATTCGGTGGACTCGATCTTCTAAAGAGATTCTGTCACTTTTCACCAGTGGGAGCGAAGTGAAGCACGCCCTTGGTTCAAGGATTAGTTTCGAATGACGAGTTGGAGCGGAGGCTTGTTATGAGTATGCGCCTATTGGCCATAACGAGGTGTTCAGAAATTATGATTAAAGGTTCTTCCCACAACGCCAAACTGTGCGCTAGAAAACCGCCATAGAATGAAAGTTTACGCCTTTAGTTGTAAAATCCAAACATAAGTATTTAAAGAGTGAACAAGAAAACTCCAAATTTTACGTGGAAAAATCTCAAAAAGAGGAAAACCACGAGGCTAGCGAAGAATCTTCCACTATTATGTTTAAGAGTACAAAATTTTCCGATAATGGGATTATAAAATTGTACATGAGAAGGAACAATGAACTAATCGTAATGACCATAGTTACGTCAAGTTTAACTGCTAGTGGTAGATGATGGATCATGACGAGATGAAGGTCGCCATGATGGTGACCGACGGATTGACATCGGGAGGATCGGCTGGTTGACAACCCGTCAGTGGTGGCACGATTGTGTTTGGAAGATTGAGCTTTAGAGCTCTCTCCTCTCTTTTTGCCCTCATACGAGGAATGGTGGCTATTTATAGATTGGAGGAGTGGCGTCGAAATACATGCAAAACCAACCACTCCACTTCCTGGACTCGAATGATTCCTTTGATCATTTGATGTATTTTAAGTATTTGAATGCTCAAATGAAGTCGAACTATGAGATCTTGGGCTTGTTAGATTGCTCGTCAAGACGCATTTGACTATAAACACTCCATGCTTAAGAGCTATTTATGGATTTAACCGATATCCCAAAGTTTCAGGATATTTTAAGTCTTGATCTTTGGGCTTCAAGAAGATCAACTTGCTTTTGACATCAAGATTCGACTTAGTAGAATTTTCGTGTCATATCAATGATTAATATTTTTTATTTTTTTTGTTTATGTTTATTTCAAAATAAAACATATTTGATGATAATTATTATTTTAAAAGCACTTAAAACTTTTAAAAACTATTCTGAGTGTTTTTAAAAATCATTTAATTTATTTTTTAAAATAAAATACTTAAAAAATACATTGAACAATCATGTTTTTAAAAATAGTATAAAAAATATAAAATATAAAACAAAAGTGATACCAAAGAGCCTTTTATCTTTCAAATGTCTATCTACTACTACCCAAAGTCATTTGTATTTTTAACCTTCAAACATACTATAGTTTGTAACATTCCTTAATACTTTTTGTGTATATATATATATATATATATATATATATATATATATATATTTTTCTTCATTTAATTTCATGCATTTATGTAATTGCTTCTATTCTAATGATTGCACCTATTAACTTTTCATCTCTTAAACTCTGAATTTTTACACATTTTTTTGCGTTAAGTTGTACCATGCCATGCAAGGTTCCTTGCCTAGTTAGCAATATTGGGTTAAATTATGGTGTCACTTTTGGATGAGTGAGTGACATCTTAGCAAGTCTTTTCTTCTCGGAACAATCAGGTTTGCTTATGATGGCTTGCTTCTAGGGAATTTCTTAGCATTGGTAAAATACAAATTTGTTAAAATTTTGTGGATTTTAGCATTATTTTTCTTGATTGATTATCTTTGATTATCCACTTAACATCAACACTCAAATTTTCTCATCTGAGCATATAGGACAATGGTGGTTTTCATTTGAGATGCTTTTACAAAATGAATAACGTGGATACTCATTTAGAGGATTGGAACGATTTCTCAGATCTTGTGATGAATGGGCTTCCTTTCTGCGTACCCTTCCCAGAACTGACCCTTCCACCCCTTTTACTTCCTTCCCCAGACAACCCCAAATCAAATTATCATGTTTATTCCTTTAATTTCTTTGATTAGGAATACCTGCTGATACTGACGGAATACAAGCATGGCATGTGCTTCTTCACTACTTGTCTTCGACTTTTCGTGTTTTGGTTCCCCAAAAAACTGTCAAGTTTGAATCTTGGAATTCGATTGTGATCGCATGGCTGAAACTAGGCTTTTATTGGTTCTGGTAGTTAGATTATTTGAAACCATTTTGAACTATGAAAGGTCAAATTGAGTGTTTTTTGTTTTTGTTTTTTTTTATTCTTTCCTATCTGAATTTTGTACCTGATATTTTACTCTCACAGCTACTTCTTGCAAGTATCCTTTCTAGCTGCGCTTAGATGCTTCTTCTATCCACGAGCTTGGGCATCTTCAGGTAGTTTATCAAAGAGATTGAAGCCATCCCTATATCAATTTCGAATTAACAAACTCGACAGCAAAACACCCCATGAGGTCAAATTGATATAAAATATTTTAAAAAATGACAAGATAAAAACTTAGACTTTGTATTTTCTTCATCAGGATCTTAAAATCATCATTTTATCTGTAGTATACTTTGGAAAGATATCTTTAAAATGAATTCCCAGATATGAAATGTCCATAATTTTGATACTTCTAGCACGTTTACATTGGATTCCCGTTAATCCCCTAGAGGACGAGGCTGGCCTGAGATCGGCTTAGATGGACCTGAATGCTTCTTGATGGCTCTAATGGCTATTTTAAAACCTGTTTCCATTTTTCCAAATATGAAAAGTTGATTTCCCAAGGATTCAACAGCTTTCATCGTTCCCATAAAAAGGTTTTCATGCTCCTCTACAAAATCTGTTATTTGGGTTGGTAAAAGGGTAATGAATAATTTGCACAAACTCAAACATCTCCCTTCTCACTTATTTCTCTTAAAGCAAAAATCATTCTTAGATCTCAAGGGTTGAAGCCATATCATTCCTTTGCTTGTGAGCACATAGCCTAATCATTTGCAAGGAGTTCAGTCAAATTACTGCAAGATGGTTGCTTTTGTTTTAGTCCTTATGCTTTAGTCCTTATGCTTGGTGCCAAAGGACCCTTAAATTAATATTGATGTCTTATGGGAATGGTATTTCTTTTAATGCTCAAACCATAACTAATATTGACTTAGGGGATGAATGCCATTCTTTCTGGTCTACCTGAATAGGTTAAACTGAGATAACACTAACCTCGTGATTTTCCACTTTTTATGAACATCTATCTGTTTGTCTGCTAAAATTATTGTTTAATGAAAGGAAAGCACCTCTGATCTTGATATGGAGTGTTGCAGTACATGGTGGTGTTACTTGCACCCTTGGTTTGTTACAAATCCAACTTTCTCACTAGGAAATGAGGCCGATGAGAGCATCTGTTTCAAAAAATCCTGTTATTAATTTCAGTTGTAGGCCGAAATGTACCTACTTTCTTGGTTTTAGATTTTGTAGTGATACACTCAAAATCTGTCTTGATTTTCTCTGACATTCGGTCCGCTTAGACTTAAGGAATTCAAGTTGGATGGTTGAAATAGATGGAGATGTTATTAGTAGAATTCAAGTTGGATGGTTGAAGTGGAAGAATGCATCTGGCTTGTTGTGTGATAGAAATGTACTGCTTAGACTTAAGGGGAAATTTTATAAGATGGTGGTAAGACCTGCAATGATTTATGGTGCAGAATATTAGCCAATAAAAGAGAAACATAAGACTAAGTTAAGTGTTGCAGAGATGAGGATGCTCAGGTGGATGAGTGGCTTTACTCTTAGAGATAAAATGCGAAATGAGTATGTTTGGGAAAAAGTTGTAGCTCTAGTGGCTAATAAGATTAGAGAGAGTTGCCTTAGATGGTTTGGTACATAAAAGTCGTCAAATGGCCAGTTAGGATAGTAGATGTATTAGATGTTAAGAAAAGGTAGAGGTAGGCATAAAAGATTTGGTTAAGATGTATAAAAATGACCTTAATTTGTTAGAATTGAATAAGAATTTGACACAATAGGACACAACGGAGAAGAAGGATTCATATAGCCAATTCCACATAGTGGGATAAAGGTTTGTTGTTGTTGTTGTTGTTGTTGACGTTCGGTCCGCTGGTGTTGTGTCAGGAGCTTTTCTGGAGTTAATTACTAATTACAGGAAACCATCTTATGAGATTGAGCATGTCATTTACACGTGATTACTTTTCACTTCTCGTTTGACTCAGCGCTACTTGTTTAATCAAACCTATCTTCTAAACTGTTTTTTTCTCCATTAGTACAGAGACAAGCTGGAGCTGAAAGCTGTGAATGATGGCTCAGTAAGTTATGCAGCTTTAGAGAAGAAAGCTGAACTATATGAAAAGCTCGCTAGAGGCGAGCTCCCTGATGAGGAAGACAGAGAGAAGTACTGCGTGGATTTCTTCCAAAAAATCATCTCTAAAGTCGAACCAGAGCAGCCTGAAGAGAGAATCCCTGCTGCTAGTAACCCTCGAGAAAACCAATACGGTGAAAATGATGATGACATTCTGAGCACAAGGCCATTTGGACCTGGGCGTACAGGCGCCACATTAGATTCTGATGAGCACAAGCGTTTTGTGAGGTATTATTTATTTATCATTCTACTATGATTTCACCTTTCATAAAAACTAGTATTGCGATGATTTTCCTACTTAAACATGGCACATAACTTCTGCCATCAGAGAAGTTCATGAAGAGGCGAGCCAAGCAAGGGAGAAGGCGACACTGGTCAAGCTGCGGCGGCAAGAGCAAGAGGCGGCTCGAAGGGAAAAACTCCGGCAAGCTTACCTCAGAAAACAGCTAGAGAGATTGACTTCAAACCAGAAATCTTCTGCTAATGGCTCCTCTTGATGCATGATTCTTCTAACTGGTAAGTAATTAGGCTGGATTATGAAGTGGCCAACTGCTTAACTTTATGGAGGCATTAAAAACACAGATAGGCTGTAATTTGTGTGCATTTTTTGTTAGTTTGGAAGTAGAATTTCATCTTTTATTTTGTTAGTCGTTGAAGGAAGGAGGAAATCTATTATTTACATTAATGGGGGTTTTAAGGAATGTAAATTAAGAGAACTTTTTCAAAATTTTCTTGTATTGATATGGAGATGTTAGCTTGACCATTACAAATAATATATATTTATTTATATAGCATTTAATTTTATATATTTCATTGAAAATATCATTAATATTAGCTTCTCTAAATGGATTGAATTTTTTTCATTTGTTTTCGTTCAGATATTAAATACATAAATATATAAGAATTTTATATTATGTATATAAATCTCTTAAAAGAATAATTTAATCAAAATTAAAATTTTTGTTTTCATCTAATGTGATCTTGTGTGGTGGGGATGCACAATTTTCACAATCTCTATTTCATTCTTGCACAAATATATATGCAAAATGAACAACACAAATATATAAACTTTATATTTTTATTCAATAATTGCGACAAAAATAAGCTTTTGTCCTACTATGTTAGATTGGTTATATGAATCTATTTTCTCTATTATATATATTTGTATATTTTTTTATCGATTCACTAAAATTTTTATATATTGATAAAATAATTTGTATGATTGAAAATTTTAAAATCAAACTAAAATAATAGTGTTTTCAAAATCTTTTCACATTTTGCTTTGTAAAATATTTTTGGGGTGTAATTTTATTTAAAGTTATGATATATTATAAAAAATTTTATTTTAAAAAGTCAGATAATAATTTTTTGATATTCAACATATTCTATCAGATTAAGTTAAAAAATATTATTTTTTGAATGAAGATTTTTTAAAATATTATCATAAAAATGTTGTATTGGAAAAACTGCCCTAAATAGAACTTAATTTTATTAAAAAAAAATGAAATTTTAAAAAGTTTATAATGAATTTATGTTAAAAAAAAAACTTTTTTAGGTCATACACTAAATAGCTGTCGAATAAAGGAGTTAAATAAGTATTTCTTAAGGGTTAATGTATACGGGCCTCAACATCCCAATTAATGCACATTGTATACGAGTTTATGACAATTCAGAGTGAATTATAGTTCAAATTATTGAAGCTTTAGAGGTTCAAATCAATAAAATACTCTCAATATGATGAGCAAGATTTTTCTCACCGAAAGTTAAATAATACTGTTGTTTGATGGAGCCCCAAATAGTAGTGGGTGAAATTATTGGACTGGGCCCAGAGACATCCCCTCTCTGTCAGGCCCAACACTTCAGATCCAAAATATATAAAAAAATATATTAAACTTATATAAATGAAAATCAATTGAGGTCTAATTTTTTAGGTCATCTGATTAAAATGAAGAGCATCATTATTGCGTGCTAGAAAATCAGTTACGATAGAGTGAAAGTTTAAAATTCTTTTATGTGAAATTAGCAGTATTTAAAAGCGACAGATTTTTTCATTGAAAAATCGAAAAAGAAAAAATCACTCAAATAAAATTTCTCTTATATATTTATTTTTTAGTTTTCTTCGCCACCTAAACTTATCTTTCACATATTTTTTTAATTGTTACATAGATATTTGTTGCTAAAGAAAATTAAGTTGAGAGAGAGTGTGTGTGTGTGTTGACTAATTAATCTTGATCATCTTAGTTTTTTTTTAAATTTTTTTTTGATCTCATGTATGCAAATTAAGTCGATAAAGAGTACCATAGTTTTTATTTGAAAAATTTTAGGAGAAAATTATGAGTTCTAAGCAAGTTCTAAAGGCTCATTATTTCTTAAAAAAATTAATACAAGAGTAGTCCAAAACTAGGTAGTTAAAGAGACATTTAGAAAATTACTTATTAAGAAATCAAAAGGTCATGCCTGAAGTAGGGGGTGTAAGTGAGTTAAGTCGATATCCGAGTTAGCCTGAACTCGACTTGATAAATGGCTCTTGAGCCGAGCTTGATGAGCTAATAAGTCAAGCTCAAGTAAGCCCAGCTCTATTTGTTAACTCGTGAGTCAACTCGATTAATAAATATTAATATAAAATATACTTACAAAATATTAAAAGTTAATAATTTAAGTATACATTTTTTAAAAATATTTAAAAAGTTCATCGCATTCTCTTATATCTAGTTTTTCCTTATTATTTTTCTACAAATTACTTAATTTTCATTATTTTATCGTAATAATTTTTTCAAATTAGAAATATTTTATCTCAGATACTAAATGAGTCTCTTTGAGCTGACTTGAACTTTAAAATAAAGCTGAGCTTGGCTCAGAATAATTACTGCATTTCATTCGTTTACTCCTAAAAGCATTTCGGGATTTTGTATGTTAATTATAAGTGTTGTAGAAAAATGCAACAATAAAGTTTAACAAATTATAATTTTTTTTTTTTAATATTTAACAAAAGTATAGCATCTTTGCTTTACTTGAGGATGAAAATTGAAAATCAAGTGGATTATAAACTTTAAGTGAAAATTTTATGATACTATTGGATATTACGTCCTATATATTAAGTGGACTCAAGGCTCATATTGTTATTTAATTTTATTTATTACTAAAATGATATAGAGCCTTTTGATAGTCTTGAAATTTTGTTTAATTGACTGAAAAAGGAATGCAATATAAAAGGAATGTAGTGTAAATGGAATACAGTGTAAAATAATTACTTTAAGGTTGTTTGGTTGAAAGTTTTATAAATTCATGATTTTATTTTTTCTATTTAGTTAAAAAAAATATAATGTAAAATATTTTGAAGGTTTTGATGCGTGAATTGGCGATGTGACATGACGTGACGACAACAATGATATTTTATATTTAGGTGTATTTGACCATGATTGAATCTGTATCTATAAATGTATTTTGAATCATTCATTCACGTATTCTTTCTTGAAATCAAAAGTTAAAATGCATTCTTTCGCTCTAAATTTTCCAACAAACAAATGGTTATTTTACTTTATCTTCTTTATTATAATTGTATAAAAGTTAGTCTTTGAGAATAGGGGAAGACAGTATATTTTAGAAGGGATAAATTTATATTTTAGGATAAAATAAAACAAAAAAAAATTTTAGGGGATCTGACACATATAAGAAAAATTATAAAATTTAGAAATGTGAATTTATACTCTTAATATGTGATATTAAATGAAGCATATCTTTTGATCTCATTTTGAGCTCACACATTTTTTAAGGGGTCATTTTAGTTTGTTTTCCTCTTATTTTGGAGATGTTTGTCTTTTTTTTTTAATTTTTGATTTTGTTGATTCATACTTAAAATTGTCATTTTTTATTTGTGGAATTTAGATAATGCCCTCATTTTTTTAAAAAAAAAGAAAGAAAATAATTAATTTATTTCCCACGTGCCAGCTCGTTAACCTATACTCGCGTGCACTTATTAGCTGTTTGAGATTCCCTCCTATGGCCGCAGCGACTGTACTATGAAATTAATACCCACATGTCGTTGTCCAATTATCTAAAATATTAAAATCATAAGTTTTGACTTCAATTTATTTTTTAATACTTTTTTTTAAAAATAATATAATATCAAATGATATTAAGTTAATATATAATTATTATATTAATTACAAAGTATTATATAAATATTTTAAAATATTTTATATTAATATAATATTAATTATATGATAATACATAGCATTTATACATATATTAATAAACATAATTTTTATGGATAATATTTATTCAAATAAAGTTAATTAATTAGAAGCGTGTTATTCAATCATAAACTGATGATCTCTAGTAGGCCTCTCTATGATATAGCGGCTAGTGGGTTCAAAATTGCTCATATTTGACTTGATATTACTCTCTACTTGGAAAGTCCTAAGTGGACCAGCTTATTGTGAACTTATTATTTTGTGTCTGACTTGAGGCTTTGACACTCCGTCGGTGAAAATATGACAATAATATAATGCATAATACATGTGTATTGATTAAACGTCATATGATATTATATTATTAGAGTATATTAATAATTTTTCTTTTAACTAAGGTCAATATTTTTTTTTTGAATTTCATGATTGATTTTATATTAATTCTTTTCTCTATAAAATATTCTATAATATTAATTTAAAAGTTCATAAATTTTCTCTTCTACTAATTCTGTTTTTATTAGAGACTCTTGATTTCTCTTACAATTCAAGCCCAAAATAAATAAGCTTGAATCAATATGGATGTTAACTTTTTTTTTTTTTTGGCACAATGATTGAAATATATTCTCATATATTTAATAATAACATAAGTTTATTTTTATCACTTGTGTTCTTAATTTAATACATCATATTTGATCGCTTAATACAATTAAATAATTTGATAGAAAATATAGCAATTTATTATGAATGCCTTATAAATTAAATGTATTTATCTAATAATTTTATTATAGTGAGATTTACATGCAATTTATATAATTAAGATATATTTACATATCACTTACTTAAATATTAATATTTACTTACTTAGCATCTAATTAAAATTTTAAAATTACATAAAAAATATTACTAATATTAATTTTAAAAGAAATATATTTTATGTATATGTTTTATTATGATCATGACATTAAACAATTATATAAATAAATATTAAAATTAAAATTCTAGATATATAGATACATAAAAATTATGTGATGATTTAATTATATGGAAGGATAATACTACTACATAAAAATTAAGAACAAGCTTTAAAAATAAATTCCATTTTAATATATAATATTTCAGGACCACCTAATATATATTTTTTTCAATAGCAATATATTTCTAACTTTTTTTTTGGAAAAAATAAATTTTTAAATATCATTTTAATATTTGTAATAGTTTAATGCCTATTAATTGGTTATTATCAAGGGAAAAAACCGATTATTAATTTTTTTTGGTTTTATTATATAAATAAATATATTCACTTGAAAAGATAAATTTGGTTAATGGTTGCATGAATCAACTTATTAAAATTATAAAATTAACAGGATTTACATACAAACAATATAACTTTTTATATTTATATATCGGATGTCTAAATATTTATGTTTACTTATAAGCTCTTTCGTATGAATTACACAAAATACACATAAAAATGTGTATTTTATTTTAAATAAGATAATATAGTGATAAATTTGATGTGATTTAAAATTTTTTAATATAATATAAATAAATAAATAAAAAATAAACATTAGATATATATAAATATATATATAATTTATAATATGTATGTAAATCTCCCAATTAAATAGTATTTGTTAGAATGTAGTTACTCAAAGTTTATCATATGAGAAAGGATTATTTATGAATGTGTTTATTGAAATCTTGTATATAATAAAAGCCTGCATGCATATGAATACAATCAGATTAATTTTTGGTGGCGAATTGACCAAATTATTAAAAGGTTGAAATCCTCATAATATTTGAATATATATATATATATATATATATATATATATATATTAAAAGGTGTAACACTAGGATTTCTCTGGAGTTCATAAATATACTACTCAAAACATGTTTACCAGATTTTGGATCGATGCATTGGTGTTGATATGATTCAAATATATATATATATATATATAATCATATTTGATTTAATATGAACATTGATCATTAAAGGTCTATTTGATGGTAGCTATAGTTTTTTGAAAAGCTGATGTAGGAAAAAGTATATTTTTGAAAAAGTAATATAGTTGTTATAAATATTTTCTATTTTAAAAAAATTCTAACAACGGTTTCTAAAAGCCATGCATTTTAAAATCTCTGATTCTTAAAAATAATTTTTTATCATAAATTTTTTTGAAAATCAGCTAAAAATTAATTATCAAATATAATTGTGGTTGCTTTCAAACTACTTTCTAAACAATAAAATAACTAGAAAAGTGTCCTAAAGGCACGCTAAGCCAAAGTGATTTTCACATCCACCATTTAGAATTTAGAATACCAAGTGAATCTTGTTATATATATATATATATATATATATATATATATATATATATATATATATATATATATATATATATATATATATATATATATATATATATATATATATATATATATAATTACATACATATCACTCAAAACTCATGTATTTACAAAATTAATATTCACTTTATTTTTTGAACTAAAGATCCCATATATTTATATGTGCTACTATCAAATCATTTGAAATTTGATAAAGAAAAATGGGTTAGGGTTTTAACATGAATTTCAATATTTGTGTGAGAATTTGAAAAAAATTAAAAAAAAAAGTAAGAGGATGCTGGTTTTCTAAATATCTATATTTAGAGTCTTGCATATAATTACCCTTTTATTATTATTATTTTTACTTTTTTGCATAATTCTTCTACTTTAGATATATTACTAACAACTTCAACAATTGAACAAAGTAAAATTTTAATATTAAAGCCCCGATTAAGTATTGAAAAATATTGTAGAACGAACAATCAAATTTATTGAATAGATGTTGTTGATTGTAGTATATAATGAAGGTCGGAGGAACCTATGTTGCCAATGTTTAGATGGCTAAAGGTTGCGGCCATAGCTAGTGATGTACTTGAAGAAAATGTTGATAATGGTGTTTGGCAAGTATCGAAGAAGGGTAGACTCATCGTCGTGGTGTTGCTTATAATTATTAGTGGTGAACATATGAGCAGGCGGAGTTATAGAAAATTGTCAACTAAAGAACTGTGGCATCATGTGATTCAATTATTGATGAATTTGTTGAAAATAGAATGAAATTTGCTCTTAGGAATTTTTACAGAATTCAGATTACCTTTAGAACCCGTGAAATCTCCTAAATGAGTTAAATGAGATCTTATTTATAATTCTATAAAAAACATTTCATTCTTTATTCATAAAATTCTTTATATTTATTGAATAATAAATAGTGAAAATTGCACTATAATATGATTAAATTATGACTGATCAATTTCACATTTAGGCTAACCATTCTTGTTATATGTGATTGAGGGTGCACTGATCCTATGGAGATTAAAATAATTGGTTTCTTTAATTAATGATTTGAAGATTTTGTGTCATAAGTGATCATAGGAATATATTAAGCAGAGAAATCAAAGTTTAAAGACAATGTCCAAACACTTTTAATGAAATATTTCTAAATTATAAGCAAAGATGTACAAAAAATAATGGAATAGTGAAGGTACAATAACTTTAAAAATTTGAAAGCTTCGAAAGAGATTGCATAATAACAACACACTTGAATGTGGTTTGATGATACTATCATGTTATTTAGGGGTTGTTTGGTTGGTTGGACTACTAGAGATAGTGGAGCTATTATGTGTGGCTATATCACAAGTTATGAAAAAAAAGTTTTGACTAAGATAGTCTAGCCTAGGTTGGCTCACTCTTAAATTGATATATTATGATCAACTTAGGTTCGTATTTAGGAGTTGTTTGGTTAGCTGAAAAAGAAATACAGTGTAAAGAAATACAGTGTAAAAGGAATACAGTGTAAAACAATAAAATAATTACTTTATAGTTATTTTGGTTGAGAGTTTTACAAATTCATAACTTTTTTTTTGTTTGGTTAAAAATATATAATATAAAGTATTTTGAAGGTTTTGACGCCCGACAACTGTTGTGATGGCGACGGCCGTGGAGGATCGGCACTTCAACTTTTATTAACAGATTTGAATTCCAAATCTTCAAAATACATGATTTGTAATGTATTTAATAAATTCATTACCTTAAAATTTTACTGGAAGCACGTTAAAATCTCTGTATTTGTTTTACTTTGTACTCAAAATTCTTTCAACCAAATACTCCCTTAATGATTTAACTATTCACAACTTATTGCAATCCATTAGATCTCATATGCAAGTTTTTGTGTTATTTAGTATGATTTTAATCTTACATTTTATCATTCTAAGTCAACTTGGAAATAGAAGAGTTCATAATTTAAATAATTCTCTTAGATATATTTGGGGCATTTTTGCTTATAGTTTAGAAGTATCTCTTTTAACTGAAATTGGTCAACAAAATTGCAATATTGGAAAAACTCCAAAGGCCATACTCATTCTCTAAACATTATTATGGACATCCTTTCATAGCTGCAAAACAAGTTATTTTCTTTAGTACTTAATATTTGTTCATATATTTAGCTATCAAACTTTGAGGTCAACACATCTTAAAGGGTTCATTGAGCTCAAAACTACAAAAATGGTTAACATTAGACCATTATCATTAAGCAAGTTTTTTTTAAATTATCAAAGATAGTGATATTTTGATTGAATTAATTAATAAATGAGTAAAATTAGATTAAAAAACATACATTATTTAATAAATGACTCAATTAAAACATGAAATAACTCTATTATATTTTGATCATGCTAAACATGCATGCATATATATATATATATATATATATATATATATATATATATATGTATATGTATGTATGTATGTATATATAATATGTATGTGCATATGTAAAATCATAACTTTTTCACGCAATTATATTGGAGTCACCAATCAAAAAATTATATGTTATGTGGTTATTAATTAACCTATTTACACCCCTACATAAAAAATAAGTGGATATGAGAAAAAAATGCTTTAAAGATTTTATTTGGCTAAACAAAATCAAAGAAAGTTGATTGGCTTTCAAGATTTCGTTTAGCCGAAGATAGCAAAGATGCAAAATGAAATAAACAAAATAGCTAACACAAGCTTTTATGTCTGCATGTATGGTTTGGCTGATTCTGATTTTTTTTTCTTTCATAAAAACTTTGCTGTTTTCATAACGAAAACACTAGAAGACAATGCTGTTCAATTCTACCACTAAATTAATTGCTCTTGCCTTACTTTCCTGGCTAGAAGATAACGTTATTCAATTCAACCACTACTTTCCCTTTCATCTTACCTCAATTATCGCACAAAAGTGGAAATCCCACACACCAAAGGGTGCAAAAGTCAAAGGTTTGTGAGCTTACTTGAGCTAGGCTAGTTAATGCTCATGGAGAAATTTATCGAGGCTCGCTCATGTGCTCAAAAACTTTTGAGCTCAGTTTGAGCGGATTGATCTTCTTTCGGCCTTCTTACATGTCGAGTCTGATATATATCTTCTGGTTATTGTTGAGCAACAATTCTTATCACTCAATCTTTCTTTAAATTTAATCGAGCTCGAGCTTGGTAATGAGCTCGAGTCAAGTGAGCAGCTGATTTAACGTTGATTAATCAAAACTCAACTCAAAAAAAAGAAAAAGAAAAAAGAAAAAAGAGAGAGTCAAAACTCAACTCAACTATACTCTTTGACACCCCTACACATACCTCTCTCTCTCTCTCTCTTATATATATATATATATATATATATATATATATATTTCAAAGACTTAGCTTATTAATAAAAACACCATTAATGATTATAAATGGTTTAGCTTTATGCTACTTATGTATACTCAAAAATATATAGGAATCAATTCTAGTTAACTCAACCTAGCTTGATCTAATGAAATGAATTTATTAAACTTAAATTTAAACTTGCCATACACTTATATGAACTCATCGGACTCACAATGAACTCGTTGTTCATTTTGAATTTGACTAATCAAATTTAAACTCACTCATTTCAATATAAACTCATTCTTCCAAAGCTTGAATGTCACTAAGTTGTATTGAACTAGGTGAAAATTAGCTCAAGATCGTGACTTCCTTCGAGAAAAACTGAGAATCGAATCCGAGATCGATGGTCAGCGAAGTTTAGCAATTATTTATTTTGAGCCGACTTCGAAAGAAAGGTGGCTCTTCAGCGTGATCGAAAAGGAATACTAAGCGAAGCATGTCCAGATTAATTGAGGTATCTAAAAACTAAAATCCTATTCTAATTTCATTGAAGAGGCCCCGACCTTTGGTTCTCACTTCTCACTTCTCGCTTCTTCTCTTTTCTCCCGTTCTCACTGTCGTCGCTTCATTTGCGGCGTCGCGTCGCGGCTGAGATATCGTCGGCCGTCGTGATTAGTGTTTGGTTTCTTGATTTATATTGGTGATCATTTTGTGTGCTTGGTTTGCTTTTTCAAATGCGATTTTCTTTCATTTCGATTCAAGTATTTCATGGAATCATTATGTTGTTATTTCAATTGTTCTATTATTCCATTATTTGAGGTTCTTTTGGATTTGGGATGTTTGGTTCTTCATTCAGCCAATCATGCGATCATGTTTTTTTTGTTGAGGGACACTGCTGCAATTTTTTGTAACGATTTTATGTTAGCATCATATGTTCGCCTGGGGTTGTTTTGTTCCCTAGCGTCAGGTTTGTAAGCTTGTAAGATTGTTGCCTCACTTTGTTGGCTCATGTTGTTGAATGTTGTGGCATTGCATGTATTTGTTTCATTTCCTAATTGTATTTGTTTCACTCGTGGGCGCATCTCACTTCTGAGTGTATCTGACTAGTAGGTACAGCTTTCGATTCTTTGAATATGCGTTGGAGGTTATTTGGTGCTATAAAGGTTGTTTACTTGTTTCGAGCGTTATGCATTCATGGGACATGTTATGATGTTCACATGTCTTTCCCTTTAGTGACTTGGTTATTTGATTGTTCTTGTTGGTAAATGTTGTCATGTTGATAGATCATTTCTTGGTTGTAATATATGAGGATCTTTTATGTATAATCCAATCTTTAAGCATTTCTTGGTTGGTTTAAGTGATTATGCATTGCTTTTGTTTCATTTCTTATGACACAATGGCAACATGTGTTATTTGGGGCTAGTGTTATTATTAGTAACTATGCTTGTGTTAGTTGGAAATTTTGGGGTTGATTTGAACCGATGTGCTCTTAGCTACCTATTCTTCTTGACTCACATCATCTTTATTCTTGTTGGGTGTTAGGTGCATGGTTGTTGGTCAGGGCTTTTTTTTGTTATTTTGTTGCCTTGTTGGTGGTGTGGAGAGCTGGAGGATATGAGATCTAATGGGCTTATCATGAAGAATTTTTGCTTTTTTTAATTTTTTGACGATGATGAGAAGAGAATATATTTATAATTTGGGTAAATTCATTTGTTTTGCTTCATTATTTGGCACTAAGCCTCTCTTAGATGGCAACAACTGAGCCTTTATTCTACTTTTCGACTCTCTTATATTAATGCATGATATTTTTGATTGTGAGGTTTGTCACTTTTGCAAGGATTTATTTTTATCTTTAAGGCTCTAATGGATGACTTTGGCAACTAGAGGTTGGGCATTCAATTATTGAAGTAAATATAAAAATTACAAATTTTACGCTAATTGCGAATGCTTGATGGATATTACTTTCTCGACTAGTCCTACAAACAAAGACATTTTCATATTTTTGTTTTTTTTTCTAGATTTGTATTTTAAACTCAATGTTTAAATGTATTATAATTTTTTTTAATTTTATGAAATGCTTAATTGTTGGCAAATGCTATGACGGAAATGATATCATAGAAAGGGAGTTGTATGAAATGCTTAATTGTTTTTTTATGAAATGCTTAATTGTTTTTTTTGTATTTTAAACTCAATGCTTAATTGTATTTATAGTGATTATCTCTTGCTAATTAGTTCAATGAAAAGATTATATCTCTAAAATGATAAATTCAAATTAAGTTTCATTATTAAAAAAATTGATAATAGTTATATCAATCACAAGTATTTGTGTTAAAGTGGCTATGATCTTGATGAAAATTCATGCAAATTGTATCATTTTCTAGATTTGTATTTGTAATTTATAAAATTATAGTTTGCTATTATTATTAATTACAATTTTATTATTACATATGCCAAAATTTGCTATTAAAATTCCACAGATTTTATTTTGAGCCAAAGAGGCCGCTGGTTTGCATTTCTTCGATTGATTTGAGCAAAGCGGCGGCTTCATGATTGAGGCTCATTTCACATTCGAGCGGATCGAGCTCGAGCTCTATTGATCCGAGCTCGAACTCAATTTTCGCCACGATTGAAAGCCGTCATTTGAAGCGATTGAGCCTATGGCTTGGCTTCTCGAACACACATATTGAACTCACCATGAGTCTTATAAGCTTTTCCGAGCTCAACAATATCCATTGGCATTCGCTAAGTTAAGTCAACAACTCTATCTAAGTTATGTTTTTGGTCAACTATCAGAATTTTTTTTATATATTATTATTATTATGATATCAAACATGAGTGAGCTATGTATATTTAGGCTCATATTCAAAATGATGGTGAAATAGATGATGTTATTAGTAGAATCAAGTTGGATGGTTGAAGTGAGGAATGCACCTTTGTCGCAAAGATAGAAAAGTACCGCTTAAATTTAAGAGAAAATGATATAAGATGACTCAGACCCGATGGTGCGTAATATTGGCCAATAAAAGAGAAGCAATGAGACTAAGTTAAGTGTTACGAGAGATGAGGAGCCTGTGAATGAGTGGCTTTACTTTAAAGATAAAATGCGAAATAAGTAAGTTCGTTGGGAGTAGCTTCAAGATAAGATTACTGAGAGTTGTTTGGTTTATGCGATAAAGCGCTAAGTACCCAATGACCCAATTGTGCAAGTAGATACGTTAGATTTGTCTTATGTTAAGAAAGGTAGATGTAGACCTAAAAAGACATGATTAAGATGTATAAAAATTGATCTTAGTATACTTGAATTAAATGAGAATTTGACGCATAATATGACACAATGGAGTGTAAACGCCGATAGATGTTTTGGGACAGTGCATTCCAGTATAAAGTCTACGAGTATTTGAGATTTTATAGTAGGCCGAGGTAGAAAATTTATATCAAACTCTCCTAATTCTACAGACCATTTAATTAACCTCCTAGATGCTTCTGATTTTTGTAGGATGGCCTTTAATGGTAAATGAGTGTCGATAAGATGAGCTTGGAAGTATGGACGGCTACCGAGAAAACTAAAAGCGAGCCACCTTATCTAAAGTGGATAAACGACTTTCTATATGTAGAATTTACAATGCAGAGTAAATTAGTTGTTGTATCCTATTTTTCTCAGATTAAAACCGAAGCTATTGGGAAGAGACTCATGAGATATAAGTATAACATCTCTCCTTGAATAGTTGATAGTGGGTGGTGGAGATACTAAATACTCCTTAGTTGCTCAAAAGCAGACCGACATTCATCGCCCACCAAAATTATTATTTTTTAGTTCCATTTAATATTTTAAAGAATGATAAGTATTTATCCCTTAACGGCTGTAGGGATAACGCAGAATTTGTCCATTCAAATGTTGAACTTCCTTGATATTCTTCGGAGGAGTCATATCTTTGAGAGCTTTGATTTTCTGGTTGGCCTCTATCCCACGGTGTCATAAATCAATTTTTTTCCCGACGAACCCCAAAAGCACACTTGGTCAAGTTAAGTCATGTTATAACGCCAAAGAAGGTTAAAGCATATTTCTAAGTCGTAAATATGTTGTGATTATTCAAGCTTTTCACTAACATGTCATCCACATATACCTTATCATGCCTATAGATTTTAAAAAATCTTATTCATAAGGCTGATATAGCAAAGATTTTTTTAACCCAAACAAAGATAACTCGATAAACCTTTATATATTTGAAATGTAGCTTCTTCATCCGTTGGGTCTATTTTTATTTGATTGTAACTGTAGTAAGCATCCAAAAAATTGAGCATTTGATGTCCGTGACGAAGATCAACCAATTGATCAATTGAGGAAGAGAAAATTATCTTTCTGCAAGCCTTGTTAAGGTCGTAATTAATACATATTCTCTAAGTTCCATTTATTTTCTTAACCATGACAACATTTGTTAGCCATATAGTAATGTACCTCTCGTGAATCCCGCAGGAGCTTGTTAACTTGTTGTTCAATGTCTGAGGCGATCAAAACTTCGCTTGATGATCGATTTGAATGTTGATCAATCTCGGGAGTGCATCACATCGGGTCGCACCCTGCATATCCTGACTCTAAGCGAAGATGTTTTTATTTTTGCACAAGAAGTCTCTGTATTTTTCTCTTTGTTCTTCTGAGAGCAGGGATCCGACTTGCACCGCTCAGTAGGTTGGTTATCCGATAATGCAAATGAGAGCAAGTCTTCTACAAGCTTTCTATTACTTCTTCATCTCTAAAAATTAAAATCTTCATGTCGGCGTCACGTAAGGCGATTGAGCTTGTCTGAGGTAACGTGATTATGCTATCTGTTGATTTCCACAGACCACCCAACTCCAACGGGGGTTGGAAATTTCATCTAAAGATGAGATACTGAAGTGACTGCACCGAAAATTGATTAGAGATGCCTTCCGAAGATAGCGTTATATGCTGAATCTGACTTGACCACCATAAATTGGATTAAATGAGTCACTTGTAAAAATTCACCGCGACAACAGTAAGGGTGATTGTCCCTCTACCGCAGGCAATTATCAAATCCTGCATAATGGTCCTGCACGGGTTGGAGCTTTTCCAACTGCACCCATGCTAAGAAATGCGAGTAATAAGACATCAACAACTCGCATTGTCAATCAAAATTCTCTTAACATTATAGCATGTTACCATCCCTCACATGACAAGTGGATCTTGATGAGGAACATGGACTCCTTCTAAGTCTGAGTTATTAAAAGTGATGAAATGATCAATACGAGACTTCTTTAACTCTGGCTCTTCAGATGTGGTAATGAGAACTTGATTAGATAGTATTGGTCCTCCTGCGATTGTTTTAATTTTTCTAACTGTTTGATGATTATTTTGTTATTTCTGTGATGATTGTCCCGGTTGCCCCCCAGTTGGAGGTATGTTTGTTTGAGTCAATTGATTCTTCACAAATTTACGTAGATATCCTTGTTGAATGAGCCTCAATTTCTTCTTTGAGTTGTTTGCATAGAGTATGTCCAGACTTAAGTGATAATATTGCTCATGATTTCTTGAATTTGGTTTCAGTGAATGTGGTTACTTGATGTTTTCTTCATCTCGAATAGCCATCGAGGTTAACAGAGATGTGTGTATTTTTTTTCGTGGTTCACGTCGTTGATATGGGGGGAGGAGATCACGCCTTGTTGCTTCTTTTGATGGGACAGTCGGTCCGCATTCCCTGGGGTGCTCTTACATTTTCCTGTAGATTATTCAAATTGTTTGCGATGGGCATTAATAGCTTCATCGGCTGAGATTTGTGCTTCCACATGATGAACTAAGCTAAGATACGAAATGAAGTGTCTTGCATAAGTGACGAGCCCCTCCAAGGTAAACTCCTCTTAATAGTGGTCTACCTCGGGGGTAAGCTTCTAAGGAGAACCTGGGAAGTATTCCTAAAGTGATTCACCCTCATTTTGAAAAATGTGAGAGATGGGAGGAATCTTAAATGATCCTCGCAATGAACTGCTCCACAAAATCTTGGCGAAGTTCAAAGGTATGGATGATCCCTTGGAAGAGAGTAGAACCAAGTGCGAGCTTGCCCTTTAGTAACGGAAAACCTAACAAAGTGTGTCGGGAGCTCGCTTGGATATACAAATTTGATGGTTCATGTGTTCAATCGCCTGATAGAATCAATGCTTGGAAGCTTGAAACCTATGAGAATAAGATGTTGAAGAACGCTTCACTAAAGGTATTCCTCATAGTGTGAGGGGAAGATGATTTATCTTGAAGATGAAATTGCCTTAAGCATCGTAATTTCACATATAACATGACGAGTCAACAAGATGAGAATGTGTCAAGCTACAAATAAATGGTGGATTAATGGTTGAGCCGCGATGGATGAGTAGAACTAGCGGTGTCATGGAGATCGCAGATCACGGTTTCTACGAGGAACTGTCGAGATTAGCATTTTGACCTCCCACCGCTAACGATCGATCTTGGGGTAGATGTTTGCCAATGATACCCACGAAAGTCGGATTATCTCATTTTGAGATTCTTCCATTCTGGACTCGATCTTCTAAAGAGATTCCCCCCTTCACCGGTGGGAGTGAGGCGTAAACTGACGCCTTTGATTCAAGGATTTCGAGAATGAAGGAGTCGGAGCGAGGCTGTTATGAGTATTGCTATTGGCCATAACGGGTGTTCACGTAAATTATGATTGAAAGTGCTTCGCACGTGAGCGAGAAACCGGGGTAGAATGAAAGAATGACGCCCTTAGAAATCCAAAGACACGCATAAGTATTTAAAGAGTGAACAAGAAAACTCTAGAAATTTTACGTGGAAAACCTCAAAAGAGGGAAAACCACGAGGCTAGCCGTAAGAATCTTCAACTATTATTTGTTTAAGAGTACAAAATTTTCCATAACGGATTATAAAATTGCATACGGTAGTGGTTGATAATGAGAATCCCGTAATCGATAATGTTACATAGTTACGCTCGTTGTAAATTGCTAGTGGTAGATGATGGATCGCTGATCGAAGAAGGTCGCCATGATGGTGACCGATGAGATTGACGACGCCAAGGATCGCCAGCGAATGTTGACAACCGCCGAGTGGTGGCACGACAGGTTGGAAGATTTTCGCTTTAGAGCTCTTTCCTCTTTTGCCGCCTCATATGAGGAATGAGACATTTATGGAGGAAGACGCCTTTTGTAAATATATGCAAAATCCCAACCACTCCACTTCATCTGGACGCGCCGAATGATTCCTTTGATCATTTGATGTATTTAAGTATTTGAATGCTCAAACTAAGTCTAATTATGAGATTTTGGGCTTGTTAGATTCGCCTCACAAGACGCTTCGATGACTATAAACACTCTATGCTTAAGAGCTATTTATGGATTTAACTGATATCCCAAAGTTTCCAAGGATATTTTAAATGCTTGATTTTGACTAGCTTTCAACGAGGATCAACTTGTTTTGACATCAAGATTGTTTCCGAATTTTCTAGAATTATCATATCAATGATTAATATTTTTATTTTTTTGTTTATGTTTATTTCAAAATAAAACATATTTGATGATAATTATTATTTTAAAAGCATTTACAACTTTTAAAAACTATTCTGAGTGTTTTTAAAAATCATTTTATTTATTTTTTAAAATAAAATACTTAAAAAACACATTGAACAATCATGTTTTTAAAAATAGTATAACAAATATAAAATATAAAATAAAAGTGATACCAACCAGCCTCTTATCTTTCAAATGTCTATCTACTACTACCCAAAGTCATTTGTATTTTTTACCTTCAAACATACTATAGTTTGTAACATTCCTTAATGCTTTTGTGTGTGTGTATATATATATATATATATATATATATATATATATATATATATATTCTGTTCATTTAATTTCATGCATTTATGTAATTGCTTCTCTTCTAATGATTGCACCTATTAACTTTATCATCTCTTAAACTCTGAAATTATATTTAGTAAAATTTAATTTTTACACATTTTTTACCACAATTGCGTTAAGTTGTACCATGCCACCTGCAAGGGACAACCTAACTAATTCCTTGCCTAGTTAGCAATATTGGGTTAAATTATGGTGTCACTTTTGGATGAGTGAGTGACATCTTAGCAAGTCTTTTCTTCTCGGAACAATCAGGTTTGCTTATGATGGCTTGCTTCTAGGGAATTTCTTAGCATTGGTAAAATACAAATTTTTATGAACATCTATCTGTTTGTCTGCTAAAAATTATTGTTTAATGAAAGGAAAGCACCTATGATCTTGATATGGAGTGTTGCAGTACATGGTGGTGTTACTTGCACCCTTGGTTTGTTACAAATCCAACTTTCTCACTAGGAAATGAGGCCGATGAGAGCATCTGTTTCAAAAAAATCCTGTTATTAATTTCAGTTGTAGGCCGAAATGTACCTATTTTCTTGGTTTTTAGATTTTGTAGTGATACACTCAAAATCTGTCTTGATTTTCTTCTCTGACATTCGGTCCGCTTAGACTTAAGGAATTCAAGTTGGATGCTTGAAATAGATGGAGATGTTATTAGTAGAATTCAAGTTGGATGGTTGAAGTGGAAGAATGCATCAGCTTGTTGTGTGATAGAAATGTACTTAGACTTAAGGGGAAATTTTATAAGATGGTGGTAAGACCTGCAATGATTTATGGTGCAGAATATTGGCCAATAAAAAAAAGAGAAACATAAGATTGCAAGGAGATGATGCTCAGATGAGTGGCTTTATTCTTAGAGATAAAATGCTAAATGAGTATGTTTGGGAAAAAGTTGTAGCTCTAGTGGCTAATAAGATTATAGAGAGTCGCCTTAGATGGTTTGGCCATATAAAGCATCAGCCGTCCGATGACCCTGTTAGGATAGTAGATGTATTAGATTTGCCTTATGTTAAGCAAGGTTGAGGTAGATATAAAAAGATTTGGTTAAGATGTATAGAAAATGATCTTAATTTGTTAGAATTGAATAAGAATTTGACACAATAGGACATAATGGAGAAGAAGGATTTATATAGCCAACTCCACATAGTGGGATAAAAGTTTGTTGTTGTTGTTGTTGACATTCGGTCCGCTGGTGTTGTGTCAGGAGCTTTTCTGGAGTTAATTACTAATTACAGGAAACCATTTTATGAGATTGAGCATGTCATTTACACGTGATTACTTTTCACTTCTCGTTTGACTCAGCGCTACTTGTTTAATCAAACCTATCTTCTAAACTGTTTTTTTCTCCATCAGTACAGAGACAAGCTGGAGCTGAAAGCTGTGAATGATGGCTCAGTAAGTTATGCAGCTTTAGAGAAGAAAGCTGAACTATATGAAAAGCTCGCTAGAGGCGAGCTCCCTGATGAGGAAGACAGAGAGAAGTACTGCGTGGATTTCTTCCAAAAAATCATCTCTAAAGTCGAACCAGAGCAGCCTGAAGAGAGAATCCCTGCTGCTAGTAACCCTCGAGAAAACCAATACGGTGAAAATGATGATGACATTCTGAGCACAAGGCCATTTGGACCTGGGCGTACAGGCGCCACATTAGATTCTGATGAGCACAAGCGTTTTGTGAGGTATTATTTATTTATCATTCTACTATGATTTCACCTTTCATAAAAACTAGTATTGCGATGATTTTCCTACTTAAACATGGCACATAACTTCTGCCATCAGAGAAGTTCATGAA
This sequence comes from Cymbidium sinense, assembly GCA_021442155.1. Taxonomy (NCBI): domain Eukaryota; kingdom Viridiplantae; phylum Streptophyta; class Magnoliopsida; order Asparagales; family Orchidaceae; genus Cymbidium; species Cymbidium sinense. Next base: position 27,972,219 of record CM038221.1, on the reverse strand, counting down.
GAGGCGAGCCAAGGGGAGAAGGCCACACTGGTCAAGCTGCGGCGGCAAGAGCAAGAGGCGGCTCGAAGGGAAAAACTCCGGCAAGCTTACCTCAGAAAACAGCTAGAGAGATTGACTTCAAACCAGAAATCTTCTGCTAATGGCTCCTCTTGATGCATGATTCTTCTAACCGGTAAGAAGTAATTAGGATGGATTATGAAGTGGCCAACTGCTTAACTTTATGGAGGCATTAAAAACACAGATAGGCTGTAATTTGTGTGCATTTTTTGTTAGTTTGGAAGTAGAATTTCATCTTTTTATTTTGTTAGGTCGTTGAAGAAGGAAGGAGGAAATCTATTATTTACATTAATGGGGGTTTTAAGGAATGTAAATTAAGAGAACTTTTTCAAAATTTTCTTGTATTGATATGGAGATGAGTTCTTTGCTGAACCATACTAGCTTGACCATTACAAATAATATATATTTATTTATATAGCATTTAATTCTATATATTTCATTGAAAATATCATTAATATTAGCTTCTCTAAATGGATTGAATTTTTTTCATTTGTTTTCGTTCAGATATTAAATACATAAATATATAAGAATTTTATATTATGTATATAAATCTCTTAAAAGAATAATTTAATCAAAATTAAAATTTTTGTTTTCATCTAATGTGATCTTGTGTGGTGGGGATGCACAATTTTCACACAATCTCTATTTCATTCTTGCACAAATATATATGCAAAATGAACAACACAAATATATAAATTTTATATTTTTATTCAATAATTGCGACAAAAATAAGCTTTTGTCCTACTATGTTAGATTGGTTATATGAATCTATTTTCTCTATTATATATATTTGTATATTTTTTTATCGATTCACTAAAATTTTTATATATTGATAAAGCTAATTTGTATGATTGAAAATTTTAAAATCAAACTAAAATAATAGTGTTTTTCAAAATTTTTTCACATTTTGCTTTGTAAAATATTTTGGTGGGTGTCAATTAATTATTTTAGAAAGTTATGATATATTATAAAAAATTTTATTTTAAAAAGTCAGATAATAATTTTTTGATATTCAACTCATTCTATCAGATTAAGTTGAAAAATATTACTTTTTGAATGAAGATTTTTCAAAATGCTATCATAAAAAAGTTGTATTGGAAAAACTGCCCTAAATAAAACTTAATTTTATTAAAAAAATGAAAATTTAAAAAGTTTATAATGAATTTATGTTAAAACAAAAAAAAACTTTTTTAGGTCATGCACTAAGTAGCTGTCGAATAAAGGAGTTAAATAAGTATTTCTTAAGGGTTAATGTATACGGGCCTCAACATCCCAATTAATGCACATTGTATACGAGTTTATGACAATTCGGAGTGAATTATAGTTCAAATTATTGAAGCTTTAGAGGTTCAAATCAATAAAATACTCTCAATATGATGAGCAAGATTTTTCTCACCGAAAGTTAAATAATACTGTTGTTTGATGGAGCCCCAAATAGTAGTGGGTGAAATTATTGGACTGGGCCCAGAGACATCCCCTCTTTGTCAGGCCCAACACTTATAGATCCAAAATATTAAAAAAAAAAATATTAAACTTATATAAATGAAAATCAATTGAGGTCTAATTTTTTAGGTCATCTGATTAAAATAAAGAGCATCATTATTTTAAAACCAATAATAAAATTACAATAAATTCAAAGACACAAGATTTAAAAATGAACAAAACTATTTTTAGAAAAATCTCAAAAAAGAGAAAAATCAATATTTAACCCAAGAAAAAAGTTTTCTACTATATATTTATTTTTTAGTTTTCTTCGCCACCTAAACTTATCTTTCACATATTTTTTTAATTGTTAAATAGATATTTGTTGCTAAAGAAAATTAAGTTGAGAGAGAGAGAGTGTGTGTGTGTATTGACTAATTAATCTTGATCATCTTAGTTTTTTTAAAAAAAATTTTTTGATCTCATGTATGCAAATTAAGTCGATAAAGAGGGTACCATAGTTTTTATTTGAAAAATTTTAGGAGAAAATTATGAGTTCTAAGCAAGTTCTAAAGGCTCATTATTTCTTTAATACAAGAGTAGTCCACAACTAGGTAGTTAAAGAGACATTTAGAAAATTACTTATTAAGAAATCAAAAAGGGTCATGCCTGAAGTAGTGTAAGTGAGTTTATATTAGTCAAAATTTGATAAATGGCTCAGTAGCGAAGCTAATAAGTCAAGCTCAAGTAAGCCCACTCTATTTGTTAACTTGAGTCAACTTATTAATAAATATTAATATAAAATATACTTACAAAATATTAAAAGTTAATAATTTAAGTATACATTTTTTAAAAATATTTAAAAAGTACATCGCATTCTCTTATATCTAGTTTTTCCTTATTATTTTTCTACAAATTACTTAATTTTCATTATTTTATCGTAATAATTTTTCAAATTAGAAATATTTTATCTCTTTGATACTAAATGAGTCTCTCTGTGAGCTGACTTGAACTTTTAAAATAAAGCTAGAGCTCAAGCTCAAGTCGAAGGTGACACACTCGGCTCGACTCGTTTACTCCCCTAGCCTAAAACAGCATTTCGGGATTTTGTATGTTAATTATAAGTGTTGTAGAAAAATGCAACAATAAAGTTTAACAAATTATAATTTTTTTTTTTTAATATTTAACAAAAGCATAGCATTTTTGCTTTACTTGAGGATGAAAATTGAAAATCAAGTGGATTATAAACTTTAGAAGTGAAAATTTTATGATGACTAGCTAGCTATTTGATATTACGTCCTTATATATTAAGTGGACTCAAGGCTCATATTGTTATTTTATTTTATTTATTACTAAAATGATATAGCCAAGGCCTTTTTGATAGTCTTATTGTTTGAGACTGAAATTTGAAAATATAAAAGTTAACAGTTTAAATGAAATACAAATTAAAGATTACTTACTCATTGTTGGTGAAAGCTTTATAAATTATGATTGTTTTTCTATTAAAAAAATATAATGTAAAATATTTGAAGGTTTGACGCCACGTGACTAATGACGACGACGGGCGCAAGCATGAAATTTAATCGCAATATTTTAGATTGTGTATTCAAATTTGTAATTCCAAATACACTAAAAATATATATAATGATTTACATTACATAATTAAATTTACTTTTTTTAAAATACCAAAAAAAAGTTAAAATCACGATTTAATTTTACTTTTCCTAAATTCTTCCAACCAAACAATATTATTTTATTGCTCTTACTTTATTATAATTGATTAAAAGTTAGTCAGAATAAAATAACGAGCCTCATTTTTTGATAAATTTATATTTTAGGATAAAAATAAAGGACAAAAAAAATTTTAGGGGATGGGGGGGCTGACACCTCATATAAGAGAAATTATAAAATTTAGAAAGCACAAATGGCTTATACTCTTAATATGTGATATTAAATGAAGCATATCTTTTGATCTCATTTTGAGCTCACCCACATTTTTTTAAGGGGTCATTTTAGTTTGTTTTCCTCTTATTTTGGAGATGTTTGTCTTTATTTTTAATTTTTGATTTTGTTGATTCATACTTAAAATTGTCATTTTTTATTTGTGGAATTTAGATAATGCCCTCATTTTTTTTTAAAAAGAAAGAAAATAATTAATTTATTTTTCCCACGTGCCAGCTCGTTAACCTATACTCGCGTGCACTTATTAGCTGTTTGAGATTCCCTCCTATGGCCGCAGCGACTGTACTATGAAATTAATACCCACATGGCCGTTGTCCAATTATCTAAAATATTAAAATCATAAGTTTTGACTTCAATTTTTGTACTTTTTAAAAATAATATAATATCAAATAATATTTAGTTAATATATAATTATTATATATTAATTACAGTTTATATAAATATAAAAAAATTAGTTACTTAGAGAAAAGTTTGCCTAAATTCCAGAAATCCAAAGACACAATAAATATTTAAAGATAAACAATAAAACTAATTTTACTTTAAAACCTCAAAAAGAGTGAAAAATATTTTAAAAAAAAGTTTCTACGATCTATTTTAAGACAAGATCTTTATAGAGATTACGTAATTATATAGGTATAACAACAACTACGGACAACGATCACCAGAATAAGATATTTATAAGATGGCAATCACCTAGAAATGAACAATCATAAACGCAGTAATATAAAATGAACAATCACCTAAATGAAACAATATTAAGTCACCATATGAGACAGAGATCGAACCAACGCTCAAATTACGGCCGATGTTGATTTGGACGATTTAAGCTCATTTTAGGATCTTTGAGCTCTCCTCTTTTTTCATACGAATTGTCTTATTTATTTGATTTGATCATCACTAAAAAAGTCAAATTAAGATAATGCCCTTTGATTTTTATTTAATTATTTGAATGCTCAAATGAAGCCTAATTTTGAGATCTTAGCTGTTAGATTCCCCTGAGACGCCGATTTGTACTATAAACACCCATGTTTAAGAGCTTGATTTAATTATCCCAAAAATTTTAAATGATATTTTAAGTGACTCAATTTATTTAACTTTTTTTTTTTAATCAAGATATAGTTTATAATATATTTTAAATATCATATCATAAATATTTTAAAATATTATATATTGATATAATATTAATTATATGATAATACATAGCATTTATACATATATTAATAAACATAATTTTTATGGATAATATTTATTCAAATAAAGTTCATTAATTAGAAGCATCGGGTGTTCCCCTTCGCAATCAATAAACTGATATGATCCTCCTTGGTAGGCCTTCTCTATGACATATGGGCATTCTCAAGTGGGTTCAAACTTGCCTTCTATATTTCGACGGGCAACAATTGATCTCCTTGGACTAACACAAGCTCTCCTACTTGGAAAGACCTAGGGCGGACCAGCTTATTGTGAACTTGAATCATTTTGGCCATGTACAACTTGAGGTTCTGGCACTCCCGTCGGTGACTTTAATATACAATATTTTATAGCTAATGCATAATACATGTGTATTGATTAAACGTCATATGATATTATATTATTAGAGTATAGTAATAATTTTTCTTTTAACTAATGTCAATATTTTTTTTTTTTTGAATTTCATGATTGATTTTATATTAATTCTTTTCTCTATAAAATATTCTAGAATATTAATTTTTCATAAATTTTCTCTTCTACTAATTCTATTTTATTAGAGACTCTTGATTTCTCTTACAAATTCAAGCCCAAAATAAATAAGCTTGAATCAATATGGATATTAACTTTTTTTTTGCCACCATGATTGAAATATATTCTCATATATTTAATAATAACATAAGTTTATTTTTATCACTTGTGTTCTTAATTTAATAAATCATATTTGATCGCTTAATACAATTAAATACTTTGATAAAAAATATAGCAATTTATTATGAATGCCTTATAAATTAAATGTATTTATCTAATAATTTTATTATAGTGAAATTTACATGCAATTTATATAATTAAGATATATTTACATATCACTTACTTAAATATTAATATTTACTTACTTAGCATCTAATTAAAATTTTAAAATTACATAAAAAATATTACTAATATTAATTTTAAAAGAGAAATATGTTTTTTATGTATATGTTTTATTATGATCATGACATTAAACTATTATATAAATAAATATTAAAATTAAAATTCTAGATATATAGATACATAAAATTATGTGATGATTTAATTATATGGAAGGATAATACTACTACATAAAAATTAAGAACAAGCTTTAAAAATAAATCCCATTTTAATATAAAATATTTCAGGACCACCTAATATATATTTTTTTCAATAGCAATATATTTCTAACTTTTTTTTGGAAAAAATAATTTTTAAATATCATTTTAATATTTGTAATTGTTTAATGCCTATTAATTGGTTATTATCAAGGGAAAAAACCGATTATTAATTTTTTTTGGTTTTATTATATAAATAAATATATTCACTTAAAAGATAAATTTGGTTAATGGTTGCATGAATCAACTTATTAAAATTATAAAATTAAGAGGATTTACATACAAACAATATAACTTTTATATTTATATATCGGATGTCTAAATATTTATGTTTACTTATAAGCTCTTTCGTATTAAATTATTACAAAGAAAATAATACACATAAAAATGTGTATTTTATTTTAAATAAGATAATATAGTGATAAATTTGATGTGATTTAAAATTTTTTAATATTATATAAATAAATATAAAAAAATAAATATTAGATATATATAAATATATATAAAATTTATAATATGTATGTAAATCTCCCAATTAAATAGTATTTGTTAGAATGTAGTTACTCAAAGTTTATCATATGATAAAGGATTATTTATGAATGTGTTTATTGAAATCTTGTATATAATAAAAGCCTGCATGCATATGAATACAATCAGATTAATTTTTGGTGGCGATTTGACCAAATTATTAAAAGGTTGAAATCCTCATAATATTTGAATATATATATATATATACATATATATTAAAAGGTGCAACACGAGGATTTCTCTACAGTACACTCATGCTAGTAGTACTCTCGCCCAAGCACGCTTAAACATAGTTTATAGATTCTATATATTATATATCAAATATATATATATATATATATATATATAATCTATATTTGATTTAACACCCATGACCCACATTGATCATTAAAGGTCTATTTGATAGTAACTGTAGTTTTTTGAAAAACTGATGTAGGAAAAATATATTTTTGAAAAACTAATGTGATTGTTATAAATATTTTCTATTTAAAAAAAATTCTAACAACAATTTCTAACAGCCACTGCACTTTAATATCCCTGATTCTTAAAAATAATTTTTTACCATAAATTTTTTTGAAAATCAGCCAAAAAGTTGATTGTCAAATATATTTGTGATTGCTGTCTAACTACTTTCTAAAAAATAAAATAACTAGAAAGGTGTCCTAAATGCACGCTAAGCCAAAGTGATTTTCACATCCACCATTTAGATTTTAGAATACCAAGTGAAGGGAGTCTTGTTTATATGTATTTACAAAATTAATATTCACTTTATTTTTTGAACTAAAGATCCCATATATTTATATGTGCTACTATCAAATCATTTGAAATTTGATAAAAAAAATGGGTTAGGGTTTTAACATGAATTTCAATATTTGTGTGAGAATTTGAAGAAAAAAAAAAAAAAGTAAGAGGATGCTGGTTTTCTAAATATCTATATTTTGAGTGCTATGTATATAATTACCCCTTTTTATTATTATTATTTTTTACATTTTGCACCTTAATTCTTCTACTTTAGATATATTACTAACAACTTCAACAATTGAACAAAGTAAAATTTTAATATTAAAGCCCCGATTAAGTATTGAAAAATATTGTAGAACGATCAATCAAATTTATTGAAGAGATTTTGCTGATTGTAATATATAATGAAGGTCGGAGGAACCTATATTGTCAATATTTAGATGGCAAAAAATAGCTAGTGATGTACTTGAAGAAAAATGTGGATAAATGCTGGTGGCAAGTATCGAAGAAGGGTAGACTCATCGTCGTGGTGTTGCTTATAATTATTAGTGGTGAACATATGAGTAGGCGGAGTTACAGATAATTGTCAACTAAAGAACTGTGGCATCATGCGATTCAATTATTGATGAATTTGTTGAAAATAGAATGAAATTTGCACTTAGGATTTTTTACAGAATTCAGATTACCTTTAGAACTTGTGAAATCTCCTAAATGAGTTAAATGAGATCTTATTTATAATTCCATAAAAAAAACATTTCATTCTTTATATTTATTGAATAATAAATAGTGAAAATTGCACTATAATATGATTAAATTATGATTGATCAATTTCACATTTAGGCTAACCATTCGTGTTATATGTGATTGAGGGTGCACTGATCCTATGGAGATTATAATAATTGGTTTCTTTAATTAATGATTTGAAGATTTTGTGTTATAAGTGATCATAGGAATATATTAAGCAGAGAAATCAAAGTTTAAAGACAATGTCCAAACACTTTTAATGAAATATTTCTAAATTATAAGCAAAGATGTACAAAAAATAATGGAATAAAAAAATTCGAAAGCTTCTAAAGAGATTGCATAATAACAACACATTTGAATGTGATTTGATGATACTATCATGTTATTTAGGGGTTGTTTGGTTGGCTGGACCACTAGAGATAGTGGAGCTATTATGTGTGGCTATATCACAAGTTACGAACAAAAAGTTTTGACTAAGATAGTCTAGCCTAGGTTGGCTCACTCTTAAATTGATATATTATGATCAACTTAGGAGAGTTGTTTTTACTGAAAAGAAATACAACAGAAAAAAAATGCGGGTTAAAAAGAATAGAAATAAGAAAACGAATGATTTTACGCTTATTTTGGTTGAGAGTTTTACAAATTCATAACTTTATTTTTTTTTTCTATTTAGTTAAAAAAATATAATGTAAAGTATTTTGAAGGTTTGACGCCAAAATCATTGTGAGTGACACAATGCGGCAACATACGAACACTTTACATTAACGCCAGTATTTAATTTCAAATCGGATTTAATTATACCAAAATGACATTTGTAATATATTTAATCATTATTCGCTAAAAATTTTACTTGGCCACACCAAAAAAAGTTAAAATCTGATTTGTTTACTTTCAGACTCAAAATTCTTCCAACCAAATAATCCCTTAATGATTTAACTATTCACAACTTATTTGCGATCCATTAGATCTCATATGCAAGTTTTTGTGTTATTTTGTATGATTTTAATCTTACATTTTATCATTGTAAGTAAACTTGGAAATAGAAGAGTTCATAATTCAAATAATTCTCTTAGATATATTTGGGACATTTTTGCTTATAGTTTAGAAGTATCTCTTTTAACTGAAATTGGTCAACAAAATTGCAATATTGGAAAAACTCCAAAGGCCATACTCATTCTCTAAACATTATTATGGACATCCTTCATAGCTGCAAAACAAGTTATTTTCTTTAGTACTTAATATTTGTTCATATATTTAGCTATCAAACTTTGAGGTCAACACATCTTAAAGGGTTCATTGAGCTCAAAACTACAAAAAATGGTTAACATTAGACCATTATCATTTTTTTTTAAATTATCTAAGATAGTGATATTTTGATTGAATTAATTAATAAATGAGTAAAATTAGATTAAAAAACATACATTATTTAATAAATGACTCAATTAAAACAAGAAATAACTCTATTATATTTTGATCATGCTAAACACATGCACAAATATATACATACATACATACATATATATATATATATATATATATATATATGTGTGTGTGTGTGTGTGTGTGTGTATGTATGTATGTATGTATGTATGTATGTACATATGTATAATAAAATCATAACTTTTTTCATGCAATTATATTGGAGTCACCAATCAAAAAATTATATGTTATGTGGTTATTAATTAACCTATTTACACCCCTACATAAAAAATAAGTGGATATGAAAAAAAATGCTTTTAAGATTTTATTTAGCTAAACAAAATCAAAGAAAGAAAAAAAAAATGGCTTTCAAGATTTCGTTTAGCTGAAGAGAGCAAAGATGCAAAATGAAATAAACAAAATAGCTAACACAAGCTTTTATGTCTGCATGTATGATTTGGCTGATTCTGATTTTTTTTTTCTTTAATAAAATATTTGCTGTTTTCATAACGAAAACACTAGAAGACAATGATGTTCAATTCTAGCCACTAAATTAATTGCTCTTGTCTTACTTTCCTGGCTAGAAGATAACGTTTTTCAATTCAACCGCTACTTTCCCTTTCATCTTAACTCAATTATCGCACAAAAGTGGAAATCCCTTACACACACCAAAGGGTGCAAGTAAGTCAAGCCGGCTCATGAGCTTACTTGAGCTAGGCTAGTTAACGAGCTCGTGAGCCAAGCTAATCGAGCCATGAGCTCGAGCTCATAATCAGGCTCAAAAACTTTTCGAGCTCTAGTTTGAGCCGGGATTAACTCGGCTTGGTAGCTTATCGAGCCTTCTCGTTTACATAATGACGAAGTGCAATATATCGTATATCACATTATTGGTTCGATATTGTTGAGCTTTTTAAACAAGGTCGAGCATTCGAGCCGAACTCAAATTTGACTTTCTTTAAATTTAATCAAGCTCGAGCTTGGTAATTGAGCTCGAGTCAAGCTGAAGGATTAAAAGCTTTTTTCGATTCTCAAAACTCAACTCAACTCTAATTTTTTATATACATCTCTCTTATATATATATATATATATATATATATATATATATATATATCAAAGACTTAGCTTATTAATAAAAACACCATTAATGATTATAAATGGGTTAACTTTATGCTACTTATGTATACTCAAAAATATATAGGAATCAATTCTAGTTAACTCAACCTAGCTTGATCTAATGAAATGAATTTATTAAACTTAAATTTAAACTTGCCATACACTTATATGAACTCATCGGACTCACTATGAACTCGTTGTTCATTTTGAATTTGACTAATCAAATTTAAACTCACTCATTTCAATATAAACTCATTCTTCCAAGCTAACTGAATGTCACTAAAGTTGTATTGAACTCACCATGAGTCTTATAAGCTCTTCTGAGCTCAACAATATCCATTGGCATTCATTCAAGTTAAGTCAACAACTCTAAGTTATGTTTTTGGTCAACTATCAGAATTTTTTTATATATTATTATTATTATTATTAGATACCAAACATGAGTGAGCGATTCAGATATTTAGGCTCTGTTGTTCAAAATGATGGTGAAATAGATGGAGATGTTAGAATTCAAGTTGGATGGTTGAAGTAGAGGAATGCATCTGTATGTGATAGAAAAAGTACCGCTTAAATTTAAGAGAAAATGATATAAGATGGTAAGATCTCAGACCGATTTATGGTGTAATATTGGCCAATAAAAGAGAAGCATGAGACAAGTAAGTGTAGAGATGAGGATGCTCAGTGAATTTTTAAAGATAAAATGTGAAATAGTATGTTCACAAAAAAAAGTTAGAGTAGCTTCAGAGAATAAGATTACAGAGTTGCCTTAGATGGTTTTACATAAAGCGTTCAATGACCCAATTATGAGTAGACGATTAGATTGTTATGTTAAGAAAGGTAGATGTAGATCTAAAAGATGTTAAGATGAATAAAAATGATCTTAGTATACTTGAATTAAATGAGAATTGATGTATAATATGACAAATGGAATCAAGATTCATGTGCACCCCAATTTAGTGATAAAGACTTGTTGTTGTTGTATACCAAACATAATTTATAGAAAATTATTGCTAAGCATTGCAATATTTTATTTTTTTAATAATTTTGTAAAGTTTTTTTGCTGTGATAAATTTTAGTCTGAGCATATAAATAAGGTCAAGAAGAACTTCTTAAAATAGAATTATAGTTTACTCAAAATATATGATGAATGTGCACCACATGCGACGTTGCAGCAAAAACAAAGAGGCATCAATAAATATATTGATAACCAAGACTTTGTAACAAGTAAGCAACTAATGCAAATTAATGGAATTATCAAAATTATAAGAATGTTCTCAAATTTATTTTAATGATTAAGAAGCATGAGGAATCCTCAAAATTAGTTATCCAAGGATGACTTTCAAGTACAAGTGCACTTACCTCAACTTTGATAATGGATCTACCATTTCTACACATTGGAAATGAGCTGAGAAAGTATCAATTGATAAATGCATTTTCAAGAAAGATTTTAGACACAAAACTTCCAACAAAGTTCAAAAATTTTCACATTGATTTTAAAGAATTGTATAACGTAGAGAAGTTGAAGAAATTTATTTTGTTAGAGTAGAAAAGGAGACAGGAGAAAACACCTGTGAAAGAGCACTACACAAACGAAGCAGTCCAAGCCCATGTTATGCACATTATTGGAGTGGTGCAAGCTATACTTGGAGGTTCAGAGGCTTCTTAATAAACTTGCTTTAAGTGGCATCAATCAAGAGAGGTGATCTTGAAAAATGCATCTAGGGCCCTATGCATTGAAGTCATACCAATCACTTTTACTGAGATAAATATGACCATGCATAAAAAATCTTTGTAACGATGCACATAATTAATTACGCATTGCTTGGATATTATGAATATTTTGATCCATGCAGGAAGTTTGATGAACATAAAAAAGAACTTTGGATCTTCTTGCCTAATACCTACAGCTAATTCTCTTCAATTTTTCAAAGAAAGAAGAGTGATGAAATGAATGATAACTTTCTTGTGAAGAAGAGCATCAATACACTTCAATAATTGGCTTCATCACAATGTATAATACAATTTTTGATCGTCCATTTTTGAACGCCTTTAAGCTTGTAGTCTCTGTCTGCCATGTTGCTATGTAATTCCCAACTGCATGATAGGTGATTACCTTAATGTGAGACTAGTTGCAGTTAAGGTTAAAAACTAGTAAGAGGAGGTCATATAACTGAAAGTTGAGAGAGAGAGAGAGAGAGAGAGAGAGGGGCAAGGTTGGCGACTTCAGAAGTAGTAGAAGAAGTGTTATCTACTGAAGGAAGCCCAAGGTAAACTCTTCGCATTAGCTCATCATATAGAATAAAGTATAACGAAGAATTAATCATTACTCCAGGCAAATGATCTATGCGATTTTGCTTGTTCAAGTATCAATATGTCATGAGAAAAATATTACGTTGAGTCCGGACGTAATTACGCTCAACTCAAGAACAACATGTGTCTATTATAAAAAAAATGCGTTCTTTTCACTTAACAGGTCACTGATGAGTCGATGTGCGTTAACTGGGCTCCCGCCCGGGCCCCGCTCAAACAATAGGAGAAAGCGCGTTGAATGCTGAAAAATTTAAAATAAATAAATATATATATATATATATATATATATATATATATATATATATATATATATATATATATATATATATATAAATAGAGAATAATATATTTTTTCCAGACAAACTAAGTTTAGAGAGAAGAAAATCTCATTTCATTTTTTAAAGAAGCAAGATGGAAGAATCGAAGTTATGACCTTGATATTGACCAATTTATTTGGATGTTGTATTAAATAAAAATACATCGGTAAATTTTTTGAACCGTTTAATATGTATAATTTTTTTAGAGTTTATTAGTGATATTCTTTGAAAATCTTTTATTTAATGTATATTTCCTACACTGTAAGAGTTCTTTGCAAGAGGACTTTGGTTATTTTAAACCGTTTGTACAGCATCTGTACTCATGAGTACAATTCATTTCGCCTTTTTGTCGTGATTTTGACTGTTTGAATATAATATGAAGATATATTACAGTTGTTTGGAGGCTATTTAGTTGATTTTTAGATTTCAGATGTGTACTCTGTACTCTCATGAGAGTATTGATTATTTTTTTAATTCATTGATTTTGGCTGTTTGGAGATAATATGTTTATTATATTTCATTAGAAATAATTTAGAGGCTGATTGACTAATTTTTTTGGAGAGATTCAGACTCTCTCACATTCTAGAGTACATATTACTGTTGGAGACTGTTTGATTAGTTTTGGATAGATTTATTGTTCCTCTGCATCTCATGAATATAGATTATTTTTTCAATTTCTGTCATATCTTTTTGCTTGTTTGGAGAGAATATGTTTATTACATTCTATTAGAAGCAATTTGGAAGATGATTGTTGGAGATTTAGATCAGACTCTCTACTCTCATGAGATTACATATTATTTTCAATATCATATTTTTGATGTTTGGAGAGAATATGTTTATTACATTTCATTAAGTAATTTGGAGGATGATTGGTTAGTTTTGGGAGATTTGCATTCATCAGATTCTCTCATGAGAGTATATTTTCTCAATTTTTTCCGCCTTTGGAGGAATATATTTATTATATTATATTAGAAGCAATTTGGAGGCTGATTGGTTAGTTTTTAAGAGTATTTTGTATCTGTACTCTCTATACTCTCATGAGAGTACATATTATTTTTTCAATTTCTGTCTAATTTTTGCTCTGTTTGGAGAGAATATATTTATTACATTCCATTAAGTAAGAGATTGGTTAGTTTTTTAGGGGAGATTTGTATCTCTGTACTCTCATGAGAGTACATATTACTGTTTTTGAGGCTATTTGATGGTGATGATTGTATGTGTACTCTCTGTATTCTCATGAGAGTACAAATTATTATTTTTAATTTCTATTAGATTTTTTGGCCTGTTTGGAGAGAATATGTTTATTACATTCCATTAGAAGCAATTTGGAGGTTGATTGGTTGGTTTTTAAGAGAGATTGATATATGTACTCTCATGAGAGTACATATTATTTTGTCATTTTCACGATTTTTGGCATGTTGGAGAGAATATGTTTATTACATTTCATTAAGTAATTTGATTGGTTAGTTTGGGGAGATTTGCATCACTCTATACTTTCATGAGAATACAAATTATTTTTTCAATTAAATTTTGGCTATTTAAGAGAATATTTCATTAAAGTAAGAGAATAGGAGAGAAATTAATATTCAGACTCTCCTGCACTTATGAAGTGTTTGGAGGCTATTTGGTTGATTTAGATTGTATGTGTACTCTCTCAATTCTCATGAGAGTACATATTATTTTTTTAATTTAGATTTTGGCATGTTTGGAGAATATGTTTATTACATTCCATTAAAGCAATTTGGAGGTCGATTGGTTGATTTTAGAGATTGACATCTCTGTACTCATGAGAGTACATATATTATTTTGTCATTTGATTTTGGCCGTTTGGAGAGAATATGTTTTATTACATTCCAAAGTAATTTTGACGGTTAGTTTTAGAAGATTTCAGACTGTACTCTCATGAGAGTATATATTATTTCAATTTCACAAATTTTGGCAAGAGAGAATATTTATTACATTCTATTAAGAATTTGGATCATGATTGATGTGAGAGATTATTATCAGATTTCGTCATAGAGTACATATTATTTGTCATTTTTTGTCAGATTTTTTGGCCTGTTTGGATATAATATGATTAGTATATATCATTATAAGTTGTTTGGAGACTGTTTGGTTGATTTTTAAGGCAGATTTGCATGTGTACTCTCTGTACTCTCATGAGAGTATAGATTATTTCTTTAATTTATGTCAAATTTTTTGGTCTGTTTGGAGAGAATATATTTATTACATTCCATTAGAAGCAGTTTGAAGGCTGATTGGTTGATTTTTAGGGGAGATTTATTATCTGTACTCTTATGAGTGTACATATTATTTTTTCAATTTTTGCCTGATTTTTTGGCCTGTTTGGAGAGAATATTTTTATTACATTCCATTAGAAGTAATTTGGAGGCTATTTGATTAGTTTTTAAGAGAGATTTGTATCTGTACTCTATGTACTCTCATGAGAGTACATATGATTTTTTCATTTTCTATCAAATTTTTTGGTCTTTTTGGAGAGAGTATGTTTATTACATTATATTAGAAGCAATTTGGAGGCTGATCAGTTAATTTTTAGGGGAGATTTTCATCTGTACTCTCTATACTCTCATGAGAGTATATTTTTTTTTTCAGTTTTTGTCATATTTTTTGGCATGTTTGGAGAGAATATGTTTATTACATTCTATTAGAAGCAATTTGGAGGTTGATTGGTTGGTTTTTAGTGGAGATTTGATCACTCTCTGACTCATGAGAGTACAAATTATTTTTTCATTTTCTGTCAAATTTGTTGGCCTGTTTGGAAAGAATATGTTTATTACATTCTAGTAGAAGTAATTTGGAAGCTATTTGGTTAGTTTTTATGAGAGATTTATATTTGTACTCTCTGTACTCTCATGAGAGTACAGATTATTTTTCATTTTCTGCCAAATTTTTTAGCCTTTATGGAGAGAATATATTTATTACATTCCAATAGAAGTAATTTGGAGGCTGTTTGGTTGGTTTTAGAGGAGATTCAGACTGCATCTCATCGAGTCATATTTTGTTATTTTTGAGCTGTTCTGCATGTGACATATTTGTGTTTGCGTAGGTGAATGCGGTAAATGAGCAGAGCGATGAAGAAGCCGCGATGTCTAATGACCCAAATGTAAGGAAACTCCTTAGCACCACTACTCACAATGAAATAGAGGCCTATGCATTGTACTGTGATTATGCACATCAAATTGGGTTCAGTGTTAGGAAGGATCATACTAGTTATTGGCCAAACTCAAAGAAATTGAAATCAAATGATTTTTTATGTGCAAAAGCATGGAAGAAAGTCAATCTAAACTGCGTTAAATTCTAAAAGAATACAATGAGTGGTTGATTAGATTAGATTTTATTGATTTAGGTGGGAATGGTTAAAAATATATAGAAAGTCATAATCATTCATTGGCAAAGCCGGTGACCTACATCTTCTTAGATCAGAGGCATCAATGAGAAAATATGTTGAAGACAATGAGAGGTAAACTAGCAATCATGCTCAACTATCTAAGTGAGTTGGCGTGGAGAATATTGTCTTCACAAAAATAGATGCATTCAATTTCATCCAAAAAGAGAGAAGATCGAGGATTGCGAATGGTGATAGTAATGCTTTAATATAACTATTCAAAGAAAAATAAGCAGAGGATGAGATGTTTGCATGAGATGTCCAAGTTGATGAGTCAGATAGCTTGGTTAGTTTTTTTGGAGCAATGACATGTAAATGATAGAATATAATTATTTTGGGGATGTCATAATTTTTGATACAAGCTATCAACTCAATAAATATAATCTTATCTGTGCCTCTTTCATTGGAGTGAACCATCATTGGCAAAATATCTTATTTGGAGTAGCCTTTCTATCAGAAGAGATAATTGAGTCATTCATATGACTATTCAAAATATTTCTCTGGTTAATAGTGATAGACATCCTATAACAATATTCACTGATCAAATCAGGCAATGGCGAGAGCTATCGAAATTTCATTACCGCATACTCGTCATAGATTGTGCCAATGACTTATTTCGAAAAAAGCTCATTCGAAGGTACACTGCTTTAATAGTAATAAGACAGTGCAAAGTCTATTCTATATATGCATGAGCAAGTGTGACTCACAGGAGGAGTTCGAGCAAGCTTGGTCTACTATGCTAGTTGAGGGCAATTTGCACGATCATGCTTGGTTGTCTGAGCTTTATAAAATTAGAGGCAAGTAGTTCATCGCATTCTGTAAAGACTCATTCTGTATGAGAATCTTGTCAACGCAATGTAGTGAGTCCACGAATAATGTATGTCACGGAATCTTCAAACCAACAAGTTCAATCATAGATTATTTCTTGGGATTGGAGAAGGTTATCGACACATGGCGTGGAATGAACATGATGAAGATTTCAAGCATAAGAATTATTCTGTAAGAACCAATTAAACAAGTCGCTATGTTTTACAAGAAAGCTTTATACAATATTTGAGGAAGAATTTTTGCATGGTGTTGGAGAATTAGCAACAAATGTGTTAGATGACAATCCCATGGAGTATTTGGTGAGAAACTTAGAGAATAAGAGTTCTTCCAAAATATGGACTATTCATTTTGACAAGATAAGCCTAAATATAACTTGTAGTTGTAAAAAAATTGAAATGAAGGGGTTGCTTTATGCCCACTGTATCGGAGTTCTTAGTCATGAAGATATTGTGCACATTTCAGATAAGTACCTTCTTATGCGTTGATCAACTAGAGAAAATAGGGATATCTACTTTGACAGTGCTCACAATAACTTAAAAGATGTGCAAGGCAATGATGGAAATAAAACTAGCATTATTTTCTAGAACCAGATCAGTCGATATGCATATCAAATAAGCACCAGGGCACTAGGTAATAAGAAAGCAGAGGAGTATATGCTTGGGTCCTTAAAAAAATTATCTGATAATGTCGACTCTATATTATGTGAGAATTCACCTCAACCTATTTAACAACTAAGAAGAAGAAGTCAACCACAAATAAGAGAAATGACATTTTAAAGAATCCAAGCAAAGGGCCAACGTGTGTTTCAAATGCAAGGCTTAAGGGATATTGGGAGAGAACCAAAAAAGCCAAGAGTAATTTTTTATTTGCCTCTGAAGTTATAGTTTTTTAACTTTAAATCATCCTTCTTTTGTTGTTACAGAATCCAAAGAACAATCTGAGAGGGGTGTAGAACATGTAGAGTCACCAATTGCAACACTTTTTCCTGTTATGCCTGAGTGCTTTTCAGATTTATGTATGGAAAACCCGTTAATCATGCTATTACATATCATTAACTAATACTATGTTTTATTTCTAGGAATTTAACTCAAGCTCAACAATCAATTTGAAGGGTACACTTTCGATGATGGATATCATGTGGAAACATTTTAGTGCATGACATCATTTATTTGTTGTTCTTTCGTATATACATTAATGTTAATTACAATCATAATCGAACCGTTCATGTAAATTTGTGCTCTCCTTTCTACTTTCCGTTTGTAACACTATGTATGTGAATGAGAATAATGGTTTAATAATGCATCTGGTTTGATATATTCGAGTATCATTTAGTAATGATTATGTGTGATGATTATTTTTCTATTATTTTGCATTATTATAATTAATGTTCATTAATTTGTGAAGCAAGGAAGATGAGAACCATGTTAAAAAAAATGGCGTAATGAGCAATTTCTGCTTATTCCATACTTCTTTTTTGCTTATTCCTTCCCTAGCATTTATTTATTTACTTTTGGTTTATTTTTTTCTTGCTTTACAGTCCATTGATGTCATGGATTACTCATTGCTGGTTAGTGTTGATGAGGGGAAAAAAATTTGGTTGTACAAATCATCAATTACATGAGGCAAATTTTAATCTTTTTTTCAATTTGATTATCTGTATATTTGGATTGCTTGACACTAGACATCAAGCGTGCAAGGTGCGGTCCCGAGGGTCCTTGTTCGAATTAATTTTGTTGCTTGTTTATTTCTCTTTCGACTGCATAATGTGTTCCAAATCTCAATATAGATGAAATCATTATTCCAATCAATTTGGGTGTTCTTCTCATGAAAAATGTTGTTCAAATATATCCAATCAGTACTTTTCAAATTTCTTTTTTATGCTACATGTCTTATATTTTCTGAACGGTTTATAACAATTTGTGCTATGTCAGATGAAAATAAAATGTATTAATCTTTCATTCTTACACGGTCTTCTTCAATAAATTGGGTAATTTGTAGTTCATTTGTTTCAATTCTTAGGTAGATGATGATGAAGGCTTAATTATGTAAGTGATGATGTTGAATCCAGGCAATCAATTCAACTCACATTAAACGCTTTTAGAGAGGGAGAGAGTATATTGAATTGTAACTTTGTATCGATTTTTTGATCCTTTATTTATAGATTTTGGTTGATATTGCTTGCGCTACATGTTCAGTCAGATGTACAAAAAAAAAAAAAAAAAAAAAAAAATAAATCGTGTATCTCTTGATGTGGTTGATTCTCAGATTTTACTTGAGTTTATTGCATTTATACTCTCTATTAACCATTAATCATTGATTCTACATCGAAACATTATGTAATAATTTTTTTTAGTTTATGTTATCAATAAATAAATAAAAAAATCATTGAAACAGTGTCAACATCAATCTAACAAATCTATCAATAAAATGTTATATAATTAAGTTTTTTGTCTTAGTAAATATTTAACAGAGATCATAAATTACACACCTAAAGCTTCAAATTTAAAATGCCCCATTTAATGCTATAGGTGCATTATTTCTATATTCATGAAGTCTTCAGAATAAAATATTATTATAAATTCACAAATTTTATTAATTTTGAATGATCGGTATCTATCTTGAGGATCTAATATAAAATTAAAAATCAATAATTGTATAGTAATTTCCTAATTTATATTTTTCTCTTATAGTATGTATATAAAGTGATTATAAAAATAACAATTTTATAATAATTTTGATGTATTAAAAGTCATTTTACAATAGAAATATTCTCGACCTCCAAAATAAGAAGCATTCATATCTATAATATTTATATTCGTTTTTATAAAATAATTTTATCATCATAAATGAAGAATATGGATCTTGTTTCTTTTAAATTTTGAATATATTTGTAGCTATTTCATGTATGATAATTAAATTTAAAATATAATAAATATTAAACAAGTGCTATTTTGCTATTTTGCTTGGATTAATTTATTATTTAAGCATTTTAAATGACTTAATTATTAACAAAACCTTGACCTAAAATTCTAATGTGGGTGAAGATTTCAAACTATAAGAAAATTTGAGATCAACTAAATTATCAACACATGGAACTTCTTGGTCATGTAATAACTCGAATCTTAAAGGCTCTTTGAGATCACTTTTATTTTTTATTTTATATTTCTTATATTTTGAATTGCAACAAATTATATTTGATGCACTTAATTATTTTTAAAATTACTTAATATATCTAAAATATATTTTAATTTTTTAAAAAATAATATAATTTATTTTCAAAATAAAAAAAAATCATTTTAAAATATAATAAATATATATATATTTTAAAATAAAAATAAATTTGATACCAAATAAAACCTTAGTTAATTTGATTAACTATGACCTTTTCTAGATAAACCTTCAAGCTCGACTTTCAAATAAAATTCCTTTCAACAAGCATCAAATTCAAGGTTTGGTTGCATACCTTTCAATTAGATCGACTTTTATTTTTATTATTTTACTTTTCAATAAAATTGGAAAATTGGTCTGTACTCTTCTAAGAGTACAGATGCAAAACAACTCAAAAAAATCAAGTCAAGAGCCTCCAAATTGCTCCAATTGGTTTGTAGTAAACACATTCTTCTCAAATAGGCATGAAAAATTGAAAAAATTGATAAAAAAATATGTACTCTCAGGAGAGTACAGAGAGTACAACTTAAAAATAGCTCCAACAACCTAATATTAAGGCTCCAATCAATCTGTAATTGAATATAGTAAATATTTCCTTTCCAAACAAAGCAATGTATGGGAAAAATTAGAAATGGGTACTCTCGAGAGTACAGAGAGTACAGATGCAGAACATCTCAAAAAACCAAGCCAAGAGCCTCCAAATTGCTCCAACTGGTTTGTAGTAAACACATTCTTCCCAAACAGGCATGAAAAATTGGAAAAAACTGATAGAAAAATCTACACTCTTAGGAGAGTACAGAGTGTACAACTCAAAAATAGCTCCAGAAACCTAATATTAAGGCTCTAATCAACTTGTAATTGAATATAATAAATATTTTCTTTCCAAACAGGTTAACATAAGTGAAAAAATTAGAATTGGTTACTCCGAGAGTAATGAGACAGAAACTCAAAAAATCAAGCCAGGAGCCTCCAAATTACTCCAATTGGTTTGTAGTAAACACATTCTTCCTAAACATGCATGAAAAAGTGGAAAAACTGATAAAAAAATTATATTCTCATGAGAGTACAGAGAGTACAACTCAAAAATAGCTCCAGAAACCTATTATTAAGGCTCTAATCAACCTGTAATTGAATATAGTAAATATTTTCTTTCCAAACATGCTAACAAAAGTGGAAAAAAATTAAAAAATTGGTCTATACTCTCCTAAGAGTACAGAGAGTGCAGATGCAGGATAGCTCAAAAAATTAAGCCAAGAGCCTCCAAATTGCTCCAACTAGTTTGTAGTAAAAACATTCTTCCCAAACAGGTATGAAAAATTGAAAAAAATTGATAAAAAATATGTACTCTAAGAATAGTACAACTCAAAAATAGCTAAAAAAAAAATAATATTAAGGCTCCAATCAACCTGTAATTAAATATAGTAAATATTTCCTTTCCAAACATCCTAATAGAAGTGGAAAAAATTAAGAAATTGATCTGTACTCTCATGAGAGTACAGAAAGTACAAATGTAAAATAGCTTAAAAAAGTAATGTGAGATCCGAAAATTCGCCACCGACCTCTTTCGGAAAACAAAAGAAAAGAAAGAGTTGTTTAAATGTCGGTGATAATTTTAGAAGGCAGATGAATAGTAGATAAGACACTACCCAGAGATTTTATTCTCATTTGGTGAGAACTTTTTATATCTGCTTCCAAGTTTCCTATAGGCACAAGCCCTTATAGTTAATTACCCCTCCCAATACTGAGAGAGCACTTTGATTAAAATTTGAGTCAATGAATCGTTAAAGAACAAGTATATAATTGGTGAGTAGAGTTTAGAACTTATGAAATTTATTTTTTAATTTAAAACTTTTTTGAGGAACGATGGACCGATCTAGATCCCATGGTTTAGTCATCCCGGTCGTGGTCCAGTCATAGTGAGGAGGAGGTAATCGATAGAAGGATCTTTGTCGGTTACATGGGTTGTCCAAGGTGTCCTTGTAGACTGAGGTGGAGTTTGTTTAAGGGGATAAAATAAGTCAGTCCTTAGCTAGCATAGAGCTTTTGCCCAAATACTACATTCATTTCACTCAAAGAGCAAAGCCATTGGGGAACATCAATGCGTAATTTTTGGTATATGCCGAACCACCCGGTCAGAGGGCTCTGGTCCTAACCGCCATTTATGTGGTGCCATATTCGTAACCAGAATAAGGACAGGCCATACTTCTTTAGGAATATTTGAGTGTGAAGGTAGTTATGTATTTAATTTGACATGCTCTGTGAGCAAGTTTTCTTAATTTGTCAAGACAAATAGTTGCGGAGGGGTGGATTGATTTTTTTTAGTTTTAATTTAAATAATTAATTTTATTTTATTTATTTATTTATATTTTGTTATTTTTTTTAAGTTTGATCATTTTACGATTGATTTATATTTGAATATATGATCATTTATCATTAAAATTTTAATTATAATTATCCTTCTCGATTCTAGGGTTAATATCAATTGATAGACCTTGTCCCTACTTTTCTACTGGAGGATGGTCTAAATTCATTATCTCAAGAAGTATAATCCTTCAAAATCTTGTCCACTCTAGTTTGAACATAGAGGATCGGGTTTGAGACTTTTCTTCTTAAGGGTTTGGATTTCAGAAGCTATGTGAGTCGATTCATATCTTATATTATATGAGCAATTAGCTCATATATTAATTTGAAATTCTTATAATATCAAATTTTTAGGTTTTGTTAACACGGTCAGAAGATCGGGATGTATAGCATCTTCTTTTGTATTTGACATGATGATTACTTGTATCTATATTCATTGAAAATTTTGCGTGGACATTAAGATGTCTAAGTTGAAGTTTATATATCAAATTTTGATTTTTTGAGTTTTGTTAACCCGAACCCGATCCGAAGACCAAACCGGGATGTATAGCATGTGTTCTTTATTTTATATCTAACTTGCACATGTCCCTATTGTTTGGACATTTCAACATACATATGAGTATATGTTCTTTTAAAATATTGTATAGACATTAAATGTCTAGTTGAAATGTAGGTTCAATTTACAAGTTTAGATTTTAATATGACATTTTGGATTTTTAACTTAGGACCGGTCGAAGACCAAAGAGATAGATGCACAACTCGATTATTTTCTTGCAGAGAATCGGATCTAGATTAATTATTTTAAGATCTATCGTTCTCCAAACCTTATCAACTCTAGATTATACTTAGAGGATCGGGTTTGAGACTTTTCTTCTTATGACCTTGAATTTGATAGGATACATTAACAATGATGCCGATATATTTATCTTTAATCATTTTAGTGATAGATAATTAAGATTCTGATTTACAATACATTAGATTTTTAGGTTTTGTTAACTTGGGACCGGTCTAAGACCAGCGGGATGGATAGACCTCCTTACGAATTGGATCTAGATTAATTATTTCAAGATCATCGTTTTCCAAACCTTTCAACTAGATTATACTTAGAGGATCGGGTTTGAGACTTTTCTTCTTATGACCTTGAATTTGAGAGGATACATTAACAATGATGTCGATATATTTATCTTTAGTCATTTCGTGATAGAATTAACTTCTAAGATTTACAATAGCATCATTAGATTTTTAGGTTTTGTTAACCCGGACCCGGTCCTAAGACCAAACCGGGAAGTATTGCATCTTATTTGGGCCAAAAACCCCCCTTTTATGTCACAAATCAGCAAGGGTATAGGGCTGAAATAAATTATTTTGGAAGCTTATTTAATCAAATGTAGGGTAATAGACCAAACATAGACTTAAGCCTTTTCATTGGAAACATGATATGCATATTATTTTGGCCAAAAACTTCCTTTTATGTCACAATCCAGCAAGGGTATAGGGCTGAAATAAATTATTTTGGAAGCCTATTTGATCAAATATAGGGTAATAGACCAAACATAGAATTAAGCCTTTTCATTAGAAATATGATATGCATATTATTTTGGCCAAAAACCCCCCTTTTATGTCACAAATCAGCAAGGGTGTAAGGCTGAAATAAATTATTTTGGAAGCCTATTTGATCAAATGTAGGGTAATAGACCAAACATAGACTTAAGCCTTTTCATTGGAAATATGATATACATATTATTTTGGCCAAAAAACTCCCCTTTTATGTCACAAATCAGCAAGGGTATAGTGAAATAAATTATTTTGGAAGCTATTTGATCAAATGTGGTAATAATAGAAACTAGACTTAAGCCTTTCATTGGAAACATGATATATATTATTTTGGCCAAAAACTCCCCTTATGTCACAAATCAGCAAGGGTATAGGGCTGAAATAAATTATTTTGGAGACCCATTTGATCAATCATGAAGTAATGGATCCTAAATAGATATAGGCATTTGTTTTAGGTTAAGAAACCCTTTCTCTATGTGGCAAATCAGCAAACATAAAGGGGCTGAAATGAATCATTTTGAAGCTCATATGATCAAATATAAAGTAATAGGCCTAGAATGAATTTAGGCACTTGATTTGGGCTAAGAACCCTTTCTATGTGGCAAATCATAAAGGCTGAAATAAATCATTTTGAAGCTCATATGATCAAATATAAAGTAATGGGCCTAGAATGAATTTAGGCACTTGATTTGGGTTAGGAACCCTTTCTCTATATGGCAAATTAGCAAACATAAAGGGGCTAAAATAAATCATTTTGAAGCTCATATGATCAAATATAAAGTAATGGGTCTAGAATGAATTTAGGCACTTGATTTGGGCTAGAAACCCTTTCTCTATGTGGCAAATCAACAAACATAAAGGGGCTGAAATAAATCATTTTTTGAAGCTCATATGATCAAATATAAAGTAATGGGCCTAGAATGAATTTAGGCACTTGATTTGGGCTAAGAACCCTTTCTCTATGTGGCAAATCAGCAAACATAAAGGGGCTGAAATAAATTATTTTTTTGAAGGCCCATATGATCAATCACCCATAGCCCATGTTTCTCTTGATAAGGGGGAGGAGAAGATAAAGATATGAATAGATGTCATATGTCATTTAAAAAAGGCAAGTGGATTAATTAAAATCCACCTCCTTCACATGCAAGCTCATGACAAATGGGGCACAAGTACCCATTAAATTTTATTAAGAAGATAAGGCAAGAAAGAGTTTATTTTCCCTTCAAAGGAAGTGATAAAGATGCACAAGGGCATGCCACATGTCCATGCATGTGCATATGATATGACAAATGGCATAAATTTGGATGAAAAGCCCTTGCATGCAACTTATGATAAAGCACCACATGTGTCAATGGCATAGCAATAAATGATAAGAGGAGAAGGCTAGTGAAGCCTATAAATAAAGGGGGGATTCATCTCTCATGAAACATTGCCTTCCTCCTTTCCCTCTTACTATAAATTTATGTTCTTTCAATCTTACAAGAAGAGTCAATTTGTGCCACTTAACTTGTGAGTTCTTTCTAGCTTGACTTTTTTTATTTGATGTCTTTTTTTATAGTAGATGTCATATCACACTTGCAAGTTTAATTTCATATGTGTCTCTCCTATATTTTTTTTTCACCATGTCTCATGAATATGTGTAGATCATTATAAAATGGGCATATAGAGTAAAAGATGACATATTAAACCCATGTTTAGGCATGTATTCTAAGCATGTCTCATAGCATATCAAGCTAAGGATAGTATTGGAACCAACATTAACAAATATATGTCATAAGCATAAACATCCACTTATGTTCTATTTGCCACACTTTGATCACATGTTAGACATGTAAAGGGGAATTTGCAAGCATCAATCTTTCCAATCAAGAGAAATTAAAGCATAAGAAAGAAATGATTTTGAATATTGCATGATTGATTGTCACATACTAGAAAGATTCAAGTATTCATTAAACTAAGAATGAATAATCATATGCATATACCTTCCTTCTTCAAACACTTAGACATTTCACATTTTTTGTTCACCAAAATTTTACCTCAGGCATCATCCCTCCCCATACCAGAGGGCTGGAGGCCTTCCCACCATGTCAAGAAAAACATGCATGGTAGGTGTAAATGAGATACCTCGGAAAATTTATTTGCCCTGCAAGAAAAGGCGTGCATGGGGTTAGCATAATATAGTAGCAATTTTTCATGTTAATATTGCAAGAGTATAAAGATGAATTTTACCTGAATCCTTATCTCCGTGCTTATCAAAATTTACAACAGCCTCCCGGCTCTCCCTCCGTAGGGGTTTCCATGAGAGAATGAGCCTGCCCACCACGCCAAGAAAGGTGTGCATGGGTGGTATCATGAGACACCGCGATTGAAACTTTGATAGCATAGCATTTCTCTATTAGCAAGATATCACACATGCAAGTATACAAGAATGAAACCCATAGATAATAGCAAGTGGTATAACCAAATCCCTTTCTATTTAATTTTAGATTTGTATTTTTAGATTTCATTCTATATGCAAGAGGCAAAACAAATGAAATCCTAAGAGATAATATGTAGCATGTCCTTTCAATTTGATTTCAGTTGCATTTTCAGATTTCATTTACTCATATGCAAGAGATACATAAATGAAATCCCTAAGAGATAATAGCATAGCATAATCCCATGATTAAAATGATTTTGACATGTGTAATATATTTCAAAGGGGCAATTAATTCTTTCGTCAAAATAATTCCAGATGCTTTCGCCTTTCAAACAACAGTTGCTCTAATTCTCCTTTCGAGAGAACCAATTTCAGCAAGCATGCAATGGTAGACATCCATAGACAAGGGAAAACAATAAGAAGAAAACATAAAACAACACTCATTGCATGATTTCACATATTCATGGATAGTGAGTGAATTCCAAAATTCCTTCCAAACAAAATTTTCAAAACTAGATGCTTGCAATCTCACAAATAATAAACATAGGGTTTAGGCCATACAACATCTCAAACCCATTTCCAGCAAGCTAAGATATGAAATCTAGGCAATATAACTTTCCAAATAGAAATTTCAACAACCCACATGCTTGCAATCTCACAAATAACAAAAGCAAACATAGAGTTTAGGTCGTACAACATCCCAAATCCCATTTCCAGCAAGCTAAGATGTGAAATCTAGGCAATATAACTTTCCAAATAGAAATTTCAGCAACCCACATGCTTGCAATCTCACAAATAATAAAAGCAAACATAGGTTTAGGCCATACAACATCCCAAACCCTAGAGAAAGCATTTAGCATGGTTTTAAGCATGAAATAAAGCTCACTTACCAAGCCTAATTTTGAATACCCAAATGCATAAGGAAAAGCTTAGGGTTAGAGAGAAATGACCTGGAGATGTTGATTTGCTAAAAGGGGAAGAAGGAGAAGGAGTTTCAGCCGGCTAGGGAGTTTCCTGCGTGAGGGAGAAATGTCGAGAGGAATCCCGCTGTGAGGGAGTGCCGAGCGGAAGTCGAGAGAATCCAGAGAGGAGAGAGAGAGGAGAGAAAGAATCGAGAGAAGCACGGACGAGGCAAGAGGAGATCTCGAGAGAGAGGCAAGCGAAAATGAGAGAGAACCAGAGGAAATATTGTGAGAGGAGATAGCGTGTAATGAGGTCAACGCTCGTTTGATCTTTGTGCCATGCTCGATTGGTTACTAAAACAATAGGAATTAATTACTAATTCATCTTAGGCGGCGGGTTAGGGATTAAGGAGAATAAGAAATTAGCCATTAGTTAACCTAATTATAAATTAATATTATTTCACGTGATTTTATAAATTTATTTAAACAAACCCTATATGGGTGTCAATTTTAGGTGTCAATTTTAGGTATTTACATTTGTCGACATAGTGATCGACTTCATGATGAGGCTATTGGACAGTGGTGGCGGTCAGAAGTGAAGTTAAATCTAAAATTCGCTTGGATTGATCGACGTTCACGCACATTTTGTTGAACCAATCGCGGAAGGCGTCGTTTGATAGGTTTCGACGTTTCGGCGACGATGGGGTGATCAATTTCACAAATAGAGATCGTTTAGACGTCGTCGAGGCTTCTCGACTTCGATATACATGTAATTTCATTAAAAATTGATTTTAATTATTTGATCGATCATTAATTGATTTGATATTTGTTATTTAATTAATTTTAATATTTTTGACGCATTACAAAGTCAAATTTCCAAATTGAAGCGAATCTAATCGATTTCGATCGCAATTAGGGGGTTTTAACCTCGACCTCATTTATTTAATTTCAAGTGACACATAGTTGTAGGTCAACAAGTAACCCAACAGCTCCCAAATTGCTCCAAATAGTTTGCAGTCAACACATTCTATCCAAACAGGCCACAATAAGGAAAAAAGCGAGAAAAATCTCTCAGAGAGTACTGAGTATGTGCAAACAGCCAAAAGGCTAATATTAAGGCTCCAATAAACCTGCAATGGAGTCTAATTAATATTTCCTTTCCAAACAGGTCAAAAAAATTGGAAAAAAATGTGCAACTGGTTTGTACTCTCATGAGAGTACAGAGAGTGCAGATGCAAAATAGCTTAAAAAAGTAACCCAGCAGCTCCCAAATTGCTCTAAATAGTTTGTAGTCAACACATTCTATCCAAACATGCCACAATAAGGAAAAAAATTGACAAAAGTACACTTGCAAAATAGGCCAAAAAGGCTAATATTAAGGCTTCAATAAACCGAGTATAGTTAATATTTCCTTTCCAAACATGTCAAAATTTTTTTTAAAAAATGTGTAATTGGTTTGTACTCTCATGAGAGTACAGAGAGTACAGATGAAAAATAGCTTAAAAAAGTAACCCAGCAACTCCCAAATTACTCCAAATAGTTTGCAGTTAACACATTCTATCCAAACATGCCACAATAAGGAAAAAAATTGAGAAAAAAAGTCTGTACTCTCAAGAGAGTATAGAGAGTACACTAACAAAATAGGCCAAAAAGACTAATATTAAGGCTTCAATAAACCTATAATGGAGTTTAATTAATATTTCCTTTCCAAACAGGTCAAAAAATTGAAAAAATGTGCAGATTAATGCGTACTCTGTGAGAATCTGAGCAAAAAGCTTAAAAAAGCAATCCAGCAGCTCCCAAATTGCTCCAAATAGTTTGTAGTCAACACATTCTATCCAAACAGGCCTAAGGAAATAAACTGAGAAAAAAAGTCTGTACTCTCGAAAGAGTATAGAAAGTACACCTGCAAAACAGGCCAAAAAGGCTAATATTAAGGCTCCAATAAACTTGTAATGGAGTCTAATTAATATTTCATTTCTAAATAGGTCAAAAAAATTGAAAAAAAGTGCAACTGGTTTGTACTCTCATAAGAGTACAGAGAGTACAGATGCAAAATAGCTTAAAAAAGCAACCAAACAACTCCCATATTGCTCCAAATAGTTTGCAATCAACACATTCTATCCAAACAGGCCACAATAAGGAAAAAAATTGAGAAAAAAATTTTGTACTCAAGAGAGTCGCGGAGTACACAAACAGCCAAAAGGCTAATATTAAGGTTCCAATCAACCAAATTGTTGCACATGGTCTCCACTAAACATATTCTACCCAAACTCCCCAGGAAAATTAAAAAAAATTAAAGAAATACTCTGTCAGGATAGTACAGAGAGTACATATACAAAATATGTCAGGAAGGCTAATATTTAGGCTATAGATAACCTGTAATGAAATGTACTAAACATTTTCTTTTCAAACAACCCATAAAAGAAAGATGGTCGAAATGAATATTTATGTACTCTCATGAGAGTGTCTGAGAGAAGAGAGCTTAAAAAGGAAACTTAGCAGCCAACAAATTGCTTTAAATGGTCTCTACAAAAGATATTCTATCCAAACTGTCTTGAAAAAAAAATAAAAAATAAGGAAACAATTTGTACTCTCAAGAGAGTCGAGTACACCGGGTTGGAGCATGAACATGTCGTACTCAGGAGAGTACTGAGAAAGTACACCAAAATATCTCAGCGGCTCATCATCAACCAAATTGTTGCACATGGTTAAAGCAATCCAAACAGATAGATCTTACCTCAGAAAGGTTTAAAACCATAAATAATAACTTCTAAAGCAATTGATTTTGAACATATCAAACTTCAATTGTACAGTTGTCAGATTAGTTATTTTATGCCCAAATAGAAGATAGCGTAAGTGAACTCAGCTCTAAAGCAATTCATCCTCTTTGGCCAATCCTGGTGGTCAGCCTAGTCCACTAGAGGTTTCTTTGAGTCCATGTACTTCGACAAACATCCCATGATGACCTTGTTTTGTAGGGGCGTACTCATCATTTTGATTGTCCATTTTGTGGGATCGCTCGTAAAAGATTGGCAACATCTTGAACAAGTAATTTGATTTGAATAGTAAGAAGCATAGTCAATAAGTTGGCAGAAAATATGCACTTTAGGCAATCCTAAATGAAAACAATTCTTACAATATCAAGAAGAATGACCTTATGAGTTGCGTTTGACAATGAATCATAAAAATACCAAACCCCTAGCTTAGTATGCAGATGAGTGTCTAGTCGATTATTTATAATTGGAAGTAGTAGCTCACAATACATTGGATGAACATTTTGCTTTCTTTTTGTTGGTCATATTTTGCATAACTCTACAAGAAGGTAAGCGAAAGTTTATAAATTCTAGCTTTTAACTATCTAAACTAGGATTGGATCGTAGTACCATGCATTTTTGTGGAGTAACTTACCCAATGCAAGCATGAAATGTACAAATAGAGGACATACAACCTCGGGCATAGAGTACTTCTCGGCTAGTAGAAAGGCGGTCGCGTGCATCTAACATCGATCCATCAATAACTCATCAATTTACCCTCACGCAATAATGATATTCGCGAATCACTATCCTGTTTATGAAATATGAGAATGTGAAACTTAGCGAGCATATGTGATTTTAGAGAAGGAATTGAATGAAGAATAACTTACTTGTCCAATCAAGAACGGCGTTAATGAGGCTGCTAAAGGCGGGACATCTCTTGATGAGAAGTCAACAATATGATGTGCCTCAGCTGGATGCAAGGAAATTAGTGATGACGAAAGGTAGTGATGAAGAGCTAGAGTCATTGTGAACTAAGAATCGATCTGCTAAGATGATGCATATCTCCGCCTGATGCTCCTCGACCATAATAATAGCAATCTGTGGTTCAGCTACTGTTATCGGTGCATCTTCACAAACCTATAAAAAAATTTATTGAAATCAGTTACTATTATGTCAAATTAAAAAGAAAGTTACGTAATACTTCTTCTACCGGCTGCTCATCCTGAGTGGAGGCTACCATAGGACTTACTCTGCTCCATGACTTCCTGTAAGTTTATGTGAAGGGGGAAGATATGACTTTCCTCTTCCTCATCTGCAGCGCCTTCACACCACACTCAATCTGAGTGCTTCGTCATGGGAAGCCTCACAAGAGCTTCCCATGGTGGCCTCCACAGGGGCTTCCCTGGAAGCCTTCTGGGTTTCCCAGTGGAAGTCTCCAGGGGATCCCATGGTAGCCCCAGAGCCTCCCACAGTGGCATCTACCTCCCACTGTGGGAATCCACCAGGGGCTTCCCAGTGGAAGTCTCCAGGGTAGCCAGCTGGAGCCTCCAGCTCTAGTGGTAGCTTCCATAGTCTTTATGGCCTCCTCAAGAGATTCCCACAGTGGTCGCCTCCACAGAGCTTCCCCATGCTTGGGGATGTTACCTTCCAATTACCATTAGTACCCACCAATTTCATCAATTCTCTCCATTATTGATGCTTGAAGACGATACTCTATCCCCAAGGCCGAAACAGTATCCTCTCCACGCAGCCTTAGTGGGTAGTAGCATAGCGATACACTGGAAGAGGGATATCGAGAGAAATATGGAGATTGAGGTTGGACTTAGTGGTAAGAATGGGATTATCGGACCGGAATGAGTAGTCTATGGGTTGCAATGTCGAGGAGTCTCCTCTTCTAATATGCCTCAAATGAAATGGACTGCATTATCGATAAAAATATGATGCTTTACAAAAAGAATGTATACATTCTAATGTAAATAAAGTGAAACTATTTTGTGTTACCTGGTGACCTTCCAAACTACTGAAGGAGTCATCTACAAACTTTATTTTTGTCCATCATAACATACATGACTTTGCAGAAGGAAACGGCGGCCTTATGATGCCTATGTGCTCTACCGCCCAGATCTACAATGAATATTTATATAAGTTAACTTCAAATCAAATAACACATAACGAAGATATAGAGCATCATTAGAAGAGTGACAAACTCATGTACGGTGCCTTCTCGTAATCTTTGATGAAATAGCATCAAATTGTGAAACTAGAAAGACTCAAATGGCCTCTGCCCAGTTGTACTCAGCAAATTTATCTATGTCATCGGCATAGACAATCAATTCCGATGCCAGCCTATAGTTGTGATATATAAAAAAAGATTTAAAAATAGAAAATGTAGAAAATGTATCAACGAAATCCAGCGCAAGATCAAGTCTTATTCTTAAAGTCCAGAGCGATGATTTACCATATGACCTTTTCTCCTCTGTTTAGCATCCCTACAATTAGTGCAACTTCATTGGGAGTGAAATGAATGCATTGGACACCCAAAAGAATGCTTGTTTCTCTATATCACAGCAAGATAGGATTGACATGATGGCAATCGAGTCTTGCTGAATTCCATGTAGTCTAGTAAACTGATGCAAATGAAGCCTCCTTAAAATGCCAATGACTTCATCAATAAAGAGTGCTGCAATATTATCGAACACTGCTCTAATGGTGGTAGGCCTGCATCTTGAAGTTATCATTTTTCCATACATTGTAAACTTCAAAATGAAAAGTCAGTTAGTAAGAACATTATCAGCATAATGGAGGCCCATAGAGTACAGATGCAAAACTCGCCTAAAAACCAACCAAAAAATCTCCAAATTGCTTCAAATGGAATTTAATGAACATATTTCCTCCAAATAGGCCAAATCAAGTAGAAAAAAAGAGAAAAATGCTCTGAGTACAGATGCAAAACTGCCCTAAAAATTAACCAAACAGCCTCCAAATTACTTTCAATGGAATGTAATGAACATATTCCATCAAAATAGGCTAAACCAAGTGAAAAAAAAGAGAAAATATTATGTACTCTCATGAGAGTACAAATATATATAAACTGCCTAAAATCAACCACTTTAAATTACTTCCAATGAAATGTAATGTCACATCAAAACAGCAAACCAAGTGAAAAAAATAGAAAAATGCTCTGTACTCTCATGAGAGTACAGATACAAATCTCCCCTAAAAACCAACCAAATAACTTCCAAATTGCTTCAAATGGAATGTAATGAACATATTTTCTCCTAACAGGCCAAAGAAATTAGAAAAAATGAGAAAAATGCTCTATACTCTCATGAGAGTACAAAGAGTACATATACAAAACTGTCCTAAAAATTAACCAAACAGCCTCCAAATTACTTCCAATGGAATGTAATGAACATATTCCTTCCAAACAGGCCAAACCAAGTGAAAAAATGAGAAAATACTTTGTACTCTCATGAGAGTACAAAGAGTACAAATACAAATCTCCCCTAAAAACCAACGACAAATTCTTGAATGGAATGTAATGAACATATTTTCTTTCTCTAAGAAAAGAAAAGAAAAAATACCACACTCTCATGAGAGTACAGAGAGTATAGATGCAAAACTGTCCTAAAAATTAACCAAACAGCCTCCAAATTGCTTCAAATAGAATGTAATGAACATATTCCATCCAAGCAGGCCAAACCAAGTGGAAAAAAAATAAAAAAATGTTATGTACTCTCATGAGAGTACATAGAGCACAGATACAAATTCTCCCTAAAAACCAACCAAACAGCTTAAAAATTACTTCAAATGGAATGTAATGAACATATTTTCTCCTATCAGGCCAAAGAAACTAAAAAAATAAAAAAAAATCCTCTGTACTCTCATGATAATACAGAGAGTACAAATACAAAACTACGCTAAAAACTAACCAAACAGCCTCCAAATTACTTCCAATGAAATGTAACGAACATATTCCATCCAAACAGGCCAAACCAAGTGAAAAAAAAATGAAAATATTTTGTACTCTTATGAGAGTACAGAGAGTACAGATGTAAATCTCTCCTAGAAACTAACCAAACAGTCTTCAAATTACTTTAAATGGAATGTAATGAACATATTTCCTCCAAACAGGCCAAAGAAATTAGAAAAAAAATGAGAAAAATGTTCTATCTCATGAGTCGATGCATAAAAAACCAACCAAATAGCCTCCAAATTGCTTCCAATGGAATGTAATGAACATATTTCCTCCAAATAAGGCAAACCAAGTGAAAAAAAAATGAAAAAAAAATGCTTTGTACTCTCATGAGAGTACAGAGAGTACATATGTAAATCTCTCCTAAAAACCAACCAAACAGCCTCCAAATTGATTCAAATGGAATGTAATGAACATATTTTCTCCTAACATGCCAAAAAAATTATAAAAAAATTAGAAAAATGTTCTGTACTCTTATGAGAGTACAGAGAGTACAAATATAAAATTATCCTAAAAACCAACCAAACAGCCTCCAAATTACTTCCAATGGAATGTAATGAACATATTCCCTCCAAATAGGCCAAACCAAGTGGAAAAAAATGAGAAAATGCTCTGTAGAGTACAGAGAGTACAAATGCAAATCTCCCATAAAAATTAACCAAATAACCCCTAAATTATTTCAAATGGAATGTAATGAATATATTTTCTCCTAACAGGCCAAAGAAACTGGAAATAAAAATAAGAAAAATGCTTTGTACTCTCATGAGAGTACAGAAAGTACAAATGCAAACCCTAAAAACTAACCAAACAACCTCCAAATTACTTCCAATGGAATATAATGAACATATTCCCTCCAAACAGGCCAAACCAAGTGAAAAAAAATGAGAAAATGCTCAGACTCATGAGAGGGAGATGATGCAAACTTCCCTAAAAACTAACCAAATAGCCTAGAAATTGCTTCAAATGGAATGTAATGAACATATTTTCTTTTAACAGGCCAAAGAAACTGGAAAAAAATGAGGAAAATGCTCTGTACTCTCATGAGAGTACAGATGCAAAACTGCTCTGAAAATCAACCAAACAACCTCCAAATTATTGCCAATGGAATGTAATGAACATATTTCATCCAAACAAGTCAAACCAAGTGAAAAAAATGAGAAAATGCTTTGTACTCTTATGAGAGTACATGATATAAATCTCACATAAAAACTAACCAAACAGCCTCTAAATTGCTTCTAATGGAATGTAATGAACATATTTTCTCTTAACAGGCCAAAGAAATTGGAAAAAAATTAGAAAAATGCTCTGTACTCACAGATGCAAATCTACCCTAAAAATCAACCAAACAGCCTCCAAATTGGTTCCAATGGAATGTAATAAATATATTTTCTCCAAACAGGCCAAACCAAGTGGAAAAAAATGAGAAAAATGCTATGTACTCTACAGAGAGTACAAATACAAATCTCCCCTAGAAACTAACCAAACTGCCTAGAAATTGCTTTAAATGGAATGTAATAAACATATTTTCTCCTAGTAGGCCAAAGAAACTAAAAAAATGAGAAAAATGCTCTATACTCTCATGAGAGTACAGAGAGTACAGATGCAAAACTATCTAAAACTAAATCAATCCAAATTGCTTCAATGGAATGTAATAAACATATTTCCTTAAAAACCAAGTAGAAAAAATGATAAAATGCTCACTGAGAGCCAAAGCAAAATTACCCTAAAATAAATGATTTCCAAATTGCCATGGAATGTAATGAATATATTCCCTCCAAAGAGGCATAAGAAATGGAAAAAAATGAGAAAAATATTCTATACTCTCATGAGAGTACATATAGTACATATACAAAACTCTCCTAAAAATCAACCAAACAGACTCCAAATTGCTTCAAATGGAATGTAATGAACATATTTCCAAGCGAAAGTGAAAAAATGAGAAAATAATTTGTACTCTCATGAGAGGTACATATATGCAAAACTTCTAACCAAACCTCCAAATTATTTCTAATAGAATGTAATGAACATATTTTAGAAGAAATTGAAAAAATGAGAAAAGTGCTCAGACTTTCATGAGTCTGAGAGGAGATATAGAAATTCCTCTAAAACTAACCAAACAATCCAAATTACTTCCAATGGAATGTAATGAACATATTCTCTACAAATAGGGTTTTAAATCTGAAAGAAATTGACAAAATGAGGTGTACTCTCTAGAAAGTACAGAGAGTACACATGCAAAAAAAATCCTAAAACCTACCAATTAGCATTCAAACTGCTTCTAAAGTCTATGTACTGAACATATTATATCTAAACATGGTCATAAGTCTTTTAAAAAAATGACAAAATGTGTTGTACTCTCCTGAGAGTATAGAGAGTACACCTGCAAAACTTAAGCAAACATCGATTAATCAACCTACAAAAAAAATTTACCATATTATATCCAAAGAGGCATCTTTTCCTTCATGAAGCACCAAACATCCTACAATGTGATATCTAAACATATGATAAACAAACAAATAGTTCAAAATTTTGAAAATAACGTACCATCATGACGGTACAAAGTACACGCAAAATATCTCCAAATACCGTAAAGTCTCAATCAAAGAACTCAAATGTAGCAAATGTTCTCTTACTCGACGGTGAGAACAACAGAGAAAATCCTAAATTCATTAAAGTTCAAGAATGCATGAAGAAATACCTCATGAGGTCGCCTATAATTCCTCAATTTTTAATACCCAAGATTTGCTAAATCTTTGAGGGAAGGTTGACGTGGGAGGCGGGGAGGCTGAGCGAGAAAATTTTAGCATGAAAAGAAAGCCCATTATGTGAAGAATGTGGAACGGCGCATGATATTTTCTTCTCCATTTTAATGGGCCTAGTAACATAAACGATGTCGTCAATGCGTCGTCCAGTTATAGCGTCGTTAAGTGCAAAAATACAAAAAAATGATATTTTTTAATAATGGACACGTGCAGCGATACGATTGGAGTCCGCACGTAAAGCTATGACCGGACTCCACACGTAATATTTTCTCCATGAGTAGACATCAGTACTATTGCATGCCATAGACTCAACGTGGAGAATAATACATACCCAATCAAATAAAGATCAAGGAAATCACCACTATTCTAGACGAACTTATAAGATTTGAAGTCCAAAAATAATTTTCTATTTCTAAATAATAAGTTTGGTTTATAATTTTAAATTATTTGTTTTTAAAATAAATCAAGTTATTTTAAAAAAACTAAAGAAATAATATTTTCTAGATTTTATTATTATTATTTTGAAAATGAAAATCATTCTAACTAGTCACTAGTACCACAAAATTGATCATCACCATCATCATTATCAAACTTCGGCCACCTTTATTATTGCCACCATCACTATTAGCTACTATACATATTGTCGTCACAACCATCATCGACTCCAGCTGCCTCGTCATCATGACTACTGCATAAATCAATTTATATTATATTAAATAAAAATAAAATCCATATATAAGATATAAAAAAAATATTTCATGTCAAAATATAAACAATTTAAAATGAAACAAAAAAGAATTCCCAGTAAGTTCATTACCTTCGGGTTTATGCTAACTCATACTTGAATCCATAATAAGGAGACAAAAATGAACAATTTTTCAACTCATTAATGAACCTAAGCTCATTAATTTTTAATTAGAAAATTAAGAAATTTAATTAAAAAAAGACTTCGATTAATTTTATTTTTTTTCAGAAGAGCTTGTTTGTTTACATCATGAAAACATGAGGAGAACATTAATTGCTCTTGCCTTAGCTTCTTGGCTACAAGACATTGTTATCCTAACCACTACTCTCTCTCTCTCTCTCTCTCTCTCTCTCTCTCTCTATATACACGCACAGACACACATACACACATACATACATAATACTATATACATATACATACATACATACATATATACATAATGATCATATTTTAATATGGCATGCAACATGTGATCTGAACCAAGTAAACTAAACTGATAATTGAAATTAATTTTGCTCAAATAAACTCATAAAAATTTGGTTGAAATATTTAATACAATTTTCAAATTTTGTTGATTAGATGAACCATGCCCACATTGAAATGTTTATATTTAATTTAGAAGTACAATTGTACGAAAATTAAATTTATTTCAAAATTTATTCAATTTGGAGTGTTTATCATGAATTTATTGAAAAAAATTACATATATAAACTATTAGGATGACCTTCAAAATTTTTAAAGTTATTTTAGGATGATAATTATATTATGTATATATATTTATTTATAGAGAAATTTATATACATAGCATATAATTCTTATGTATTTATCTATACAATAGTTAAATTTTGATATTTATAAAAATAATATTTTTTATAAATTAAAAGGTGCATATTATTTTTAAAAAATGATGATGGTACTATTTTTGATGTAATAATACATATTTTGTATGTTATTTAAGTAAATATAAAAATTTAGATAATAGATGTGTAATATATAAGAATTATATATATATAAATGCATCTTATTTTATCACAGCTTATATAAATATATGAATATGAAATGTTAATTTTATAAATATATAAATTTTAGATGATATATATATAAATGTATTCATTTCCTTCATGAGTAACGCTCGCATGGATGTCATAATCTTCCACGCAGTTCTTCCACGCAATGTTCTGTGATCACTGCTTTGGCACCATAGGTCACGTGGAGAACCATCTCCATGCGATTTTTTCCCATTGAGCTCTCCCTTCAGCACTCTTCGTCCCACGGGCCACGGCCACCACGGCCCCATCCATGGAGAGCTCAGGTTTGCCACTCAATTGATAAGGCTGACCCAGCAATTAGGCTTGTGTGGTGGTCATGGATCCAACTCAGACGCTTTTCCTTCCCCTCGCGCTATTTAAATCTCCGAACTTCTGCCCTCGTCATTTCGCTCCCCTCCATTTCCTACCAACACACCGCTGACGCCGCCTGAACTCTTAACGAGTTTATCATCAAAGCTCTGAGCTTTACTAGTTTGAGCTCCACTGTGATGGTTCTGAACGAGTCCCGGCCTTTTTGGAACTGAACAGTTGCTTGTTCTTTCGATTGTGTTTGTGGGAGAATGTGTTCATTGACTCTTCACGGTTTGAATCTCAGCAAAAGGAGGGTTGATGCGGCTGGTTTTCTGAGGGGGAGCTACAAGAGGCCGGAGAGCGGGTTGCCTTGTCGGCGCGCGGAAAGTGTTCGATGTAAGGTCTCATCAGCGCAAAATGGTATTTTTACTTCAGAACTTCCTTTGTTGTCGCGGGAGAGTGAGATTTTTTGTGTTCTTCGGTTGATTTTATGTGGGTTTTTGTAGTGGCCGTTGGGATCTCAGGACCTGTTGACGGTTTAGTGGCTACAGTTGATAGTAGGAGTACCATTTTGGTGTCTGATTTACTTGAAGTAATTGCTGATGATCTGCAGAATCTCAACAAGAACTTAAAATCTGTGAGTCCAAGTTTCAAACTTTTCCACTGAATGGTCTGCGCATTCCTTTCTTTGATATTTTAGTTGTTATTGTTACCTTATTTGTGTTCTATTGATTGAGAGAAAAAGTAAAGTAATCGGCTGTGTCGGGATTGATGCGTGTTAAGTATAACTTTGTGGGACTGTGCTTTTCATGTGAATATTACGCTTATCCACCGATATATGTGAAAGTTTAAATAAAAGGCTGCTTGTAAAGCCAAAGTCATTGCGATGATATATGATGTTTATACAAACAAAATAATAAGAGTGCTTTGAAACTTTTGTCCAAAAGTTCTAATTTGATGTTTCTGCTAGCCTTATTTATACATTTCTAGATGAGGAATTTTAGGAATTGGATGGGCAGAGACCAAGAATCAGAATTCACAATTTCTATTTTGAAAATGAAGATACAAAAGAAGAAAAGGAGAAAGAGGAAAAAAATATAAAAGGAATTTATAGAAATGGGATACCTTTATATTTACTGAAGTAATAAGAGGTTTGATGTTAGTAACCCAATCTTTTCTTAGAAAATACGAGAAAACATTAGAAACCGTAGGGAGCAGTATGGTTGGATCACTTGCTTTATTCTTGCAGAGCAAAGCACTAAACAAGTCTATTAAATTTTATGATGTTATCGCTTGAAAATATCCATCTCCTCTTTGGCTCTTTGCACACTTCTATAAACAATAAACTTGAATAGGTTTTAAATGTACTCTCTCCATAAAACCGATACGTATCTACCAGACTGAGCTTCTTTCTAATTGACTTGGTTAAGTCATCTCTGAAGATATGAGGATTTCTGCAATCTTACATCTAATTACTTTACAATGAAGTTGTTTGACTCTTTAATTTGCGTTGCAAGGTGTGGGACTGCAAGGTCAGATTCTAGTAGGGTGGACAAATTATTTGATTTTCAGATGCATGTAAAGTTTGACAGATTAGTACTGGAAAGTACTGGACTTTTGTCTTTAAGATTCTAACCTTCCGCAACAAAAGACATTTCTACTGGATCATTATGCTGATAAGTGAGCTGTGCAAACAAAAGTCACGCAACAGCTTTTTTTGGCCTTTGGCTTCATTAAGACAACTCAACCAGTATTCATAATTCATCTTGTCATACTAACAAAAAAGTTTTATGTTTTCTTAATTTCACTAGATTTCAACATCTATCCTCTAAATAATTGAAGGCTCTAATACCAAGACACTGTAAAGAGTTGCAATAATTGTGCTTGAGTTGTGCTTAGTAAATTAGATGATGGACTACCATCAACTCAAAAACTTAAAACTATTTGGTATGATATCTCACTAGTACATAATGATCCTATTCTTTTGCCTAACAGTCCATGTGGATCAATCTTCAACTATGGGCTTTAAATTTACAATCTCTCTCTTAAATTGGAATCCTCTGTGTTGTCTATCGCCCACTCTAAAATTAAAGTTTATACAGGACATCAATTATTGTGCACTAAGATTTTACTCTAAATATGGGGAACAGCATGGGAGCCACTTGCTCTTGAACTTTGCTCAATCATTTTTTATCGGTTAATAACTTTGTTACTTCATGAAAGAGGAGGAACACAAGAGTTTGAGTTGTGATCGATACACAAATGGATAAAAATCAATCAACCCAAAATATGAAGCCAAGTGATAAGGTTCACTTCTATTACATAACGATCCAAAATCAAAAACCTTATAACTATTCTCCAAC
This sequence comes from Cymbidium sinense, assembly GCA_021442155.1. Lineage (NCBI taxonomy): Eukaryota > Viridiplantae > Streptophyta > Magnoliopsida > Asparagales > Orchidaceae > Cymbidium > Cymbidium sinense. Next base: position 27,930,711 of record CM038221.1, on the reverse strand, counting down.
TCTAATTTGCATCTTAAACGATACTAAGTTTTTAATACCTTGCAACTTTTTTGTTAAGAGTGCTTTTAATTTAAAAAAAATGGGGACAATGGACCAATCAAAATGGGGTTGTCATCTACTTAAAATTCAAGAGTATTTTTGTTGGTCCATCTAATTAAAAGTTGATGTGGCTTGAGTTTAAATATATGTTTTTATAGGGAGTATAACATTTCTCTTTTGTTAAATTACTTTTTAGCCTTCATGTTGCTTACTTTAACGCTAGAATTTATGTCCTTTATATATTTATTTTTTAGTAAAATAGATCCAAATACTTATCACCTCTACAAATCACTTAGGGGCAGTTTGGTTGCCTGAAAAAGAAATATAGTGTGAAGTAAACACAATGTATTTTGAATACTCTATAATCATTTGGTTGAAAACTTTATAAATGCAGGGATTTATTTTTTCTTGTTTGGTAAAGTGAATGTAATGTAATGTATTTGAAGATCGGTATGAGCGTGGTAGCGGTAGTCGGTAGTGAGTAGTGGTCATTGGCGACGAATGGTATTGGTTGGTGGCGGCGGTTGTAGTTAATAGTGGTGGTCGGCGGGCGGCGGTGGCGGTGGTGATGGTAGGATGGTGACAAGGTTGGTTGATGGTGATAAATGTCTAGGGGTGGTGTCGATGGTGATGATGGCAACAATGGGTGGTAATGGCGGTGGTGATGGTGGAATTCCAAATACATGAAATTTGAGCTAAATGGTGAATTTGAAATACATTAAAATTTTGTATTGCAATCCAAATTTATTAATTCAAAAGCTAAAATTTTTAAAACCCTGCAATTCTAAATATAATACACTCACTTTGCAGCAATTAACAACCTCTTAGTCTTTCAACAATGTTGAATAATAATTATCAGTTTCACATCCTCTAAATTTGATTAGTATATGCTAGATCTAATTTATACTAATTCTAAATCCCATATTTTCTAAAAAATTTATCTATTGTTTTGATTTTTTTTTTTTTTTTTTACTTTAAGAAAAAAGACTCGTATCAAAACTCTGTAACCACAAATATATTAGAACTCTGTATCTACAAATAACATATATGCTAAGGAACCTTGTTTTGAATATTTTTCTGCATCTTCATAACCACTACAAATGTGATATGGATTTAATATTAATATTTGATGTGATCCATAGCTAAAACTCTTTGGTCACTCCACAATATTGTATGCTAATCACTATTCCATTATGTGTATCTTGAGTAACTTCAATGCATCTTTCATATCATTTCTCCATGATACCAACTAAATTCGTATATGCATTTATTGGCCGATCATCAAAATTGCCTCAAGAATTGATCTTTTTGTCATAAAACTAATGATTATTCAACTCAAAATGTTCTATCCTCGTCAAAACTACATTTGGCTTAAAACTTTTATTCTGTTATAATTACCATAATTTTTGTTAAGGATAAAGGCTTTCACATGCATGTTATTCACTAAAGATCTTATTTATAATATAGGTGAGTGAGTGCAATTTTCTAGTATACACCCGCATAAACATACATGACTCTCCAAATTTAAAGAACTTTTATATTTTGCATTTCTTTTTATTAACGATGCTCATCATGTTGGAGTGTATATATCAATTAGCTTTAGCTTGTGACATAGATACAGGTAGAGCATTTGGATCTTTTTTAAACATATTAGCTACTTTTTCTAAACTAGAGACATTAGGAGTGTTGATCCTCTTAGAGAGTACATCATCTCGAATCAAATGACAATCAATGTCAATATATATTTTTTGGAACTAAGAGTTACCATTAATACAGATGATGCCTTGATTATATTAATGTAAAACCATAAATTTTGAAGTTGAAAAAATCAAACTCTCCTAAAAGAGTTTACACCTGTATCATTTCATTATTTAGAATGGACAAAATATTGTTTTCAACTTCTGATCTTAATCAAGCTTTTACAATTTGTTTCTTATTTTTTCAGGTGATCAGATTACTTTTAACAAAAATGTAATATCTAGAGGTTGACTGTTATCTTGTCTTTAACGGACTACACATTAAGTGCTCCATCTTAGCTTAAAGTAACTATTTTTTAGGATACTTTTTGATATATTAAACATGTACAAAACTATCTCCATTTGCTTCTATTTTGAAATTTGCATGTGCTTGCTCACAACACCAATAACACAGAATGTCTATCAACAAATAAATCAATATTTCATCTGACCTTCGATATTGCTTTGATAGGTATTGACATATTTTCAACCTTGAAACTAGCTCTTAAATATGATTAGCAATATATTTTCCTAGAAAAAGATAAGCCCCTTTTTATTGTAGTAAAAATTCCACTTCAAGATAGTATTTTGGTCATTTTAGATCTTCAGTGACAATATATTTTTTATAGATTGTGTTTAATCTTAGAGTTGCCCTTTTGAGTATTCTTCATTCATAATACGTAATCAACATAACAATTAAGATGGAATGATCAACAATACTCTGAGAAGACTAATCTTGGCAAGAACTTTACATATTTTTCAAACCAAGCATGAAAGATCTATTTCAATATATAGATTACTTTTTTGAGCAAATATATGTGATTCTTACTTGAGTAATTTAGCCAGAGAGTTGTTTTATATGAGTTGCCTTATTATGATTGTCATATGGAAGGTTTTGTTCACGTCCATTTGTAGCATAGTTTATTATTAAATGATGGCCATAAATATGAGAATCTAGATGGATTTTAACTTAAAAATTAAGAGAAAAAAGTTACAATAATTCATCCCATTGATCTTTGTGAACCCTTTGAGAACCAACCGAGCTTTATATCAATCAATTGAATTCTTAAGATGAACTAACAATGATCACCTATCGACAAATTATTGGTTTAACTTTTAGTAGGGGAGTCTGACAAATCTCATATATGATAATTTAGTATGGCTTGCATCTCATCATTGATAGCTTGTTTCCAAAGAGGATTCTATACCACTTTCTAATTTGTACGAAAATAAATATAAATGATAGAAATAAGAAAAATGCACTAATTGATGAGGAATATGATAAAATAACATATAAGGTTTAATGGGATGATTGATGAGCAATATATTTTCATTTACCTTCTCATAAAATATTTATATTTAGTAACTATAAATCAGAGAGCTCCTTAGCAAGTGGATGCTCAATCAAATTTGATAATGGATGGAGATGTTGATATGGAAGATGGTCAGGACAAACCTTTAGTGAGATAGAGATAGGTGTAGGAGCATTTGGAGGAGGATAAACCTCTAGTGAGATAGATAGGTGTAGGAGCATTTGGAGGAAGAGAAATAGGTGGTGAAGATGATTTAGAGAAAGATAAAGCGAGGAAAGAAAAGTGTACATTACCAAATATTTGAGGTGTAAGAGAAGACATAAGCTGAATATGATAAAGAAGAGAAATAGTTGAAAAGTAAATGAGGAGAGAAGAGGGAACATGATTGATGTGATGCCAACCAGTCAAGACTAAATCCTCCTATAACTAATAAAGAATATTAATATGAAGCATTAAAGTCCTGATAACATCAATCAAATGGTGATTTTTCCCCATAACCGATGAGAAATATTGATATGAAATATTAAAGTCTGTATAACATTATTTAGGTGATGATTCTTGCATTCATTAATATCATTCTATTGAGATACATATGAATAAGAAGCTTGATGAATTTTGGTATTGATATGAAATATTAAAGTTTGGATAACATCAAGCAGGTGGTGATTCTTCTATGAAGCTCGGACATGGATACGCTCGTACGCTCGTCATGTCCATGTCTGACTTGGACACAACACCGACATGTCCAGACACGGTGTCCGTGAAGTGTCGACCATAGTGACGGTGTGGACACGGGGATAACACTGATAAGACATGGCTAGGACACAATTTCTAAACCATGGGACACATCCCGAGCGTTTATCACCTAGGTGAAGCCTTTGAAGCACATTTATCCTACTTTTGCGTCAACGAAGCGACATCACACCTATAGCCGCTATGGAAGCCAATCATGGGGCACACTCGCTTTTGTATCAACTTCGTCACACCTACAGCCATCGACCTCTCCTGGTCGGAAGCCCTAATCGGTCCGATGTAATTAAAAAGCGACACCCCCAATCACGGATAGGCCTTTGCTTTATCCCGATCGGCGTAGTTCGCTTTGGTATTTTGCTTTTATTTTATTTTTTGGACAACTGCTATATTTTTCTTTGGTTATAATTTTTTTCATCTTTCATAAATTTCTTTAATGAAAAGTAATATTTTACAATTAAATTTGTTGAAGTATGATAATATTAAAAAATGTTATACATTTTTTTTCAAATTTATTTATTATATTATTTATATTGTTGGTTTTCTTTTGTTATTTTTATTTTAGAGTACAAAATAATAAAATTTATATAGTGTGTCCACGATGTGTCGTGTTTTGACTTTTGTGAAATTGACGTGTCGTCGTGTCTGTGTCGTGTCCTCATGTTTGTTAGGGGTGTGCACTAGTCGGTTCAAACCGAAAAATCGAACCGAAGCTACGTTATTTGGTCGGTTTGGTTCGATTTTAAATCTCAGTTAGGTTTTTTTTTGTAAATGCCTTGTTATTTGATTTTTTTTTTTTAAAGATCAGTTAAGCTGAATAAACCGAATAAATTAAAATTAGTTAAAAAGTCAAATATAAATATATAATTTTGATTGTAAATGCTTAATTATTTATATAAATTTATATATTTCTAATTATCTAAAAAATTTTTAATGTATAAAATTTATTAGATTGTTTAATTTTAGTTCATTAAAAAAATAAATTTTTTTATTTTTTATATGCTATTGGTTTAATGAAAAATGAATAAAGAATTATAGTTGGGTTTGTTTGAATACATTGTATATGTTATTTGGATGGTTGAATTATTTTAAGTTATTTGGTTTAACAAAAAAAAGAATGATGGAGAAAGAGAATCTTATGTGTCCATGATGATTCTTGCATTCATTAATATCATTTTATTGAGATACATATGAATAAGAAGCTTGATGAATTTTGCTAGTATCAAAACAAACAAAAGTGAAATTAATATAACATAAATTCAAGAGCATTATTAGCCCATTAAATTTTGATTAATGTAGACAAATAAATTTTTTTTATTAAAATACTGAAATATATGAAGGACATTTGACTAACATTTGATTAATAATGCTTAAGTGAACTTTGATAAGTCATTCAAGATATGTTTATATTGGAATTCTAGGTGAGTAAGAATAGAATTAATATGGCTATCGAAAAAGCTTGTTATTTGAGAATAGCTCGTGTTCGAGTCATTTGTTAAGTATGTGAGTCAAACACAAAAAATATATTTTAATTTTGATATATAGAAGATATAATAATCTTTTATCTTCTTTTTTTAGTTATGGATGTTATATATTTGAGATAAGATTAACCATTGATGTGACATAGTGGATGGCTTTTCTTGTTGATAAGAGGGTCCGTTGAATTAGTACCCTTTGTATATTTTTTAAATTAATTTATTATTTATTATTTTCAATTATTTCATGTTTTACTCCCACTCCGCAAAGAGAAGTGGAAGTGTAGTGTGATTAAATATCATTTTACTTGAGCTTCAGTTAAATGAGGCATTGAATATTTCAAACATGAAAATCTTTCCAAGTCGTGAAATAGATGAGCTATTTATTTGATCTGGCGAACATTGAACAAATTAAATTTTAAAAAAGTCGAACACAAACAAATGATAAGCTCACTCAAGCTTGGCTCGTTACACCCCTTGAATTAGGTCCCTTAATTTTTGTGTGGACTAGCTCAAAAAGAAGATATCGACAATTAATGGTAGAGAAGGAAAGGACACATAATTATAAGTATCCCTTGCAGAGAGAGACAGGAAGATAAAAACGTAATAGTAAAGTATATTGGGTGTATCACTTATTAAGTAGTAGATGCCATCAGGTTTAGCTCTATTAATTTTCTTTGCTTGAGCTATGATCTTGAAAGAAACAATGAGAGAAATGGGTGTTTTAAGACGATGATTGGACAATATTTGACAAAAATTTATGGGATATATAAAATATAGAGATGTGGAATGATGTGCAATACCTTTTCTAGAAATAGGTGAGGGGGACCGTCAACAATAATGATAAGTGATAGAGATGAAAAAAAAAAGTTGATGAGCACCTTCCATATGAGAAGAGGCACCTAAATCTAAAATACAAGTATGGCTATAAAAAAAAGCTCATTGTTTGCGAATAGCGCATGTTTGGCTTGCTAAGTAGCTCGTGATTGATTCGTTTGTTAAGCAACTAAGCCGAACATAAACAGTTATTTTGAGCTCGATTTATAAACGAGTCAAACACGAACAGACCTTTGCTTGATTGTGTTTGACTCATTTTGGCTTTAAATAATTAAATAATTATATATGAAAATATGTAATAATATGTGTGTTGATAAATGTATCATATATGTATTCATATTTAATTTTATATTTATTTAAATAATTTGATTACTTAATAGAAATTCTAATTAAATAAAATTTATTAAGTTAAAAAAATTCAAACTAACTAAAAATCAAAACACTAATAATAATCAATGAATAATTCTAATTCCTATATAATATAAACCAAATCCTATTCCTAACTTCTTCATTCGACAGTTGCCATTTTTCCCTCATTTGTGATTCTTAGCCCTAATCTTAAGGGTTTCGTTTGTTCTCATCATCCTCGTCGCCTTGTCGATCGTTCTTGTTCGATCGTCTCCTCTCTTGCTCATAGAGAAGAGTTCGTCCCTCTCGCTCGCAGCTTGCCTCTCTAGTCTTAATCTCTCTTCTTTGATTTCTCATTCTCCTTACCTCCGACTTCGAGTACTTTTTTTTGCTCATTTTATTATCCATTTTATGTTTGGAAATGGATTTAAGGTGGGGTTTTGGACTTTTGATGAGTGCTTTTGTATAATTTGAGTTTTTTGGTCGCATGTACTTTATTTGTTGGAGTTTGGAGTTCTTGTATTATTTGGTTTACTCATTAATTATTACTGTTGATGTTTGGAATGTCATAGCTCTACTTCAATGAAAATTTAGCTACAATTCAGGATATTTTGCTGGCTTTCAGTTTGTTATTCTTGTGTTGGCTTTTGGTTTGTTATTCTTGTGTAGGCTTTCGGTTTGCTGAATGCTAGTCTTAGTCTATTCGTTTCTTTTGCTAGCTTTTAGTTTGCTGAATGTTGCAAGATTTTTCTTTTTTTTTTTTTAATTTCGAGCTAATTCGAGCCAACATGAGCCACGTGAGCTTATTTTGATTAATATGAGCCGAACACAAATAATAAATTCTCGAACAATTTTGAACACTAATTGAATTCAAACATGTTCATTTTCGAACAAACCAAACATGAATAGATACTGAGCTCGCTCATGTTCATTGTTTATAGCACTAGGTATAGGGCATTCTATTAGAGAAAGCTACTACAAATCTATAGAAAGGAAAATCATAAGTTAAAGCAGTTGGTCATAGCCTTGCTTAGAAATAGTAGCTTTTTAGGAGGAGGAAGCACTCAAAAGAGCAAGTAGAGTTGTAGAAGTTGTGGAGGCATACTATGCAGTTGTGTTTATCAAATTTCTCCCAATAATATTCAAGAGAGTGATTTATGCAACTGCAATGAGGGTAGGGAGAAAAGTATGACAGACACATCCATTATCCTTGCATCCACCACACCTAGAGACAACAACAAAGGTTGACTAATCAGGAGGAGTTGGGGTAAAGGTGACAGGTCAAAGATGTATTCAATGATAAGAAATTATTCATTTTGCTTTTGCCAAATATTTAAATCAGTAATGAAGTGACAATATTGAAGTAATAATACTGTTGGATTTCCATATCATTTTATTGGAGGAAAATCTCTAAGCAAAGAGTATAGGTAAGTGAGATATTGGTTTCCTAAAAGTAGGTAAAATGCATAAATTCATGTCTCTTCTTGGCAGGCTTGAAGCGTAATAATGAAAAATCTAAGATTATTGAGCGGTCATGTAAGAACAATATAGTTGAATATTTTTCATTTGAAAAACTTGATAGTTTCATTACTATCTAATAGAAAAAAACACTAAAATGATGGAATTTTTCACGAGAAAAATGGAGTGAGAAGCTCTTGATCAAAAGAGATAATTAGTACTATTAAACTTGATTGTTATATCGATAATGGAGGAGAAATTTTAGTCAATGAAAGGGGTTTAAGAATCCATAATACTATTTTGAAAAAAGAGAAGGGAGGGGAATGTTGTAGGGCATGGACAATTAGTGGTGAGGGATAAACATTCGGAACGGGTAATAATAAGTGTGAGGATTAGGTGCGACTAAGCTATGGGAATTCAACATGACAGGATGCTGGCAATGAAGTGGTTACATGATGCTATTAGATTCAAGATTCAATAGGATGAGGGTTGCAATCACACAATGAATAGGCTCACTAGTAAGTAGTAAGTGCATGATGTGCAGGGCATTTGTGTGAAATGGTGTTTAAGCTAGTGGTGTTGAGGTTCAGGACATGATTACAATGTAAAATGAGAATGGTGCTAAGAGTGGGGTACTGAAGTTAAGTCTTTCCTTGTTCAAGAGAAACCATTTATGTGTATGTTATTTATTAGAGATCTCTCTTATTTTTTAGGGGAAAGTGCATAATGTTTTAGGATACACCCAAATTAACATACAAAACTCTCCAAACACAAGAAGCTCTTTTTAGTATTTCCTAATCTTAACAATCCTAAATATTTTTATTTAAGTACCAAAATGCTCCTCGTCAAATCATTTGTCATCTCCAATGATTTAAAACCACTAGAAAAAATTATTAACCAAACTTCTTCAGTGTCTTCCATAATCCTAAAAATCTCTTTATTATTTTGTATGGGCATAAAGCATAAACTTTATGCATCTTTTTTAATATTGCCTCAAGTTTATATTTTCTTGGATTAATTTATAGCATAGTTCATCCTTTTTTTTTCATTTTATCATCTAAAAAATATTTTCCTTAAACATTCTCTTTAATATTTTTTAATTTCTCAACAACTTTTATTTCAACTTTAGAATCTTTAGTTTTATATATTATTATTATTATTTTATTTAACACCTAGCCTATTAGACAAATCATCAAGACTCTTAGGTTTTTTTTTTTTTTGTTATTTTCTAGCTTCTTTATAATTATTGTATTTCCACATAATTATACTTTTTTGTATTATTATTCAATAATAATATTTTATCACATAGTTCTCTTAATATCGCCCACCACCACCACCACCCCCACATTCATCCTCAAATATTGTGATTTGCATATGATCTATATTAGCTTCTCCAAGAGCTATTATGTTAATCTTTTTCATGCAACAGACCACTTATCCAATATCTCCTTTGGTTTAAGCAAGTAATATTTATGGCTTTGGAAGCTAACAGTTTTCATCAAGATGTTGATATTGATAAGTGAATTGAAAGTAATGTTTAATGTATAAATTATTTTAGGTAAACCTAAGAAGCATTTTTAGCTTGCAGCCTGCAATGATTAATTCCTTCTACCAGAATTAATTTATGCAATATTGATAATCAAAATCAACAGCGAATCAATGGGGATTCTTTTTTTAAGCAAAAGAAGATTTATTGTTATTCAATGAAGAAGTATAATATGAAGCAATAGCTAAACATTGCTAGACAAAAAAATTAATAAAATAAATAGACAAGGCTAGTAAATACTAGGGGTCACATAAAAATTATCTAATTTAGAGCATGATATATTTTAAGGAGGATGGTAGACTTTTTTGTCATTTCTTTCTCTTCAAGTATATAAAATTTGAAACTTCTTGTCCATAAGCTCTTTGGTGCGAGAAATGCTAACATCAGAGGCAATACAAAGAGAATCAAAGTCACCTGTATCCCCAACATCAAGGAGAACATCAGAAGTAGTAATCTTAGAAGGGAAAGGATCTTTGTTTCAATAGTAAGAGAGGAGTTAATGGCGTGTTGTTTATAATCGTGTAAAAGTGATTTGAAATTAAGATTTAGGCCTTGTTGGTGAATTAATCACAAAGGAACAATCCAAATCCTCAAGTTCTGCTAATCCTAATAAATTGTTGGTTTGAATTTGGATAAAAAAAACTAGATTTACAAGATGATGAACATAGAAGAATAAAAACATGAAGGAGAATTTAGAACAATAGAAGAAGATTAATGAAGTAGATGATATGAATGTTATTTTGCATTGATCTTCTTGCTTGCTTTGTTTTATTTGTGAAGTTTATTGCTAGATGGAGAGAGAAACTAGAGTGTGAAAACTCATTTAAATGAGAGAATTATCCTGGTTAGTTTGGCTGATTGCCTCCATCTTGAACCATTCTTCCTTGAGTTGAGACTGATAAGCAATAAGAGAAACTTAGAAGAGGATACCTTTAGTCAAGGTAAAAAAAAAAGAAATTTCAAGAGAGCAAATGGTTGGTTAGAGGGATAGAGAGGAAAGGGAGCTAGGCAATGCGATTTTATTATGAACAAGGATAGTAGAGGCTTACATGATTTCTCTTATTGAATAAATCTCAAAATAGTCCTCCGACGCTTTACATACAACTAATTTAATTTCAGAGCATCATATATTTTTTTTAAATTAGTCATTTGATTGTGCAAAATTGGCTCCAAATGATCCATTACATTGAAATTAATGAAATTTTGAGTACAAAAATTGATCCCAATTTATTCCCTCAATTATATAAAATTGATCTCAATTTAGTGGACCATTTGGGATCAATTTTATATAGTCGAGAGTCTAAGTTGGATAAATATTATATTTTGAGACTACATTGGCCAAATAAAAATAGTTGGGAGGCTATTTTGGGTCTTAACCCTTTTTCCTATTTAAAGGTATAAGGGATATAATAACTAACTTTTATTAGACTTTCAGCATCCTTTGTTATCTTCTTGCATCCTTCTATCCATGTAATCTTTATGCAGTTTCATTTGTGTCCATGAAGCCCAAATTAATTTCATCAACTAGCTGGGTTTGTTCATATTTGCTTTAACCTATTGGTTGGATTAGCTTAGATAGCCAATTTAGTAATTCATGAACTAATAATTTTGCTAATTTGAAGGTGAGATTTTTATTTGAGCGCCTCTTACAATCACCTGAATAATCATCTTCTCATTTGTGTAATTCGTAGAGACAGCTCTAGAAACTATTCTTTATGTTGGCTTTTTCTCCGATCTATGGTAATCTGCTTAATCCTTGTATGCTACTGAGTTTTCTTTAGATTTGACGCAAACTGCACAGGGATTTGTACTATCCACTGTTTTTCATTTAAATCTGAACAACTTGTGTCTATGCCCCAGCCTATTTCAATGTTAGCTACCCATTCATCCACACTCCACCTTGCCTAAATGTAAAATGTCCATACATTTAATAACCTCAAGTATTTATCTGACAATCTTTTCGTGATTAGATTATTGGATCAGAAAATCCTGTTTTGGCATCTGCAGCAGAACAGATATTTGGTGCTGGAGGAAAGAGGCTAAGACCAGCTCTAGTTTTCTTAGCATCAAGAGCAACCGCTGAAATTGCAGGATTGAAGTAAGTTATTCTTATAGTTTACTCCATGATAGAGAGAAAAACAATTTAGATGATTTATTCTTGCACCATTGGCATATTCAGGGAATTAACGACACAACACCAACGTTTGGCAGAAATAATTGAAATGATTCATACAGCGAGTTTGATACATGATGATGTGCTAGATGATAGCGGGATACGAAGAGGTAGCTTTCTTCTGTGAGTTTATAGAAGTTGTTCCTGTTAGGGTACTAACACATGCATTACGACAAAAAGATATAGCTGCCTGAGTTCCTCACTTCCTGCTGTAAATAACGTCAAATTAACTGGCAATTTTAATCCTAAATTCTTTAAGAAATCAAAGCAAAAATTTGATCTTGGGGGGGGTTTACATACATACCAGATAAGTCTTATCTATTTATATTTCTAATACCTAAATTGTAATATTTACATAAATAATATTGAAATGTTTGATATCACATAAAAATATCACTATCACAAATTTTTTTAAAGTTGAACTCACATTTTCATGCATAGAAAAGTATTATATATATATATATATATATATATATATATATCAAATTTTATGTGTTAGATATACAAATACATATGAATTATGTGGTACATATATAAATTGTTCATAGCCTGTAACTTATAATATGAAAAAATATGACAAAAATATTCTCAACACATGTGAATTTTCCATGCTCAGTCTTGTTCTGTTTTTCCTATCTCCAAATATGGTATTATTGATGAATGCCAATAGTATTCGGTACTGGTGGAAACGCCAAAAATAGACCAGGGTTTTGAGTAGCCAATTCACTGGGCTGGAAGTGCTTTTCCAAATTGATTCTCTTTTACCATCCATGACTAGCTTAGCAAGATGATGGGTGTGTTTCCCGGTACTCTTTATGCTAAGGGAAAGCATCACTGCTCTTTCAGAATAGCAAGTTATACCCACCATCTCTTAGCTCAGTTGGTGGGGCGAACCCACCAAGTTGAATCTCCGGCGAGCATCTCTATAAGGTGGGAAAAGTAAGTGACCCGACATGTGGGTGATGAATGTGGCCGTGGGATTAGTCATAATATTCAGCAGATGGGTGGGGTGTTGGGTGGATACCCATTACAAAAAAAAAAAAAATAGCAAGTTATTTGAAAGATAGATGGGACATTTACCATTAACCATTTAAGCTAATACCTACAATGATTTTTATAATAGGGAAACCTTGGTTAAACCAATCATGATTTCACATGGCATAAATTATACCATTCATGACCATGTAAAACCTTGGTCACACTAATTTTGCACGTGGTTGGGCATTAGATATTCGATCAATCTTATCCGTTCATCATCTTATGGAGAGTTTGTGTATGATGTGTAGTCCTTAAATCTCATTCTTTTTAAATAAGGGTTGGTTTTCCATGGCTGAGATTATTAACATTTTTAATTTTTTTAAGGCTGCAATGATTGTCGAGAGTAAAATTGCAGATAAATTGTCTAGTGACATGGGACTACAGCATCTCTCTTGTTTTGGGATTGTGTATTGTTACCTCTTTGTTATTATGGATAATTCTTAGTTGTTTTATGATTGAATTTCTCTGATTTGGAAATCATTTTGGACCACTTACATCACTTCACATGGATTTATGCCATGGATAGGAAAATAAAGAAAGAAAATAACACAAAATAAATGAAAGATACACTTACAGAATTCAACCAAATAAGAATTCCAATGGTGTTGTTACATGATTATAGGCTCTTGTGAAATTACGTATAGCTTTTCTCATTCCATTTCTAGTTGCTAATTCATAAATACTATAAGTTAGTTCATTTACCAGTTTAAATCACCTCAGAAAATAATCAATGTTTTAACATCTTTATGTGTTATAGTAGGTCATTCATGTCTTCCCAAAATTGATTTCTTAAGCTACTTATAATCCATCTTGAATGTAAGTATTGACCATAGTAACAATTTTCTTGTTATGTTTAGTAGCAATCACTTACCATTAACTCTATTAATCTCATCAATTTAATCATTTAACTCATTGTTGACTACTAGCACAACCCAATTTTATTGTGAATATTTTCAACATACATCAACTTCTCTACCTTTATCCTTTGATTTTTTTTCCCCCATTCATTTTAGTTCTCTATAAGCTAGCAATTTTTATTCTTTTATCATAGTGTCCACTAGTTCTCTCGTCTACCCATTCAACATTCTTAAATTCCATGTGACAAATCTAATCTTATATTTAGATGTAGTTTGCCCCTTATTTTTCATTAAATTGGGTTATAATTTGTGTCATGCCATTTAACGGTAACATCCTAGCTTGCCATTATTTTTCATCACAATTAGGTTAAATTGTGTTCGACCACTTAAGCGTAACATTTTAATCCACCATTGTCTACTTCTCACAACAATCATGTTAGATTTTGGTGCATTGTTTTTGAGAAATGCCTAAAAAAAGCAAAATTCAAAATTGTATTCATTTCTTTTGTTTTGCAGTGAATTTTATGATTGGATGTCAACCTAATGTCAACTATCAATTTTTCTCATGTGAGTTTGGTGTTAGCAGCGACAACAATTTAAAAACAAAATGCTACAAAAAATAGTAATTAAAACTTATAGTACTACTTGTAATAGTAATAATAATATATTTTTAAGGTAATTTTGATGGTAAGCACAAAAAATATTGGCCAACGAATGAAAGAATTGCAACAACGATGATTGATTAGCTCAATAGTATCATCATGTCCATTCATACCTTTAGCCGGAGGATAATTTGATTGCAACAATATGCAAACTAAAGGGTCAAGCCAAAGATGAGAGTGCCGAGCCCCCATGTATTATTTATATTTTACTTTATTCGAATTGCCAAATCATATTGATCAAGAGTCTACCGAGCGAGGATGTCCAAAGCATTCGATCATACAATGCATCCTCAAACTTTTCAAGGAAGAGAATTGGTCCCGCTGTTGAGAATACAATTATTCCTCACCGTCATTACATGCTGTTAGCTTCTCTCTTGTAGCATTATTAAGTTTTTGTTGTTCATATGATTGTTAAATATTCCTTTATTGTAACAAATTGGGATCAATAGAGGTGTTTAAATAGTCACTTCGGCGCATAGTCTTTGAATGATGCTTGAAAGAAACATTTAAAGTGCATACTTAAGATTATGTGAGTAGATATATATGGTTTATATTACTTTCGCCTGCCAATCCAAACATCTTTCTGCAGTTGCCTTTATTGCATTGGCTTGTGAACTGTGTACTATATGCGAAATTCAGCTTTTGAGTGACGCATGAATAAGGAACTGGTTCACTGGCCAGCCTGAAATGAACTTCAATAAAAGTCTATGAGGATTTGACACTAGTGCTTGCAAATTACTACATTTAGAATGTATATGACTCATTTCTTTTGTTGAAGTGTCTTGAGAACTAGTACTCCTGGGGTTATTATATTATTGTATAAGAATCATTGTTTTCATTGAAGTGTCATGGCAGTTACTACTATTGGTGCTTTAGAAAACCCATGCTTGCGCCAAACTTTGAAATTCTAAGTTGAATTTGTTGGAAGTTAATGATTTTACATTAATTTTTGTCATTCTTCATCATATATCCTTGTAAAATATGTGCCTTCTCATTCCAAAAGTACAGAACAATGAAACACTGTTACTAAAATAAGAAACAACAATGACATTCTTTTGAAGTTAAACGATCCCCATGACATATTCTTGCTTAATCCATCTCATGATAGAATACACACAAAAATCTTTAGTCCTGGGAAACAGTCTTCTTCATCAGAATAACTTCTGGTACTATTAGCTAGTCATTGAACAAGGCAAAGAGCTAAGCAACTAACCCTCATTTGCAGGAAAGAAAACAATTCACCAAATATATGGGGCTCGAGTGGCCGTCCTAGCAGGAGACTTCATGTTTGCTCATTCTTCTTGGTACCTAGCCAACCTTGAGAACCTTGATGTCATTAAACTCATCAGTCAGGTAAGCTTCCCAAATTATAATTTCTGTTTTCATTTCATAAACCACAAGCTTATTCTGAAATAAACAAAAACACTGCTCTCAGGTTATCAAGGATTTTGCCAGTGGTGAAATAAAACAAGCCTCGAGTCTCTTCGACTGCGATGTTACTCTTGAAGACTATATGCTCAAGAGCTACTACAAAACTGCATCTCTGGTTGCAGCAAGCACAAAATCTGCAGCAATATTCAGTGAAGTCAGCAGCAGCGTTTGTGAACAGATGTATGAATATGGGAAGAACTTGGGCTTATCCTTCCAGGTTGTGGATGACATTCTGGACTTCACGCAGTCGTCAGAGCAGCTCGGCAAGCCGGCAGCCAGCGACCTTGCGAAGGGTAACCTTACTGCTCCAGTTATTTTTGCTTTAGAAAAGGAGCCCAAACTTAGAGGGATTATTGATTCTGAATTCAGTGAGGACGGTTCTTTAGACACTGCAATAGAATTGGTTCTGAAATCTGGGGGGATAGACAGAGCACAGGCTCTTGCCAAAGAGAAAGCTGAATTAGCCATTCAAAACCTTAATTGCCTTCCACAGAGCCGTTACAGATCTTCCTTGGAAGGAATGGTTAAATACAACCTTGAAAGGATAGATTAGAAATATGTTATTTATTAAAATAAGTAGAAGCAGCAGAAATTGATTAATAAAGAAAAGTGTAAAATTGATACACCCATGTTACAGAAAATACTGAATGGGGGCATGAAACCTAATATACAAAGAGAGTTCCATGTTTCTCTACAGCTCCTTTTTTGATTCTGCAGCTTCAGTTTTTTTGTAGTTGTGCTAGTGAATCTAAAGAAGAGTTAGATTAGTACGTAAATAGTAAATTTCAGTTTTTATCCTGATTTATTGAGGTGCATTTTCTCCTGTTATTCTAGATCTATTCTCCTGTGAATCTAAGGAAGTTTTAGGGTACTATTTAAATAGTAAAATATATTGCAATAAAAGAGAAGAAAAATAAGATATATTGCAGTAAATGAAAAGAAAAGAGAATATCATTAACTGAAATATCATCATTAAGGTTGCTTTCTCCTTGTTTTTGACACTGTTCTTGAATAGCAAGAAGGTGTTTAGTGGTAAAACAGAGAGTCGGAGACAAACGAATGGAGGAAGAACCTGATTATGGTAGAGTAAGGGCAGCTGATGATGAAATTGGAGAAAAATGATGTTGGGAAGGGGCAGTCCGGTGCTGTGGGGAAGGTGGAGCAGGTCGGAATTATCCTGTGGTAGCGGTACAGTTCTGTTCTTGATATTGGAAAACTGACGCAAAACCGTCATTTAACCAAGAGAAGAGGAGATTACAACTCAAAGAGGGAAAACAGCGAGAACAAAACCTCCAAACTTCAAAAGAGTAAAGCTAACCTTAATGCAAATACAACATTTATATTGTTTTAAATTATATGATAACTGAACACTTACAATAAAGCTATCTAGACCGGCCTGGTTCAGCATTTCCTGGACCGGTTAGAGGAAAAGAACGGTAGGCAAGGCTTTTAGTTTAGCTCGAAAATAGAATTAAAATTTGGATTGGATCTAGATCGAATCGATTATATTGAGCCAAGTCATAAGCCAAAGATTTGGATTGAATTTTTTTTTTAGCCGATTTCAAGCTGGCCACAAATTGGATCGGATCGAATTTATTTATTATTAAAAATATTTAAATTTATAATAATAAAATTATTCTTAAAATTAAGTGTATAGAGTTATAATTTGTAATCTTTTAAAATAAATACAATATATTTATAAGTATAAATATTATTTTTTGAAAATCATATTTTTTTTTATTTCATGCACTTAATTCAATTTTTTTAAATTTTTTAATAATCGTTTTTATTAAATTTAAATTACTCGATCAAAACGAGTCAATTCCATTAAAATTCGAGCAAAAAAAAGTTTAAAATGTTTAATTTGAGTTGGCTCGAAATCAAAACTAGCCAGCTCAAAATCGATTAGAAAAAGAGCCGAGCTGGCTCGAAATCGAATAGTTCGAGCCACGAGCTGATCTCAAGCCGCTCGAAAATATTTTGAACCGATTTTTAGCTAGCCTCGAATCGGCTCGTTAACAGCCCTATTGGCAAGATCCTATGCGAAGCCTCCAAAGTGAGTTCATTACGTGTGGAGTTCAGATATAATTTTATGTTTAGATTCTAATAATATCGTATCACATGACCTTCAATTTATACATAAATATTATATATTGACTATTTATATAATATTAAATATATGAAAATACATATCATTTATACGCATATCAATGTACAATACTTTATAATTAATATTTATATCAATAAACAATAATTTGATGATTATAATACATCTAAAAAAAATATAATTTTTTTTTGGGCGTATTTATTTATAATACCCTATAACACTATCATGAAAGATAAAGTTAATGATGACACTAAAGTAATAATCTTTTTTATGTGTTTATCCACTAATTTTAGTACGTCTTAATTCTCTTTTTATGATGATTTAGATATCAGTAATTATTGAAGTCAAATCATGAAGGCAATCTATAAGGAGATCCATCTTATAATTTGAAATATGTGTATATATATATATATATAGAGAGAGAGAGAGAGAGAGAGAGGAAGAAGGAGAGTAAGATCAATACAAAATAAATATTCTCTTCATTACCTACGGTCTCTTAGCTCGGTTGGTGGAATCCCAGCGATTCCTCTCTCTTAAGATATCGAGGGACTTTTGCGTGTGGGTGATGAATATGGTAGAGGATTAGTCATGATAATTCACATTATAAGATGAGTGGGGTGTTAGGTGGATACTCTTCAAAAAAAATATTTTTTTCATTGATGCCTCTAAATGACGGCCTACTAAAATAAAGCTTATTTTTTTCAATAGAGATAAGCTAATTATATTAATGGAAATAGGCAATTAGTCATAAGAGCAACTTTATAGCCAAGAGATATAGCCTATTTTAAACATGGCTTTCTTTTTCTATTTATCAACTCTATTATCTTTCATCTTTTCGCCATTATTTCTCTCTCCTCAAAGAACCTCTCTTTCTCTTTCTCTCTCTTCACTTGATTTTTTTCTCTCTTTTTATTAGATTCATTGTAATGTGAGCCTCCCATCACTTCAAATGAAATATCTCACTAGAAATTTAAAAAAAAAAAACTTGCTTATATTATCTCACTTTTCATATATTCAAATCATAAATTAAAGAAATATATATTATATGATACTTCATTGAATAATTCACTCAAATAATTTTATTTATTTATTTATCTATTTAACTATCATAGACATGATATTTATAATATAAGCATATAAAATTCATTACAAGACTAATTAAATTCGTATAATCTGATATCATTTTGCGAAAAAACACACTTAAGTTAATGAGCATTTTTTTCGTGCAAATATGCAATTATCTTAACATACTTCACAAACTCCAAATGACTATTTCGCCCTTATAGTGTCTGACTATAATTTAAAAGAAATATTTTTAGCTCAAATTCATCTATTAATCTTAAGCTCGGATGAAAAATGTCAAAAAAAAAAAAAATTTTAAAAAAATAATTTGTGCCCCATAATTTTTTTAAAATTATTTATTTATTTATGTTTTGATTTTGTGGCTGCCTATTATAAATTTAAATCTTACTTCAAATAGGCCCCGTCAACTCATAGTCTCATATGCATGCATAATTTCACATAAATTCATTCAAAAAATAATTTTAAAATCATCAATTTATTTTAATATTAAAATATGTTACTTAGCCATTTTTTAATGACGTGGCAAGCAACACAATTTTTTTTAAAATAATAATAACTATTTATGCTGGGAAAGAGGGAAAGGCACTGAGCAACTCTTTTGATTACGTGGCAAGCAACATATTTTTCTGATCGTCCACCATATAAAGTTTTATTAAAGGCTTCTCTAAAAGAGAGAGGATGATGGTTAACAGGTCATTCCACTGAAAATGACACGAAAACCTATTTGAAGCTGATTTTTTTTTTCTTTATGATCGTTTGCTTGTTTTTATTTCTTATATATATATATATATATATATATATATATATATATATATATATATATATATATATATATATATATATATATATATATATATATATATATATATATATTATAGAATAAATATTAGATTTTAAAACTCCACACCAATTAACCTAAATGATAAAAAAATTAAAATTATGCATATTTATGTATTTATATTTATATATTTAGATTTTAATATTTATTTATAAAATATTTAAAAAATTTAAATCACACAAAAATATTATTAATATTACATTTTTTATGTGGAATGCACATTTTAATGCATATAAATATATTAATGTGATGAAGGTATTAAAGTGATATATAAAAAACGTATAAATTTAAATATTGTAATGTAAATCTATAACAAGTTTGTTATATATAAAAATATAAATAAATCCTTCTAAGAAAATACATCAAATATTGAGAATAAAAAAGGCGATTTAATATTGTAAATATCAAATTACATAGGAACCTCTTTAAAAATTAAAAAAAGATTAATTGCTTTACTGATGCGCAATAAAGAGCATTTAATTGTGATAAGGAAAGCACCTCTCAATGTTTCAGCATGCGTAATCGTCCGGTGTCCATTACTTGAAATATCAAATTAAATAAATTTAAATATTTTTTTTTATGTATAGTTTAGTGCAAAGTAAAATTTTAAAGTAAATTAAATTATTTAAAATACATTAGAATAATCATTTTTGATGTATTTATGATTCATCTGATTTTAAGATTTCAAATACACTAGACAATATGAAGTATTATCATCGTCAACGCACACAACCCTAAAAATACTTTGTATTATATTTATTTTATCAGACATAAAAAAATAAATTCATATATTTGTAGAGTTCTCAACTAAATAATTTTAAAATAATTTAAATACATTACATTCACTTTACACTAAAGTTGTTTAGTTGCTTGAATTTTGAGTGTAAAGTAAAGTAAATGTAAGTGTTTAAATTTTTTTGATATTTGACATGATGCAAAGTAAATTTTTTAAGGTAATATAATTGATATGACACTGAAAATTCTAACTAGTCGAAGCACAAATCTTGATGTCAGCAAGTTGATCCTTGGTTGAAGACTTAAAATATCATTTAAAACTTTGGGATATCAAATCCATAAATAGCTTTTAAACACATGGTTATAGTCAATTAGCGTCTTGTGGTGATCTAAGATCTTATAATTGACTTCATTTGATCATTCAAATACTTAAAATACATCAAATGATCAAATGAATCATTAAGTCAGATGAAGTGGTTTTTGCATGTATTTACCCACTCTCCAATTTATCCCTCATTATGAAGGGACCCCAGAGAGAAAAGAGCTTTAAAGCGAAATCCCCAGCACAATTGTGCCTGCACGTCAACCGCCGATCGCCGTCGTCAATCTCGCCGGTCTCCATCATGACGACCTTCTTGCTCGGCGTCTCTTTGATCATTTGTACACTCATTATGTTCAGCCTACATATTGTTGTTCTCTCATGATTTGTAATCCGTTATCGGAAAATTTTATACTCAAATAAATACATAGTAGAAGATTCTTATTTGGTAGGCCACTGGTTTTCCTCTTTGATTTTCGTAAAGATTCGTTTTCACTCTTTAAATACCATTGTGTGTGTGTCTTTGGATTTCAAACAAGGTTAAAGGCGTAAACTTTCACTCTACTTGGTTGGTTTTAAGTCAATAATGTATTTAGAATACATTACAAATATCAATTTTGGTGTATTTGGAATTCGCCCGATTTGGGAAAAGTTCAAATACACCGTCTAATAATATTATGCCGCCATTGTATTTGTCGCCAACGCCAAGCTTCACACAACCTCAAGAATACTTTATATTATATTTATTTTATCAAAAAAATAAAAATAAAAATAAACATATATATTTATAGAGTTTTTAACCAAAAAACTTTCAAGTAATTTGAATTCACTGTATTATTTTTACACAAGATTCCTTTTCAGGCAACCAAACAGCTCATTTTATAGTGTATTCCTTTTTCAGGCATTCAAAAGTCCCTTAGTAATAATTTAAATACTTAATCCATAGATAAATAAAAATAGTAATTTCCGTAATCTTAATGCTTTTTTGAGTTGATGAAAAAAATAAGAATTTATTTGAGATGAATTTTATTTTATAAATTTTATTTTGTTATACTATTTTTAAAACGTGATTATAAGATGTATTTTTGTGTTTTATCTTATTTTTAAAAATAATTAAAATAACTTTTTAATAATTCGACTATTTTTCTATCCTAATTATCATTATCAATTATGTTTTATTTTAAATATAAATATAAATAAAATAAAATATAAAATAAAATATAAAATATAAAATATAAAAATGATCTTAAACAACCCTTAAATTATCAAGTAAAACTATTATAGAAATTAAGTAATAAAAAAAATGCATCTATTAGACAAAGTGAATAATAATTACGTTGAAAGTCTAATTTATTAACAATACATAATTATTATAATATTTAAAATCCACCATTATCTTAGAATTATGATTAGTTTTGACTAATTAACAATAAATATGACTAATTAGCAATTTAAAATTTAATTACGATCGAATTAGCTAAAATTTTAGACTTATATACACTATAAAACAGATAAATAAAAATTCATTTGATTTGTGCCTGCCAGATTGTCCCAATTTGGTCAAAATTGGCAACACGTTATTCTGTATTAATTATATAAATTAAATACAATAATGCAAGATTCCATTAATCGAAAGGAATTATAGGTGAATTCAATATACGGTATAATGGGATCTATATTAATTATACAAATTCCATTTTTTTATAGTTTGGTCCAGCTAATTGCGTATATTTACCAATTCATTTGTTGAATGCATTTAGATGAAATATTTAACTTATTCAAGGTTGATAATCCAAAATGTAGGAGTTTGTCAATATTTTGTCCAATAGGGGCGGAGATTTTGTCTTATTTAGAGCTTAATTCTTATTCCAAAAGAAAAAACAAAACAAAACAAGTTTGTAATATATTAGAAAATTTATTATGTGAAGTTTATAAATAATTTTTATATTTAGGCTATCTAATCTAAATGTGATCTTTTCAATCGTACCATATATTAAAAATTATATATTGATATATAATATTATACGATAATATACATCTACATATCTGATATCTTGATATATAATACATGCTGTATATTAACGGCGTCGTGATCTTTATATTATTAAAGTTCGAACTTAAAATCTCATTCAGATTATTATTTTGCATATAATAATCTCTCATTATATTAATAATTTAAATTATCTTGTAAAATATATGAAATAAAATAGGCTGATATGATAAAAATATTATTTGTCATATATATATATATATAGATCAAGAAAAATTATTTTTTTTCTTGTGCCAATATATTTGACTGTATATTTTATGTGATTATTCAACCAAAATAATTCTCTCCTTAGAAATATGTAAATTTAATTTTTTTTTTTTTTTTAAATTTGAACAGTGAGATGATATTAACTTGAATTACCTCTGATTAGTTCAATTATTTTGAGCCTGATTTGGATAATTTAGGTGTTTATTAATTTATTGAAATGCATCTTATAATATTTTTATATTGGATATAATCATATGGTTTAAATAAAAAATAAATTTGATATTGAATTATTTTAGATTAATTATTATAATATATATAATTTTTTGATAGAAAAAAAATCTTTAATTATTGAAGCAATCAGGTGGCAATAAATTATAGATTTTTTCTTAAAATTTATATCTGATTAGAGATATTTTTTGGATGAATTTATCAGTTGTGATTTGCGGGCACCTCATTCTCTCCGACTTAAACTTAAAAAGCCTTCTATTTGGAAAATATTACCAAATACGCCACTGCCTTAGTGCTACGGCGACCGACAAGTTGATGCGGAGGCCGTTACGGTATAAAATGGGTACCCTAACTGATGGCCACTGTGCCTGTCTGTCCCTCTTTCTCTCTCTTCCCCGTCTGTCTCTCTCTCTCTCTCTCAAGTGGTGCCAAGCGGGGAGGGTCTGGAGGATTCTACTCGGTCTTTATGTTCTGGTGAGATTTCGAGGAAAGGGGGAAGAGGCTGCAGGCATCTGATCCAGAGCTGGGTACAAGGGGCAAATGCGGTTGATTTTCTTGTAGATTTGCCACGTTTTAATCATCTGCTGATGTTAATTCGGTGAGGCTTGGACTGAACGTTGACGGTTTAGGGTTTGGGAAGTTTAAGAGGGGGAGAAAAAGGGGTGTGGCTTTTTCGGAACATTTGCGGCTTTTAGGCGTTCGACGAGGGTGGGGATGCAGCAGGATCAGCGGAAAAAGGTATGATTTTAATCAGTATCTTATTCCTTCGAACTGTCTTTTTTTTTTAAACCTCTTTCTACAATCTTATGTTCGACTGAAGATTAGTGGTTCTATCTAATCGTTGAAAATTGAAGTAGTTAGATTTTGATTTGTTGTATTGATTATCTGTCCTGTGGAGTTTTGGTGAGTGCTTTTGACTTGCAACCGTTCTTGGTGGCCACTCTCCGTTTCTTGATTGCAGTTCTTTGTGCGGTTTCTTTACATAAATATTCTCTATGGTTTTATTTTGAAGTTGTATTGCGATAGAAGTTTTGCATGTTTTATCCTCGGTCTTTCTGCTCATGGAATTACACGCATATTAAACAAATTTTTTCATGAGCCGAATTTGACATATTGTGATTATTGTCTCTCCTGTAATTTTATTTTCCATAAATGGCTGATTTATATGCATCTTTATATATGTTTACCTCAAATTGGCCAAATTTAAATTTACATTGAACTTCGTTGTTGGTCTTGCTCTTTCAGAACTTCTTGGTCTTTTTTGCCTTTCATTTATATTCACCATACCGTGATAAGTTTCCTTCTTTCTCTTTAAATTTTCCATTTTTTATGCATCTTCATTGAGTGTCTCCCCCAAAGTGGCCAAAATTTGATATGCAGTGATCTTTGAGGATTGCTATGTCAGAGTTTATTGGTCTTTTTGCCTCTCATTTATCCGCATGTATGTGATATAACCTCCTGGCAACTTTTTGGCTAATTTTTTTATTTTATTTCCGTTAGATTTGATATTGACTAAATATGAGCTTTTGTTTGCCATAATGTGAAAAAAAATCTTTTTTTTTCTTTACACAGAATGAGGATTTCTGTTATCTGATTTTTGCTTTTATCGGGGATTGGAAATATCAAATCAATTTCTTTATTTAGAGGCCGGATTTTTTTAAACATTGGTTTAAGATGTTTCAGATTCATAATGAAACAAAGTGCCACTCTTTGCTACATCATATTTATGTGACTGTAACCCATTGTTGAATCAGATGTTAGATGAATAATAGACCATGTGGAGTTTGAAAGCAAGCTCGCTTGCACATTATAATGATCTTCCTTGTTGTTGCTCTTCACCATCAACCTTTATGAATTTTAATAATTATCTATGTCATTATATTATCATGAAGACTTTCCCACATATCACTTATCTTGTTTCCCTCACAATGGGAACTATTGCATCTTATAGCAAAATTGAAAAGAAAAAATATATTGTCACTCTAATTGTCAATAAAAGTTTTATGTTACACTTTGTTTCTCTAGGCATTTGATTCGTTCAGTTGAAAATCTTTCTATGATAAATTGTAATAATTGTTTATATTTTGTAGGATACACCAGACGTGGACTTCTTCACTGAATATGGCGATGCCAGCAGATACAAAATTCAGGAGGTCATAGGGAAAGGAAGTTATGGAGTTGTGTGCTCAGCTATAGACACTCAAACTGGAGAAAAAGTGGCTATCAAGAAGATACATGATATTTTTGAGCACATCTCAGATGCTGCCCGTATTCTTCGTGAGATCAAGCTTCTTAGACTACTTAGACATCCTGACATTGTAGAGATAAAGCACATCATGCTCCCCCCATCAAAGAGGGATTTCAAAGATATTTATGTTGTTTTTGAGCTTATGGAGTCAGATCTTCATCAAGTTATCAAAGCCAATGATGACTTGACCAAAGAGCATTACCAGTTTTTTCTTTATCAGCTATTACGTGCATTAAAGTATATCCACACAGGTAGGATCCTTCTATGTTTTTATGATAAGTCAGTCAAATTTGAACAATGTTATGGGATGTTGATGTAAATTTTTTTTTTTCTGAGAGTTTATTGTCACAGTGCACACGTATGATCTGGCAATACTTTTTTTTTTATATTTTTATCCCAAGTCTTCTTTGAATTCTATATATATATTTCTGTTCCTGTGTACTTTTATGCAAAAGAAAACACTTTACTGTTGTAGCTGAATATAGTGTTTGTTACTATATTAGCTACCCTCTTTTCTCATGTTCGGATGATTGGTTTCCAATTTGTTTGACACAGTTCCACCTATTCTTAGATTTAAGCTCAGCTGCCTTAGCATGTTGTTCTTGGTTTGCAGGGCTCGCTCTTTCCCATTGCCAACACAATCACCAGCACTTTTGCTATATTGTTGTTGATTTGGGATTGTTTTCTATTTCTTTTTGGCAATTCATTGTGCTTTGCTGCACTACTGCTATGTAAAAAAATCAGCTTGTTCATAGCCTGTCTAACATAATGTTATACTGACTTGGTCAATCTAATGCAGCTAATGTTTATCATCGAGATTTAAAGCCAAAGAATATATTAGCAAATGCCAACTGCAAGCTCAAAATTTGTGATTTCGGATTAGCAAGAGTTGCATTCGGTGATACCCCATCAACAGTGTTTTGGACGGTATATCAATAATAACTTGGTTAGCTTGTCTTTACTTTTTGTTATTGTGGAAGATTAAACTTTAGCATCATGTGAGCTTTCTATTGAAAATATTTAGGACTATGTTGCAACAAGGTGGTATCGAGCACCTGAGCTATGTGGTTCATTCTTCGCCAAGGTAATTATTATTTTCTTGAAACAGGCAATACAAGTTTTTATCATAATTTTATGTAGAGAATATTGTGAAAAATCCAATCGTGGTCTTGTAAGCTGTTGAAGTGATTTCCATGGTCATCTTGCTGACACCATTTATGCTGCTATAGACTATGTTTCATATTACTGTGTTATTAACACCTATGTGTCTTAACTCACCCCACACCCCTTCTCTCTCGCTCCTTCCTCATCGCTCCCTCTTTCTATTTGCCTGGGCATGCCTACTACCACTTGGCATTATAGTCTTCAAAGCTGTCCTTTTTTACTTTATCACTAGTGTATTGGATCATCTATCCTTATGGCTTTCTTTTTGGCCTCGCAACTATTAATGAATTTCTTATTTAGTTGCACAAAGCTCATTTAATGTTTTACTATAAAGAATTGACTTTAAATAACCTTTCAAATCATCATAACTCCAGTGAAGTGGTAATTTTAACCGTTTTGATTATGAAACTTGATCAAATTTAGTATTTTTCTTGAATTTTTGGAATCTTTTGCAATCAAAATATTTTATGACATGATTACAAGTAATTAAAATAAAATGGTTGTTCAGGAATTATTTTGGAGGTTTTATGTTGCATCCGCTGTGTTTTTTATTAAAATTTTGGTAGTTTATATTTCACTTATTCATTATGCACATTTTCTTTAATTGAATGATGGGTTCTGCACAGTACACCCCAGCCATTGACATTTGGAGCATAGGTTGCATTTTTGCTGAGGTATTAACTGGGAAACCTTTGTTTCCTGGGAAAAATGTGGTACATCAATTGGACTTGATGACCGATCTTCTGGGCACACCTTCCATTGATTCAGTCTCTCGGGTATGGTGGTTTCTCTGGATATTTCATGTTCAAAGTTAGAATTCCATTCCAAGCTTATTGGCTGATTTCATATCTCCTCTCCTCTGGTTCGATAAAATAGGTTCGAAATGAAAAAGCAAGAAGGTTTTTAAGTACTATGAGGAAAAAGCAACCCATTCCATTTTCACAAAAGTTCCCAGATGCAGATCCTTTGGCCCTCAAACTATTAGAAAAACTTCTAGCATTTGATCCAAAGGATCGCCCTTCAGCTGAAGAGGTGTGTGCTTTTTTTTCTTTTTGGCCTTGTAATTTTTTTTTCATGATTACTCGTGCAATTACTTGTACGTTATGATTTAAATGAGAAGAATGTGCATTTTATATCTTTCATCATTATCTGTTGGGATGTTTTCTCATTTGAAATTTTCTGTGGTTTTAGGCGTTGGCTGATCCTTATTTTAATGGTCTGGCCAAAGTGGAGAGGGAACCCTCTTGCCAACCAATCACCAAAATGGAGTTTGAATTTGAGCGGAGAAGAGTGACAAAAGAGGACATCAGAGAACTTATTTTTCGCGAAATATTGGAATATCACCCTCAACTTCTTAAGGACTACATAAATGGCACTGAGAGAACAAACTTCATGTATCCTAGGTTATTTTTTTTACTTGCAGTATCTTTTAAAAATTTTGGTACTGTGTTCTTATCATTGATGTTGTATTTGTATCGTTTTAGTGCGGTCGATCAATTCAAAAGGCAGTTTGCTCACTTGGAGGAGAACGGTGGAAAAAATGCTCTCACGGCTCCATTAGAGAGGAAACATGCTTCTCTTCCCAGGTAATTTTTTTAAGCATTAACAGCTATGTTCCACTAACTCAAAATAATAAGTGAGAGAACATCATATGAGCATTAATACATCATGCATGCTTTGACTATAATTGTATCCGTTGCCTTGGAGTTTGAATTGATTAACTGCATTGTAATAACATTTCCCTGGGACAAATAGGCTATCCTTGATGCTGATCAGGCTTAGGATAATTATTTGGGTGGACAAGGCAATTGACTAGCTGAGGACTAGAAGTAAAAAGTAGACAGAGGGCAAAAGGTAATTAGGGGATTAGATGGAGGAGGAACATCACACGATGGACATGCAAGATGGTATGACTGATCAAAAGAAGCATGGCAGAAGAGAATGTGGAGTGTGCTTGGATGTTCTTGGAGAATGAATATTTCAATTTTGAAGCTAGGAAAACTGAAAAATTTTCCCCCACTGCACTTTCCTATCCCCTCTCATTGCACACGGATATTCACATTGGGTTTTAGACTTGGAAATGCTGAAAGATAACAAAAAGATTTATATAATAAACCAAGATAGTAGCACATTACTGTGTGGTGTACACATCAAGTTACTTGTAAAAATTAAAATAATCACATCCATCTTTAACATAATCACAGATACCTTTGATCTCTCTCTCTCTCTCTCTCTCACCATACACAATGTAATCAGTTTCTACACATTTTTTATACTAAGCTAGTACATTTGTTCCATGTGCTAATAGCTGTGGTTTTTTATGGTCTCTATTGTATTCCATCAATAATATTTAAGGATGTTACTATATAGCAGTCCACATTAGCGGATCAGCAGGCTAACTTGATTGTCTTGATCTCGCGAACAAACGATTCATCTTTCTACTTTCTATTTTTCTTTCTCCTTCTCTTTCCCTTTGAATACCTGTTTTTTCTTCCTCCTTCCTCATTTTCCTTTAGTTGTTTCTTTGTTTTTCACTCCTCCCTTTTGAATTTGTTAAAAACGTATTGCTTCTAAAAATTGGCATTCTATTTTTATCGTTATTCTTTAATGAGTAATGTTTGAAACTAAAATCAACATTTTTGGTCTGCTCATCTGAACCTGAATTGAATCCCCAATCTTCATCTCATACTTGACTCATGCAATTTGACTATATTCTGCTTGAAAGCCTGGAGCTGGAGTTCTTCTTCCTTACTCTTCTCAACCTAGTATTCCATTGTGTAGTGTAGTATACAGTGTGGTGTATATAGTGTATATAATAAATACTACATAATATATATCATTGTTAATGGTCTTAATGGTCTTTTAGTATTAGCATAGTATATATAATATAGTGTAGTGTAGTGTGTAGTATATACTACACATAGTATGTATATAGTATAGTATAGTGTAGTATATAGTGTGGTGTATAGTATAGTGTATATAGTAAATACTACACAATGTATATCATTGTTAATGGTCTTAATGGACTTCACTTAATGATTCATATTAATTCACTTGATCAAATAATCTTTAAATTTTATTTGTTGATAATTAAATAAAACATTAATGATAGAAATCAAATAAATGAAAAATCACTTAATCCTAAGGTTGTTAAAAAAAATTAATATGAATTGTTTGATAAAATTTTTTGAGACTTTAAACAAAATAATCAACATATCACTTTTTAAAATTATAAATAGAGTATATTCTCACATGAAGACCATTATCTATGTCATCACTTGTGTCTTAGAAAACTTGGGGTGCCACTTGGTTGATGAATCAAAAAGAAAAAATGTTGAATATGAATTTGTTCTCTATTAAAAAAAATCCTAAACCTTAAACTAAAACTTAAACCCTTAACCTAAAACTTAAACCCTAACCCCAAATCCTAAACCCTAAACTCAAAACACAAAACCAAGGGGTCCCACGCTTAGATTTTATTTTATTTTTTCAAATTTAAGATATTTAATGGTCTTAATTTTTTTATATTTAAAAAAATTATTAGTTAACAATATTATTTGAATAAAAATCCACATGAATCTTATATCATTGTTATCCCGCAATCAAGAGAATCATAATCGAATGAGCAAAAAGAGTCATAAATCAAATGTCTCCAAATAGTTGCATCTCAAACTAAAGCTACAATGACCTACATTGCAAGGGCATTAAAGTTTTATAACGTCAGGGATCTTGTAAACAAAAATATTTAGGGAGGCCTGCATCAATTCGCTTAACTTGAGAAATTTACCTCCTAATAATTTAGTTGATATTCATCAAGTAGAATCAAACATAGTGACTGTATTTCTTTTTGAGAAATTTATCAATCATGGATCCTCTTTTGCATTTTATAAAAATATCTTTAATATGCACTATCAATAATGATTTCATCTTCAATAATAGCTTCAAAAGTAAACATCAATAGGAAAGAGACATATTAATGATATGTTGGATTATCTAAGAGACAGAAAAAAAGAATTCAAAGTTTTGTTTGATGGTGCACGATCATCATCATTATTAGCCTTGCCCCAACTATTTATGAGTGGCATTTTGAATTTTCATTTTTTATTTATTCTTGTTGAGTGTTGTTTGAGATGTTAAATATATTTTTATTAATTATATTGAATGATTTATATCCATGTAATCTTAAGTACATCCTTTTTCTTCTTAGTCATTGAACACTAATTTTATCGACTTGTCTAGTTAGCCTATTTTATACCTTTCTTTATAATGTCTAAATCACCTGAAGTATATTTTTAGTCACCTTATCATTAATGGATATTACTCCGACTTGTTATCTAATATATTTATTCCTTAATTATTCTTCATAGTTTTTTTCATACATCCAGCTTAGCATTTTTATTTCTTCTTAAATCCATACAATATTGCCAACATGATTGTAGTTTTATTAAATATATTTTTAAATCTTCATGATATCCTCTTGTCATACCAAACTCTTGAGGCACTTCTCTATTCCAATCATCCATCTTTAAACTTTAAAAATGACATTCTCATTTATATCTTCATGCTTTTGTATGATACTTAAACCTATCATAACTAAGTATCATATTATCTTTTAATAATACTAAATAAAAATTATTAACATCACACACACTTAAATCATATATTATATATTTACTCTTTTGTTCTGCTAAATTTAAATGCTTTTATCTTTTTTATTATTGGTTTAAATTGTTGTCTTAACGATTAGAATTGCAAAAAGCATAACAAAAAAATTTTATGAGGAATGTCACTTGTAAGAATCTTCATATTTAATAAGAAAAACACATTGACTCAATATTAATCCTTGCTACAAACCTGTTGAAAATGAAAACTCTTGGCTCACTCCATAAACATTTCTAATACTATTTAGTATTTCATTATATAAATATAGAATGATGTAAAGAATTCTTTGATTTATGTGCACACCAAATCTAATTATCGTGACACTCAGCGTTTGGGCTTTTTTAGCTTTTGCTTTTGAGATGAATTTTTAATTTTGATAGAATATGGCTTAAACTACGCTTAATCTCATTTGCTTTTACCTTCTTTTCAAAAAAAGCAAAAGACATACGAAATATTTTAAACCAAATTTTCGAATCAAAGTTTAGCCAAACTTTCAATCATATCTCGTTCGAAAATTAGTGATAATTATGTGATGATCTTTTGTAGGCTTTTTATACTTCATTAATTATCTCAACATAAAAATTAGCATTACAATAGGTGTTCCTGTCATTCAACTAAATTATTTATTTGAAATTAATGTAATTTTTTATAAATGCATGTTCTATCATATTGTTTCATAGTTTTATTGTATGAGTTGTAAGTCTTCTTCTTTTGTAATTTACAATCTTTAATGCCAAATCACATTTGTTTTTAAAATATTAGTATCAAAAAAAAATTCTAATAATCTCCTAATCTGTGCAATATCTGTTAATTAAGCCATTCTTTCCTTCTCCTAATCTGTGCAATAAAAATTCTAATAATCTCCATCTAACTATACATTGCAGGGAAATAGACCATTTTATTATATTGCAAAGGTTTATGATATAAAATCGAATAAGGGATATTACAACTTGAACTAAGAATAAGATATTTTTTCTTATTAAAGGGCATTTACATGCATAGCACACAATTCTTATGTTTTTATATATCTAATACCAAAACTTTCATATTTATATAAATAACACATAAATTTTTAATGTTATATAAACAATAACATCATTATTAATTTTTTTAAAATGAAATATATTTTTTCATGTATAGAAAAGTTACTATATTTATAAATATGAAATTTTAGATGTCAGTCATATAAATACATAAGAATTGTGTACTATGTATGTAAATTTCTCTTTTATAATTTTATATATATAGATAGATAGATAGCAAATTCTATTTTTTAGGACTATAGCATTATAACTTTATAAAGAAATCTTATAAATTACCTATTCAATATGGACATTCTTTCTTCTTAGACCAACTGTGCTCCATTCAGACGCAATCCCTCCAAAGGAACAACTTTCTAATCCTCGAGAAGCCGAGAGGTTCTCTGAACATATAGCCAGGCTTCCACAGGCGCCTCAAAGAATCCCACTTGGTTTGTTCCTCCAAGATTGTACTGAAAAATTTTGTATACAGCATTCCTTAACCAGTTTGAATGCTAAAGCTGCTTCTAATTTGAATTTCAGCCAAACCAGGCAGAATTGTGACTCCAGTAGTTCTTCCGTTGGAGAACGGAAGCGCGAAGGAACCCACTGATTCTCGAAGATCGATTCGGAATGCGATGCTTCCGCCGCAGCCCGGTCTTCCTCCTGCACCCTACAGCCTTTGCAGAAGTGTCGGCAAGCCGGGATGCGAGAAGGGGGAGGCGACGGAAGAAGAAAGGGATGATACTCGTCGGCGTAAGCCGCCGCAGCCATTCATCTCCGGCAAGATCGCTCCGGAAGTCGCGGTCGATACGAGGGTTTCGCCGCCCTTCTTTATTGCAGGTTCACAGAGGAAGAATGGTGCTGGCCAGTGGGGGATTCCAGGGATCTATTAGGGGGCAGTAGGAGCACTCGGGTGTTTAAGGTGGCGACCGTTTGCGTGCCAGTGAGCTCGAGCTGGTGTGATTGGTGAGACTGGAATGTGTGGGGCTTTGAATATTTTAGAGATTTTTTTTTCTTTTCCTTTTTTGGGACAGGAAAGAAGGGGATAAGAAGATCGATATGTTATGTTACAGGCAGAAGTTTTCATATGTAAAGTTTGTTTGATTGGTTTATATGGAAACTACTCTGTAAAATATGTAAAGCTGTAGTTAAAATGTGTTTATTTATGGTTATATGATTATTAAGGCGATTAAAGGTTTTATTTATTATTATTATTTTTTTTTTTGGGACACTATGGATTTTGATTAAAAACTTCATTTAACATTCCAAAAAAAATTAATTTCTTTTTTTTAATTTTTCTTGTAACAAAATTTTCATATCCACTGGAATTAAATTGCATGTGCAATTTTGCAGGAAAATTTAATTAGATAAAATTGTTTTAATAGATTTAATTATGAAAACTCGTACAATTAAAGAACAATTTTTTTATAGTGAAGAGCATACATTTCTCTCCACTATATATATAATATGCAAAATCTTAGCAATTGCATTAAGAACTAATAGACAAGTCTGGACAATTT
Source organism: Cymbidium sinense (assembly GCA_021442155.1). Classification (NCBI taxonomy): domain Eukaryota; kingdom Viridiplantae; phylum Streptophyta; class Magnoliopsida; order Asparagales; family Orchidaceae; genus Cymbidium; species Cymbidium sinense. The sequence continues at coordinate 27,896,865 of CM038221.1, read as the reverse complement.
AGGGTGCAACTTTGCACTACAACGCAAATATCAATTGAAAAATTAAGTTATAATTAAAAAAATTTTAATTAAAAAGTTATATTTTTAATATAATTTAATATAATGCAATTGTTAAAAAGTTATGATATAATTTATTTTAAATAAAAAATATTTTCTAAATTTCTTATGTAATAATTTTATTATTATATTTTTATATAATTATAACTATCTCAAATAGACTCTGAAGTGTTAAACATAAAATGAAAGTCTAAAAAAAAAAATTTCTGCATACCAATGCTGTAAAATTAAAACACTGTTCATAGCCCAAACAAGAATTTTAATGCGTTGGGCAATCTTTAAGTACATATTAACACATTCATTAACATAATCCCTGATGATCATTTTACATAAAAATTACAAAGATTCATTAACATGCCATGCCAACAACCTTTATTAATACACTGACAAATTTTATTCACTAATCAAGAAATTTTCTGAATATGATTTGGGCAGCATAGTGAAACTCAACAAACTAATATTCCACAAAAAGAAATCAGTTTTAAAGTGCAGACTATTTTATTGCACAAAAATAAAAGTGATATACACACCTAAACAGTAACATGAAAGAGAGTATATATAAATATATACAACAAACTAAAAACTGAGCTCTAAAGCCCTAATAAGAAAGCTGAGAGAGACTTATTGTCTGTAAACAATGAGCTGATTTTTCAGAAACAAAATAGCTGTGGTCTAATGAGGATGATATCAAAGTTGACAGAAAGAAAGAAAGGAAAAAAAAAAAAAGGCTCAGATACTTTGACCAAAAATTTCGATGAGGACACATGAAATTTTAATTGGATTGTAAGAAATATTATTTCTATTTTGCAAGATAAATGGGTAATCTTGCAAAATCTAAAATAGCTAAGTACTATTTCAAAAATAATTGTCCTCATCGAAGATTGAATTGGGATATCATTAAGCAATTATATTAAGACAAGCTTTTGTTCTTCTTTGGTGCCAAATATCTTTGAGATAAGGGGTCGAACATCATCCACATAAGCCAGACTTTCGAGGAAGGGAAGTAATGAATTTAATGCTTGATCTGTTGGGTCATCGAACCAACTCTTGATTGGAATACCGTTCTCCACTTGCAACCTGAAAACCTGAAAAAAATATGTATAGAGAGCAAAGGGTAACCCGTTAATCACAATAAACAGAAATGAAAAGATGTGAGCAATAATATGGGCCTTTCTAACAACTATTATATTTTAATAATTCTGATTTTCAAAAACAGCTTTTCAACATAAATTTTTCTGAAATATAGCTAGAAAACTGATAGTCAAATGCAACTGTAGCTGCTTTTTCAGAAAGCAGCAAAAAGCTGTCCAAACGCACTGTTAAATCTCTATGGCAAATCGTATACCTGTGGAGAATTGCTCTTAAATTACAATGGCAAAACGTATACCTGTGGAGAATTGTCAATAATGATGACTTTTGCTAGATCAACCCCTAAAATGGTTAAGTCTTTTGTGTAGCTGCCATCAGAAAATACGCACGACTCACGATAAAAGCACTGAGAGATCAACTTTCTATCAGGATCCAGAATATTCAGAAGCCTTTCAGCATAGATGCTCTGACTGGCAGTAAATATGACAACACGAAATATTTGGGCTACTCTTTCAAGGAAGGTCTGCAGATGTGGCCTCCTCCTTACATACACTGTGTGCTGTTTCATGTTGAAGAAAACAGGGAAGGAGAAATCTGCATCATCGCAATGCTCCAGTGTAGAATGTACAAGAGTTTCTGCATGAATTTACAGAAATTATTTCAAGTCTAACATTAAAAACCAAGGTTAAGTAAGAAATGGTGTCTCGGACTTCTCATTATGTTGTTCTTGAAAGTGGTCTCAAAAAGTTTTAATTAGTCATTTCATATAAAGCAGTAGGACCGGATAATATTCCAATAGAAGTGTGAAAATATTTAGGAGATCAAAAAATTTTCTTACAAATCTTTTACCCAAAAGTCTAAAAAGATGTCGATGAGTAGAAAAGATTTGTTGTATATTTAAGAAGGTGATGCAAGAGCAAAATTATAGGAATTAAGTTAATGTGTCATACATTAAAATTATGGAGAGAGAATATATTAAAGATACTAAGTTTCTTACAATCGGTTTCATTTTAGGTAGATCTACTATGGATGCTATACATTTGTTAAGGGTTTGATGGAGAAGCATAGAGAAAGTAAGGAGGATCTATATATGATATTTATTGATTTAGAAAGCTTATGATAAAGTTTCATGAGATGTTCTTTGGAGAGTTCTAGAACGTAAGAGTTAATATTAGTTATATTCAAATCATTGATATGTAATTAAGCTGTTACTTGTGTCCAAACACAAGGAGGATTGACAAAATATTTTTATTTCGCTTGGATTATATAAGGATCAGCTTTAAGCCCTCATCTTTTTACTTTTAGTTATGGATGTTCTTACTAGGCATTTACAAGATGTACTTAATGCTTTTTTCGATGACATTCTTCTTGTTGATAAGACAGAGAGAAGTCCAACAAACTTGAATTATGGAGGTCAACTCTAGAGTCTAAAGGTTTTCGTCAAGTAGATCAAAAAATATATGGAGTGCAATTTTAGTAGTTCTATGAGTGTTCACATTAGGTGAACAAGTCATTAATAAGAGTGAGCGATATTTAGGCTATTGTTCAAAATAATGGTGAAATATGGAGATGTTATTAGTAGAATTCATGGATAAGTAGAGGAATGCATCAACCTATTATGTGATAAAAGTTCCACTTAAACTGAAAATTTTATAAGATGAAGAAATGACTGTGCAATGGCTAATAAAAGATAAGACTAAGTTAAGTGTTAGGAGGGATGCTGGTGGATGAGTGGCTTTACTCTGAGATAGAATGCAAAAAGTATAGAAAAAGTAAATGGTAGATAAGATTAGGAGAGTCGACTTAGATGATTTGGCCACATAAAGCGTCGATCGTCCATGAATGACAGAGAAGAATGCAGATTTGTTATGTAATGAGGGGTAGATAAAAGACTTAAAGAAGATAAAAATGATCTTAGTAATTGATTTAAATGAGAATTTGACACATAATGACACAATGAGATGATTCATGAAATGACCCCACCTAGTGGGATTAAGGCTTGTTGTTGTTGTTGTTGTATTTCATATAAATTTTGCAATCTGAAGATAGTATGAACCAGTAAATCATCTTTTTAAAATTTAATTTATGTAAGTAAAATGCATGAGAAGATCATAATGGAAATTGCTAATTATGCTTAAATTATTGGAAAATCTAGACAAACAAGTCTTATCACATTATAGATAGGATGATGAAATTAGCTGTGCGAATCTCAGAAAGTATTCATATCATAGTCAGAATAGTACTCATGGCCTCTTCAAAACTGATGCTATATATAAAATTTCAAATTCCATTGGGAGTCTTGCATTTTAATATGGTAGATAATGTTCAGACCAAAACAAAATTAGTAATGTTTGGTTAAGGATAATGGTGAATTTTCTTTGAATACATCACAGTTCAAAAGAATAATATTTGGCTGATAAACAGAGGAGAATGTAGCAGCCAAAGCAAATGCAACAGTACAAAAGAACATCTCCATCAGTAAGACAGTAATAGTTTATAACTGAATGAGAAAGCAAATGAAAAAAAAGGGGGATTTACATACATATCATATAATTTTTTATGTATTTAGTATTATCATATAAATAGGTGGATGAGATATTTTGATAAACTTTTCAATGAAGGATCTGAAAGTACGATTGATTTTAGCAAACTTAATACCCTAAACAAAAAAATGAGAATTTCATTTTTATCGTTGTATTAGTAACTGGTTAAAAGTTTTAAAGAAAATGAAATGTGAAAAGCAGAGGACCGATAATATTCCAATAGAAGTGTGGAAATGTTTAGAGATCGGAATTTGGCTTAAAAATCTTTTAATGTTATTTTAAAGACCAAAAGATGATGAGGAGAAAGAGTTTGTTCTATATTTAAGAATATGATGCACAAGAGTGTAAATTATGAGGAATTAAGTTAATGTGCCATACATTAAAATTATGGGAGAGAGTAATGAGCATATTTTATGATTTAAGTTTCTCACAATTAGTTTGGTTTCATGCCAGGTAGGTCTACTATGGATGCTATACATTTGTTAAGAGGTTTGATGGAGAAGCATAGAGAAAGTAAGAAGGATCTACATATGATATTTATTGATTTAGAGAAAGCTTATGATAATGTCTCAAGAATTGTTCTTTGAGAGTGAACGAAAGGAGTTAATATTGGTTATATTCAAGTCATAGGATATGTATACTAGGTCATTGTGTCCAAACACTGAAGGATTGACAAAATATTTTCCTATTTCATGGATTACATCAAGGATCAACATTAAACCCTTATCTTTACTTTAGTTATGGATGTTCTTAAAGGCATTTACAAGAAGATGTACCTTGTGGCTTTTATTATTCTTTGATAAGACAGAGAGGGAGTCCAACGTAAACTTGAATTATGGAGGTCAACTTAGAGTCTAAAGGTTTTCGTTTAAGTAGATCTAAAACTAAATATATGGAGTAATTTTAAAGTTTTAGCAGTGTGACTTTAATGTCATTAAAGAGTGATGATCTGATATTTAGGTTCTATTGTTCAAAATGATGGTGAAATAGATGGAGATGTTATTAGTAGAATTCAAGTTGGATGGTTTAAGTGATAAGATCCGCCTATTATGTGATGAAAAGTTCCACTTAAACTTAATAAATTTTATAAGATGGTAAGACCAGAATGACTTATGTAAGAAATATAAAGATAAGACTAAGTTAAGTGTTACAATTATAGGATGCCAGTGGATGAGTGGTTTTACTCTTAGAGATAGAATGCAAAATGAGTATGTCGGGAAAAAGTTGGAGTACTGGGGAGATAAGGTTGGAGAGTCGCTTTTTGGCCACATAAACGTTCCAAGATAATTAGAGTGAGACATTTATCTTATGTTAAAAAATAGGAGAACCAAAAGACTGCAAGATGTATAAAAATGATCTTAAGATACGAATTAAAGAGAACTAATAATAAAAAAAGAAGGATTCATAAATAAAAGTGGGATTTTGTTGTATTGTATATATCTAACATTTAAACTTTAATTTTTACATAAATAACACTTCAATCTTCAATATCATATCAAAAATACCATCATCACTAACTTTTTTAAAACGAAATGTACATTTTCAAGAATAAGATAATGTTAAATAAGTAAATATTAAATTTGTGTTAGATTTGTAAATGCATAAGAATTGTGTGATATGTACGTAAATCTTCCAAAAAAACATTTGATGCTATGTTGTTTCTCAACGTAAATTGAAGTTCATGGATAAAGCAAAATTAGGCAAGACTGATTTTATAGCAAATTGCCTACATGAAAATCAGTAACACAAAGAGACAATGAACAAAATCTAGAGAAAAAAAAAAGGTATGTCTTCTGCTTACCGTCCAAATCAAGCACAAGTGTAATAGGCTTTCTTTTCACTACTTCTGTTCTAGAAACGTGAGAATTTGATAATTTGTTAGCAGTTAACTGTAAATTGAAGCATGTTGTTTCCTCAAAATCACTGGTGAAACATCTTATCTGAGTATCCTGATCAGGAGATTTCAACTGATGGATACCTAAGTACAAGCAAGAATCATCCCCGTCCATATGCTTTCCAACAGATTCATCATCACTAAAACCAATATTTTCCAGACGATCATCCAATAATGGAAATAATATGGGCCTTTCTTCCAAATCAAGCAGTGCATCAGAATTCAGAAGTTCATAATCAGGATAGGCTATATTTAATATATCGTTAAACCCAATTCCTCCATCAACTGGTAATGCAGTAACATTATCTGAGAAGTAAAAATCAAATCCGTTGCTACATTGGAATTCACTTAAAGTACAGCTATCATCATCAACCTCATCAGTAATCAGATGAGGTAGTTGAGGTTGCTCATCTACAACTGCAAGAAAATACACATGAGATACAAAACAATACAGATTTCTAAACTTAAATAAAGTTCTAAGTTAAGCATGTAATTTGCATCAATAATATGTAAAATATTTTACTTTAAATGATTTTGATTGTTTCAACTTTTGACATTGTTTTACATTTACATTACTAGATATATTTGAATTTGAAAGAAATTTGCATAAGCAAAACAAGGAACATCATGAACTTTAATCTGAATTAAGAAGAAATTAAAATTTAGGAAGATTTATATACATACCACACAATTCTTATGCATTTACATATCTAACACATAAAATTAGATATTTACTTATCTACACTTTCCTATGCTTAAAAAGGCGCATTTCACTTTTAAACCGTGAATGATGATGGTATTTTGATGTGATATTGAAGATTAGAGTGTTATATAAGTAAAAAAATTGAAGTTTAAGTGTTAGATATGTAAATAAGTAAAAATTGTGTGGTATGTATGTAAATCCCGCTAAAATCTACTATACATATGTGTCAATATACTGGAAAATGATTTAACAATCACCTGAGTCATTAGGACTTATTGCTTTGAAGTTTTCATCATTCTGCTCAAAACCAGGTGAAAAGATCGTCTCCAAGTTACCAGGGCATGATGCCAACATGGATTCCTGGAAAACATTAAGCCTCATAAATAGTTTGACATGAGATTGATGCAGATGTATAAACTACATGAAAAAATTTCCTTAATGAATCAGCTAAGTGCAACCCATTTTTACTGTTATCGGAAAAGCAGCATGAAAAGCTTCATGTTTCATCAAACTGAGACATATTTTTCATGCTATTTAGCGCCCAAATGAGTATTAATCCGACAAAGTTTGAAAGTAAAGCTGTTGGCATTGATATTTCAGACAAAGGAATGTAAAATCTCATAAACCATTAGTAGATAAAATGCTCATTCAATTGCTTGACCATTAGCGACAAATTGGTCGATTGTTAAAAAAATAAATCAGAATGGATGAAGCAAAATGCCAAAATAATCCTTCGAGTATTTATGAAGGATGTTTTAGTCCCAGGCTATCTTATATATCCTATTAATTAGTCCCTTGACTCCTCAAAATTGATGCAAAATAATCCTTTGACTTTTCAAATCTAATCCATAATAATCTAACAAAGAAACTATTTTAGGTCATAGTTGAGAAGTCAAAGAAACATATTTATAATTTAGGACTAAAAGCCCCATAGAAATAATCCATAGACCTTTTGGACATTTTTCTCTATCTACTATGAGTTGTCATTAGAGTGTTTAAATCAAGCACAATCTCAAAATTGGCCAAATAAATACATAAAATTCATTGATGGCATGGAAAGATCGTCATCCTGCAAGAACATGACAACACGAGTTCAGTGAGAAGCACATAAAAAAAATTTTAAGGACTGTCTTGCATCTTGAACAAAGAAACAAAGAAACATCTAAGACCTCACTACCCGACCTAATTTTAAAGTTGATTTGCAAATTACGATCTTCAATTGCAACACATACATACATTGTTTGAAGTCTCTGGATAATAGCAAGGAGAAGTATCAAGGACTTCGTGTACTTAGCTATTAACCATCCTTAAGATAGTTAAAGTACTTTTCATTGCATTTAATTTACCACTTCTCATATTCTAAGTATTGAGTCAAAATCTAATATTTGCTCAGCCTGCTAACTTCAGAGAATATTTAGTAAGTCACCTGAAACTAACAACTACTGGTGGAAGCAGATTGTTGACAAATGCAAGACCTTTACATATATAGGTTCACAAATAGCTCAAGATGACAAAAATTTGAGAATAAAATGGGAATGGAATGCGAATATCCAGCAAGCGTGAAATTTTACACCATAAACTTGGATAGGTAGGAAAGTAAATGTGAACAGAAAATCACTTTGTAGTCAAAATTTAGGCGTCACCCAACTAATCTCCCTCCCTCCCTCAAAAATTAACAACATAATAATCATATGTATAAGTCAATTATGAAGAATCTAGAAGCAATGAACATGTGCAGCCAGAAAAATAAATCTTACCATTCCTCCAAATGAAGGTGAGTCAGGAGATGAGAACAGCAATTTCAGCATTTGCGGGGATTCTCCAGTATGTGTGTCCTGGCAGTCATTGGCTTCAGTGATTTCAACATTCTGAGCAGATACTTCAAAATTGCAAGAAACTGCACTAAGCAGGTTTATAATGCTTTTTAGAATTGAAATATAAAATATATATGATCAGGGGGGAATAGCCTGAGTTTTTTTTTTTTCAATTATCTTGAGAATTCAAAAACTGTAAATAAAAAAAATTGCATGAACGCCACAAATCCTTATTCACTTGAGATATGTCTCTCGAGATTCTTATTGTGCCAATATAATCTAAATTCATGATGGGCCACCATGCAGTATCATCTAAGTTTGGATTAAGTGGATGTCAAAGTTGGGAAAAAGCATATAAAGGATTATTATTAAAGATAATATATGTCGAAAAAAAGATAAAAAGTGCATGGAAGAACCACAATATGCATAAAACAAAGATAGACTTGGCCTTATGATAAAAAATGACTCAGACTGAATTTATGGAAGTAAACTAACCGCCATTACTATCTAAAATCGTCATCGTTATCATTACCCTCATCTTAACTACTTGGGGTTTGCATTACTCATTTTTCATTTATTTTGGTTAAGTATTGTATAAGTTATTAAACATACCCTTTGTAAATCATTTTGAATAACTTCTACCTATGAAACCTTAGATTTACCCTAAACCATAAATCTAGCATATATAATTATAAGTAAAGACAACTTGAACCAAATTTTAAGAAAGCTAAGTCAAACTAGAAATCAACTCAAACTCAGGTTCAACCTAGGTGATAACCAAAACTCAACCCAAAAAAGTTCAAGCAATTTCAATTTGACTTTTATCTTGGATTATCCTTATCAGTCCTAATCAAGAAAATATGCAGTATAACAGGCATTGTTAAAACAGAAATTGAATTGTCGAAGGCTATTTAGCATTGTTTAGAAACATAACTTAAATATGCTTACCTTTCCATGGACTTTGACTCGAAGAGTCTACCGCTTTTTGAATTTCTAATGACTTAATTTGAGGGCGTAAACCTTTTGATATTTTGGCTGATTTGTGATTATATTCCCTCAGGAAGTTTGTCTTTGACTTGATCTTCATCTTAAATGCTGGCATTTGTACTGTAATGGACAGGTAAGTAGAATTTTCTCAAGGAACTTTAGCTGTAGAAAAATTAGACAAAAATCTTCAGCGTTTAGGTTATAATAGAGAGGAAAAATAGTTTTACAACTGTATTGAGAGAAAGAACTAGCAGTCAAAATTTTAGCGGTGTTAGAGAACCAAATCATATAGGTGGAAAATTTAACCCACAGCAGTTTTCTAAGTACTCTTCATAGAATATATAAAAAGTAAGTTATATTTTCTTTTGCATGACTTTTATTATATAAAAAAATGTTCTCAGCACGTTTAATATACATGATAGTCATGAAAGTATTTTGAAGCATTGATAAATCTATGTCAGATACAGGCACAGTGAATTAGTTGAAAATGATTACTGTTTTCAGTTTTGGACCAATTTTGTTTACTTTAGGTTACAGATTGAGCTCCTCCTAGTTGAATACAAGTGCATAACTTTTTTTAAGTGACATAACAGTCAAATAGTTTGTATTTAGTCATACTATTTATAATCAATATGGCTCAGATTGAAAGTTTAATGAAGGACAAGGAGGTGATTAAGTTGAAATCATACTAATTTGTAAGTTCCTAGAGCTAGACCTAAATTTATGCTGTAATAGCATACCCCATGTTTATTTTTTTAGTACAATTTGTAAGTTGAAATCACACAAGATGAATATTTGTTTCACTAATTCAAAATTTGTCCACCTTCAATCCTAACTTCCTTTTGTAACCATTCATAATAAATTACAATGAAAAAAATGAATCTCCAGCTCTAAATTAGGACTAAAACTATTATTACAAGATCTCTTATCACTGGATTCATTAAGTCAAAGTGCATTACCAGAATTTTCCTTACAATGAAAATCAATCTAATAATTGAATTCTTCATAGCAACGTATAGTTAAGCACGTGCAAACTGACTAATCGTTTTTAAAAATCTCCCAAAAGTTTGCTAAATAAATTTATTTCACCTTTTCCCACTTAGATCGTGAAGTAGAAAGAGAGAATCCAACAAAAGTATAAATAAAAGCCCTATACAGCAACCAGAAAGGAAGATAGAAGCTTTCCGACCAAAAAATACTTAACTGTGATAAAAAAAATAGAAAATTTTTCACAGCTTACAGATCAAGTAGAAAGCAAACCAAATAACCAGATGTAAACGGACATAGGGTTTCATGTTGACAGAACACAACAATTTAATAACATTCAGAAACAGAAAAAAATCAAAAGAAGGAAAATAATAAAAAGCAAATTTACTGAGTAATTGAGATAAAGACAGTAAATTCCCGCACAAGCATCACTTCAGCTCAAGCGAAAACTGTAAAACCCGTCTTGATTGTGACAGGCCAACAAAAACGCAATTACCCACTCAACCAAATTCAACCTGATCAGCCGAAACGGAACGAAAACAAAACCAGAAACATGAAATCATAGGTCAGTACGAGAATTCTCGCAAATAAAAAATAGCCAGCCTTCCTAAGAAAAACAGATTCCTTGAGCAAAAGCATCAGTCCATCAAAATCAAAACACAAACAGAAGAATTCCTGCGAAAGGGCTCACAGGGATATGTAAACAAACGAGAAACAGCAAATCAAGAGAATTCTCGAAAACCCACGAAGAGCTAGGATCAGCAAAAGATTAAGAAAGAATTAAGAGACGAGATACCTATCAAGAGTCCACTCACACGCGAGCTTGATGATACGAGAAGAATCTCTCTCTCTCTCTCTCTCTCCTCTCTCTCCTCTCGCTCGGGAGAAAGAGAGAAGATGGGATAAATCCGGGGCAACTACTGAAGAAGACACCGTAGAAAAAGCCCTCTTTGCTCCCTGTGACTAAATGAACGGTCAAGATATGATATTTTTCCCATCAGGCCGGCCGTGCTCATTGGCCGCAGGCGGTGCTGACTGCAATCCAAGTCATCAGCTCGCTGCGCACGTGCCAGTCCGGACTAAGCCATGCATCACGCACAGATAGCTTTCCCCAAGCCGACACGTGTGAAGATTTTATTTATTTATTTATTTTTTTTGAAGAGCGAATCGTTAGAAGATGAACGGCTGCGAATATCTGCTTTGTTTTTTTTAATATATTTTTACATTATTCCAGGAGTTGTCTTAAGTGGATCAATCATCAATATGTTGATTTTTTTATGAAATTATATAATATTTTATTTCAATGATCACAAAAAAATATGTATAAAAGGATATATTATATTTTTAAAATATTTATATTAGTGATATTTTAGATGTTATATCAAAGATTTAAATATTCTATAAATTAATATTAAAGTTTATTAGTTTAGGTATTTGATTCCTAAATATATAAAAAATTATATCTTATAGATGCAAATCTCTCTTTTCTTAATTTGTCTATTAAATATTCATCTCTAGTTTAAATATTTTAAAATTAAATGAATTTTTAAAATCTAATTTAAATTTATATCGACCATCAATCATAATTATTAGTTGAACTTCAAAATATTTTAACTATAATTTGTAATAACAAAAAATCTTTCAATTTCAAAATTTCAAATTAATAATTTATTCTAATATATACAAATTTTCTTATGATAATTAAGAGATTCATGATGTAAAGGAGGATGAGTTTTCAGAGGAAATATATTCATAATTATTAGTTTAACTTCTAATAATTTGAAGGAAATATATTCATAAGTGAAAGCCATGCAATAGTAATTGTGATGGGATATTGGTGGCCAAGGGTAGTTGTTGGTGCTCCTTGGGAGGGTTAGCTTGCATGAGTTAAGCAATGGATGATCAACCTCATGGTAAGGATGAAGGATGGTAAAGAAAACAAAGAGAAAGATCAGTTGAAGAGAGACTAAGATTATATGAAAGTAATATGAAAGAGATGGATGATCATCAGGGATAGATAATATATGCATGCAGTAGCCAACAAATCTTATGCAAGAATGAAGACAATAGCAAAGTTATAATCGATAATATCCAAAACCTCTAGTTGAGAATAGTAGAGGATTTTAATGACGTATTCCAAATTATCCATGTTAAAAAGGGACTTTAGATTGGGTCAAACTCAATGTTAAGATATAAATTAATAAAGATATAAGAAAATAAGTAGGTAAGATATACTAAGACGAGAATCTACATGGTTTTTAGCGAGTGCACAAGTCTCTGGCAATCAAGTTAAGGACATCAATGAGATAACTCTTGCTCAAAGTGGGTTAGATCTTAACAATGGCTAAGAAAATGAAATGATAAATGGATACACTCTTAGAAGCATACCAATTGGCTCAAATGAATTGGATTAAGGTAATCTCCTTGTTTATAGAAGAGTCATAAGAGGTTATATATACCCATAAAAAAGATTTGGTGATTGATTAGCTTCTTAGACTAAGAAAATTAGCTAAGTGATTGCCTTTTTATTGAATCTAGGATTGTTATTTATGTATTGACGGTCAAAAGATTATGAAGCAATGAGTGCAAAAAAATGTCAGTGCCATCCTATTTATAGAGATAAAATTGGCATTGTCCATTCCCTCTAAAGGGCTAAAATACAAGTTATATGATTCAACTCAACAATTAAATTAAGTTAAAAAAAAAATACTTGGTATGAAAAGTATTAATTCTTGTTAAAATCTAAAATTTCACTTGATTGCTTATTTTAGGATTTAAAATTTTATATGATTATAAAAATATTGATATTTAAAATCTCAAAAACAACAAAAAACTTCTCCCTCCTTAATAAACAATATTATTATAGCTCAACAAATATACAAAAAAAATCATTTTGATATAAAATAATTTTTTTGATGACTTCATAAAAAAAACTCACTACAAAAATATAAATACTTGCGGGCAAGAAATATTACGGTGGTAAAGTAGAAATTTTATGTCTTAACTTCGCATGAATGTCTAATATATGCACATATAATAAAGAAGAAACACTAGATTTTTTACATAAAAATTTAAACAAATCAGAGGACTTAGCATAATCAAAATAATTCACTATATTGATAAAGTTATAGAATTTCACATTTCTCATGAAGTAAAGAAAATGGAGTTACAAAATTATGAGTAGTATAAAAAATTAAGTAGCAGTAATCTAGTAACAATAAAATTATAGTATTCATAAGGTTCATGATGGTATGGTTGTAACAAGTATGGTTGACAATAATTATCAATGATAGTTACCTAAAATTTCCAATCTTAGTCTTAGCAACAATCCACAGCTTCATCTAGCAGTCTATATTAAATTCATATATTATAGACCTTCCTCCTACCCCTCCCCCAACCCCTTCAAATTGAGATGGGATTCTATTTATAGAATTTTGGATGGGATATTTTAGTACATTTAGCAATGATCACAAAAAACTTCATATAATAATCCATATTAAATTCATAAATTATAGATCATTCTTTCAGCATCAAAGTAATTTATGACTTTAAATTTGAGAATATTATGCTCATTGGATTCTTCTCATCGAGTGACTTGATTTGAAGCATGTTAGATTCAAGGATCATTTAACATTTCAATTAATACTTTAAAGATTCATATTATAATTTAGGTGATTGATTTGAGCTCATTTGAACTCCAATTTAACTATTTTTGGTGTTGCTTGTGGACTATGAAAATTCACCACCAATCTCTAACAAAAAGAGTGTAGATTAATGTTGGTCAAATTTTCAGAAGGGAGATGCATTTTATAGATAAGACACTACTCAGAGATTTTGCCCTTATTTTACGATGACTTTAAATCTGATTCCAGGTTTCCTATTGGCACAAACACTTATTGTTAATTACCCCTCCCAATACTGAGAGAGAACCATCGATTAAAGATAGTTGATGTGTCGCTAATTGCGTAACATATAGTAGTAGTGAGTGAAGTTTGAAATTTATAAAATTTATCATTTAATTTAAAACATATGTTTCAGGGAATGATGACATGCTCGATCAAGATCTCATGGACCAAGTATTTAATGGAATGATTCAATATGCATATTTAAAATATTATTATATGACATTCAAGCTAAATATACATACAAACATTCAAGTAAGATGAATTTCATGCTTACTTTATGAAGCCATATTTTTCTTAATCACTTGATACATATAAACATTTGAAAGAATCAAGCTCATGCCTTACAATACAGTTATACACTTGATTCATACAATTATTTGAAAACAAGCTCATGTTTTACAATACAGTTCTATACTTGATTCATGAAAATATTTGAAATGACTAAACTTATGTCTTACAAAATAGATTTACATTTGACTTATAACTTTTGAAATACACGCATATGGAGGGGCGGACCTACTTTTGTTGAGGGTGGGCATTTCCCTCAAATTATTTTTTTTTCTCTTAAAAAAATACTTTTTAACCTTTTGCTCACCCTCAATTTATAATTTATACAATCAACCACTCTCCATAAAAATCAATTAACTTATTACTCTCCAATTACTACATAATTAATTAAAATAAAAATCCATAAGTTTAATAATCTTATTCACATATATTTTTTTCTTATAAATTTAGTGATATTATTTTATTAATTATTTATATATATTTTTTCAAAATATTAAATTTAAGTATTATTTATTTATCTAATTATTATATTATTTAAATATTTAAAATTTTGCTCACCCTCAAATAATGAGCTAGTTCCGCCCCTGCACATATGGTTAAATGAGAATGACTTCATTGCATATGTTTTAAAGTATTTCTTTATTTTATTCATTTATTGCAAATTTGTGCAAGTTTTATGTGAAATGAATGAACAAGATGCATATAACTACTTAAAATTGATCAATTACCTGCATGTGCCCTGACATATATGTCAAAAATTTAAACTTAGTATCTCAGGATGCTACGTGAGTTGATTCTCGGTTGGGTCTTAAGATTGGATCCGGGTTAACAAAATATAAAAATATTATTATAATTTTTTCTTCTCGATGAAATCTTTAAGAAGCTAATTCTGTCATATGATAATAAGATGAACATTATCTCCTAATTCCCAAGAATGGTTATGTTGATTGTAGAGTTTAACCGAAGGAGATCATTATCATTCAAATATTCAAAACATTGATGGCAAATCACCTTAAATTCAAATACATTAAGTATAAAACTTTAGACCCAATCCTTTATTAGCAAATAAGCAGAGTCGATAAGATTTTTCATAGTGATGGCTATGTTGATTATAGAATTCAACCAAAAGAATCATTATTGTTCAAAATTTTAAATCATTGTACTTAAGTTCAAATTTATTAATGCAATTTATAGATCCGATCCTCTGCTAACAAATGAGCAGAGCCGACAAGATCTACCCCGATGATGACCGTGTTGACTGAATATTTCAATCAAAAGAATTTTCATAATCAAATTTGTTTAAGTCCTAATGTTAAATTATTATATATTAGAATCTAAATCAAGTATAAGATAATAATATGCCTAAATTGAAAGATATTAATTGAAGAAAATTGATCATTTAAAATTTAAAGTAAAATATATTAGCTCTTTCACAAGTATTTATCAGGGGTAACAAATTAAGAAAACTTTTGCTTATAAAGAGTCAATGTCAAATCAAATATATAGCTATGTTTACACTCAAATAATCTTACACTAGTAAGGACGTGGCTTGTGCTTTCTGTTCATGTGATTTTGCCGCCAAATGATACAACATAAATTGTAGTCACGACTAGAGCCCTCACAGTGATTTGTCATCAAATGGCAGCACTAAATTAGGGTCACGATCATAGACCATGTTCCCCAATGACTTTATTTCTTAAGTAGTGAAATATAGAATGTATTTGATTAGATAAAAAGTCATTTGTTAACTAAGATTGATTTATATTTGTCCCCTTAGACAAACTCCACCCCTAGTCTACATAGACACATTAGACGACGCAACTCATGGCTGCTAATAAGGATCCTTTGGTTAGGTTGGGTCGACTACCTCCTCTAATTAAGTAGATTAAGGACCACAATATGCGGAATGACAGAGTCATGGGATCTTGATTAGGCGTGTGTCGACCTCACTTTTGGAGTGAGTTCTCAACTTTCTCATTATAGATCTTGGACTCTTATAGACACTAAGATCTACTTAGCCTTAAGACATTTCTAGTGATTAGGTGAACACATAACCTAAGCCTAAAGACTTTGAAGAGTTAGCTACTAGAATAGGTTGTGCCCTAGAGAGTTAGAAATACTTGCCTACCCTATAGCCTAAACCAAATCCATACTTTTCTTCCCAAATCAAACCTCAAATTCATACCAAACCAAAATTAAATTTCCAAGACTTAAAATCAATCTCATGATCAAATTCAAGCTCAAAACTTCTCCATAAAACATCATGATTAAATTCAAACCCTTTCTAAGCTCTTTGATTTCATCTTATGGACTTAGCCTTAACCAAATCCAAATCAATCTCAATTCATTTGATTTTCTTAAATATCAAATCAATCTTTCAATCAAACTATCAAATTCCAATTCAAATCCAACTTCAAATGATTCAATCCCAATGATCAAAACTAAATCCAAACTCAACCAAATTTCCTTCTGAGCTCTTTTAACCTTCCTCCATGAGCTTGGTCAAAGTTGCTTCCAAATCACTCCAAACTCAAGTGATTTTCTCATGAATCATTTATATCTTCATTTATATCCCTAAATATAAATGAAATATAAATTCAAATAGCCAAAACCAAATCCAAAATGAAACCAAAATCTAATTTATACCCTTTAAGCTAATTTCTTGAACTTGGCTAAATCCTATCCAAATCAAATCAAAATCAATGGATTTTTCTCTTGAATCAATCATTCCTTCAATCATTTATCCAAATATAAATAAAATCTATAATCATCAATCAAAATCAAAATCAACTCAAGTCAAATCCAACCTAGCCCATTTGACTTGAAATATTCAAATGAACCAAAACTCATTTAAACCCAAACTAATTGTGAGTGAATTTATATGTCAATATCAAATCCATACATAAACTTAACTAAATCAAACCCAACTCAAAATCAAGTTGTGGTGAAATATTCCTGCCTTCATCTATCCTTTTTGAAAAGAGGATAAATGAAAACATAAATATACACCTTGTTGGGATACCACACAGATCCACAAATGTTCTTATTAGGGTGATCGGGTATGACATTTAGGAGAGGTGTACTATCTCGAAAGATATGAATCACCACCCTATAATTGACCTAATAACTTTAATAAGGACTCCTAAGAACTATGGGTCCAGAGATTCTTCCCCTACTTTACATGAAAAAAGTAAAAGCAGAGTTTATTTTAAATCGGGTTCATTAAGTTCCCTACAGAGGCAAACCCCCATAGTTAATTACATCCTAAGGAACATGATTCCTTAGGAATACTCTCGATTAAGGTAGATGATCATTGTCTCCAAATATTTTGAAGGGTAGGACTATTAATTGATTGGTTTATTTTTAGAAAGTCAAGTGGGATCGATCAAGAGGAGAGAGTTTCTATCGAAGCCAAATGGAAACAAGTAGGGGATAACTAAGATACTAGGAAGCCTAGTAAGCATCTCAAACTATCCTATGGTTGGAATTTATATTTTTGAAATTAAATTAATATATTTGAGTTAAATTTTTATTAGAATTCCAGGGCTTATGATTTCATGATGCAAGATCATAGAAATGCCTAAGGGGTAAGGATTTATGTTCATAGCCCACAAAAGAAAGTAGTAACCTTTGAACTTAAATCTAGGGAGCTTTGGCGGGCCAAAAGCATGACCTAAATCTATGATGAAAATGGGTATTCAGTTTACCTCCACAAGAGGATAAACCACCTGACTGCTGGACTTACAATCGCTTGGGGGTGGTTGCCAACTAACTCCTCATACTATTTTAAAATATATAGGCAAGTCATATGTTTATGCAAGATAACAAGGTTGTTATTTATTTAGAATGAGACTAAGTCCTTAAACACACTCCTTAAAGAGACTAGATCATGTAAGCCATGAATTCATGACTTAAATCTAATGCAAAATTTTCATATATTTTATTTTTATTTGGACAATCATTTGACTCAGGATATAGGATTCTTTATGCCTAATGCATGAGAAATTAGATTATGGGCCAAAATCAGTAATATAAGGAGGTGTGTTTCCACTATGGTTATCACAGGTAAAGCCAAGTTCTCTGGTAAAGGTGGAAGCCCTATAATCAAGAGTGAAATAATATACTTTTATGCATGATGTTAGAAAAGAAAGTACACATCCATCTAAGGAGTTACTAATTCTTTTATCTTGATTTGAATTTAGGCTTTAAGTGAGGTTATGAGTTATTTATTTTTTTAATTTTGAGATGATTAATTTGGTAGAAGATTTAGTTTTTCATAAGATCTAATCATCATCCAGGCCATACATCAAAGCAAGGAAGAAATTAAGAAAAGATGCTATTTCTAATGCACAAGCTAACCAAAATATCAAATATTTTATAAAGCTAATGCAAAAGAATAAAGGTCATTTGTGGTTGGGCACCACCGCACAAACCCAAAAAACAAATTGGGTAGCCGAGCTCTACCCTTATACAACATGGATTACAAATGAATTAATTACAATTAAAAGAATTCCGGGGCTTCATTCTTCACTTCTTCTTTCTTCTTTCCTTCTTTTCTTCTTTATTCTTTTGGTTCTTTCTTTTGGATGGTTGGAATGAGGTTGCTCCAAAGGCTTCATATGATACATAAGATGAAATCTTATGACCAATGGTCATCCTAATCCTCCATAACAATCATTCTAAAATCCTAATTATAAGAATACATGAAAATAAAAGGTAAATTTAACTAACACCTGCAAAATAGAGATTAGCTAGATAAATCATATAAATCTCAAGCATGTATATTAGACTTAACACCACATGCAAAAGTCCACTAGCCTATTGGATTATGCTTAGGGTATAAATACAATAAAAGCACTTATATTATTATTATAGCTCCCCTTAAACACAATCCTATAAAAATAATGATTAGACTAAATCGTCATACCATCATTCTACGCACATTCACTTATTGATTTTAAAATTTCTATAGAGGTCGCCTTTCAAATCTATGGTGAGAAAAGAAAGAGGAGACTATAAAAATTCATCTTTTTAGGTCACCACGTAGATCTGCAGATGTACTTATTCAAGTGATTGAGTACGTCATTAAGAAAATAATGTACTATCTTAAGAGACTGAAGTCACTACTCTTTAATGGACCTAATCACCTTAATAAGGACTCTTAAAGATGATGAGTCTACATATGTACCAGAGATTCTTCTCCTACTTTATATGAAAAAGTAAATCAAGGTTTATTTTAAATCGGTGTAGGATCCAAAAATTCGCCACCGACCTCTTTCGAAAAACAAAAAGAAAAGAGTTGTTTAAGTGTCAGTGATAATTTCAGAAGGCAGATGAATAGTAGATAAGACACTACCCAGAGATTTCGTTCTCATTTGGTGAGAACTTTTTATATCTGGTTCTAGGTTTCCTATAAAGCCCACATAGTTAATTACCCTCCTATCTTGAGAGAGCACTTTCGATTTGTCAATGAATCATTAAAACGAATATATAATTGTAGTGGAGTTTAAAACTTATGAAATTTATTATTTTAATTTAAAACTTTTGTGGGGAACGATGATGCTGATCTAAATCACATGGTTCCGTCATCCGGCGTCGTGATCCCGGTCCACTTAGTCGAAGGTAGTGTACTAAAGGATCCTTGTCACAACATGGGTTACATCGTCAAGGTGTCCTTATAGACACAGGGTGGAGTTTGTCAGGGGACAAATATAAGTCAACCTTAGCTAACATAGGGTTTGCCCAATAACATTTCCACATTTCAAAAGCCATTAGGAACATATAAGTCTATGACCGTAATTTAGTTTGTGCCATATCGCTGAACCACCCTCGAGGGCTCAGTCATAGCTGCTTATGTGGTGCCATATCAGGCAAAATCATGCGAGAGGACAGCACGTCCTTACACTTTAGGAATATTTGAGTCGAATGTAGTTATGTATTTAATTTGACATTGACTCTTTGAGCAAAAGTTTTCTTAATTTATCAAGAAGATAACATGAGGGGTGGATTGATTTTTTTTATTTTTAAGTTTTAATTTAAATAATTTATTTCATTTTATTTATATTTTGTTATTTTCTTTAAATTTTGATCATTTTATGATTGATTTTAGATTTGAATATATGATCATTTATCATTGAAATTTTAATTATAATTACCCTTCGATCATAGGGTTAATATTAAGATTATACTCTTCGATTTCTGAGGATCGGTCTAAATTCATTATCTTAAGAAGTAT
Organism: Cymbidium sinense; assembly: GCA_021442155.1. Taxonomy (NCBI): domain Eukaryota; kingdom Viridiplantae; phylum Streptophyta; class Magnoliopsida; order Asparagales; family Orchidaceae; genus Cymbidium; species Cymbidium sinense. The sequence continues at coordinate 27,876,363 of CM038221.1, read as the reverse complement.
AATCCTTCAAAACCTTGTCCACTAGTTTGAACAGATGATGGGTTTGAGACTTTTCTTTTCGAGTTTGAATTTAAAGTTATGTCTGATTCATATCTTTATTATATACAATTAGCTTCTCAAATATTATTAATTTGAAATTTTTATAATATCAAATTTTTAGATTTTATTAACCCGGACCCAATTCGAAGACCAAATTGGGAAGTATAGTATCTGTTCTTTATTTTATATCTAACTTACACATGTCCCTATTGTTTGGACATTTCAACATATATACGAGTATATGTTCTTTTAAAATATTGTATGGACATTAAATGTCTAGTTAAAATGTAGGTTCAATTTATAAGTTTAGGATTTAATATGACATTTTTGGGTTTTGTTGCTTACGTCAGAAAACCAAACGGAAGTATAGCATCTGTTCTTTAGTATTTGACATGATGATTACTTCAACATGCATGTAAGTATCTGTTCTTTTAAAAATTTTGCATGGACATTAGGATGTCTAAGTTGAAGTTTATATGTCAAATTTTGATTTTTTGAGTTTTGTTAACCCGGACTCGGTCCGCAGACCAAACCGAGATATGTAACATCTATTCTTTATATTTGACTTAGTAATTACTCCAACATGCATACGAATATCTGTTCTTTGGGAGTTGTATGGACATTAGAATGTCTAAGTTGGAGTTTATATATTGAATTTTGATTTTTTGAGTTTTGTTAACCCAAACCCGGTCCGAAGACCAAACCAGGAAGTATAACATCTATTCTTTGGTATTTGACACGATGATTACTTCAACATGCATGTAAGTATCTATTCTTTTGAAAATTTTGCATGGACATTAGGATGTCTAAGTTGAAGTTTATATGTCAAATTTTAATTTTTGAGTTTTGTTAACCCGATCGGTCCGAGGACCAAATCGGGATTATGTAGCATCTGAGATAGAGATTGATATTCATCTAGGGGTATAACATGAACATTATTTAGGCTCGAACACCCTTACTTACATGAGAAATCAACAAGTAATAGGGATTGAAACTGAATACTTTGAGCCCTTTTGATCAAGTAAAATGTTGTTGACATAAGATAAAGACTGCCATTTATCTGAGAGCATGTTATGAATCCCGTATAGGCCAAATACCCCTTTTTTATGCAACAAATCAGCAAGGGATATGAGCTGAAATAAATATGTTGGAAGCCTATTTGATCAAATGTAAGGTAATAGACCAAACATAGACTTAAGCCTTTTCATTGGAAATATGATATGCATATTATGCCCCCTTTATGTCATAAATCAAAGGGTATAGAGCTGAAATAAATTATTTTGGAAGCTATTTGATCAAAATGGGGTAATAGACCAAACATAGACTTAAGCCTTTTCATTGAAAATATGATATGCATATTACTTTGGCCAAAAACCCCCCTTTTATGTCACAAATCAGCAAGGGTATAGGGCTGAAATAAATTATGTTGGAAGCCTATTTGATCAAATGTGAAGTAGTGGACCCTAAATAGATATAGACATTTGTTTTATGCTAAGAAACCCTTTCTCTATGTGAAAAATCAGCAAACATAAAGGGGTTGAAATGAATCATTTTGAAGCTGATATGATCAAATATAAAGTAATAGGCCTAAAATGAACTTAGGCACTTAATTTGGGCTAATAACCCTTTCTCTATGTGGCAAATCAGCAAACATAAAGGGGCTAAAATAAATCATTTTGAAGCTCATATGATCAAATATAAAGTAATGGGCCTAGAATGAATTTAGGCACTTGATTTGGGCTAAGAACCCTTTCTCTATGTGGCAAATTAACAAACATAAAGGGGCTGAAATAAATCATTTTGAAGCTCATATGATCAAACATAAAGTAATGGGCCTAGAATGAATTTAGGCACTTGATTTGGGCTAAGAACCCTTTCTCTATGTGGCAAATCAACAAACATAAAGGGGTTGAAATAAATCATTTTGAAGCTCATATGATCAAATATAAAGTAATGGGCCTAGAATGAATTTAGACACTTGATTTGGGCTAAGAACCCTTTCTCTATGTGGCAAATCAGCAAGCATAAAGGGGATGAAATAAATCATTTTTTGAAGGCTCATATGATCAATCATTTAGTAATAGGCCTAAAATAAATTTAGGCACTTGCTTTGGGCTAAGAACCCTTTCTCTATGTTGCAAATCAACAAGCATAAAGGGGCTGAAATAAATCATTTTTTGAAGGCCCATATGATCAATCACCCATAGCCCATGTTTCTCTTGATAAGGGGGAGGAGAAGATAAAGATATGAGTATATGTCATATGTCATTTAAAAGAGGCAAGTGGATTAATTAAAATCTACCTCCTTCACATGCAAGCTCATGACAAATGGGGCATAAGTACCCATTAAATTTTATTAAGAAGATAAGACAAAAAGAGTTTATTTTCCCTTTAAATCCATTCCTCCTTTTTTTTATGACATTAAGGGAAGTGATAATGATGCACAAGGGCATGCCACATGTCCATGCATGTGCATGTGATATGACAAATGACATGAATTTAGATGATTTTCCTTGCATGCAACTTATGACAAGGCCCTTTATGTGTCGATGCCATAAGATAGATGAAAAAGAAGGAGAAGCCTATAAATAAGAGAGGGTTCACCTCTCATGAAACTTCCTATCTTCCTCTTCTCTTTAGTACTACTAGTCCAAGTTCTTTCAATCTTGCAAAGAGGGTTAAGTTGTGCCACATAGACTTGTAAGTTCTCTTTCGACAATTTTTCTATTTTGATATCTTCATGATAGGTGTCATGCCATATAGTAGATTTAATTTATTTCATATGTATTTGCTTCATGTTTTCACTATGTCTCATGGATGTATGTGAATTATGGTGGGAATGATAAGTAAAGTAGGGGAGGTAATTATGTTTGAACACATGTCTAATGTGTATTTCATAACATATCAAGCTAAATAGAATCCTAAGAGCATTTCACATTGTCATAATGGACAAATAAGAAAATAGCATGATATAGAAATTCAACACATAAGCATTTATATTAACCACTTTATGTCATACTTGCTACAAATAGGATAGCTTTCATTAAATAGAGATTGAAGCATAAGTATTCATATATGACCTAAAGAAGCATTTTAAGCCAATATGTTAACTAAGCATTTCATCCTTTCTTTTCTCTCTCCTTTTTTTTAAAGAAAATTTTGACCTCAGATGTCATCCCACTAGACTAGGCCTTCCCACCATGCCAAGAAAGATGCATGGTATCGTGAGACACCTTGGCCATAATTTTGATTGCCCACCATGCCAAGAAAATGGGTTAGCATAGCTAAGTTTCCACCATGTTGGAGAAACATGGTAGTACTTATAGTAATGAATTTAAAGCTTGCATTTGCATAATAAAAAAGAAGTTACTTGCATATATTTAATTAAGAGCATAATAATCAAAATTTATAACAACCTCTCCCCACATGTGGGGTTTGCCATGAACTACTACACCAAGAAAGGCATACATGGGTGGATGTCATGAGACACCACGGCCAAAATTTTGATAGTATAGCATTTCCCTATTAACAAGATATTAAAATGATAGAAACATGCAAATATGCAAGAATGAAACCCATAAAGGAAAGTAAACAATTTCAGATTTTGGAGTTTCAGATTTTGGGGTTTCATAACACCCAAGCCCTTCTGCTTTTAAATTTCATATTTCATCATTTTCTTTTGTAGGTAAGAAAGACAATTTCAAAAAACATTAACTCCTCCATATGATAAGAACATAGGGTTGAGGATAGAAAATACATTTAGCTTAGGGATTCTATTTTCTATGCGGAATTATTTTCAGCAAGATAAAAGTATAAATATGCATAGGAAACAACAAGCAATCATGACATTAGGGCTTAGGATTTAAACCATACTTGAAAACCTTCTCTTCCTTAATTTCAGATTTCACTTTAATCATGTGCAAGAGACAAAACAAATGAAATCCATAGGAGATAGTATGTAGTATGACATAGCCCCTTTGATTAAAATGATTTCAGCATGTATCATACTTTTTTTTTAAAAGCAAATCTGATTCAATTCAGTAAGTAAATATGATTTTAGCAAACACAATGCCTACTAATTAATGAAACAATGCAATTTCTACTTGATAATAGAAATTTCAGCAAGTTAAGACAACAAATTAATAGTTCCTCCCTTAGGTAGAATAAACTAATAGCTTCCTCTCTTTCGTAAACACACATTCAACAATTTCTCCTTTGATAAAAAAAATGATTTCAAGCAATTTCCCCATATCCAGAAATTTTTTTCAGCAAGCATTATGCTTTTAGAAAACAAATTAATAGCTTTCTCCATTTTGTAAACATGAATTCAACAATTTCTCCTTTGGTAAAAATGATTTCCAGCAATTTTCCAATTTGTAAACATGAATTCAACAATTTCCCCTTTGGTAAAAATGATTTTCAGCAATTTCCCCAATTTGTAAACATGAATTCAACAATTTCTCCTTTGGTAAAAATGATTTTCAGCAATTTCCCCAATTTGTAAACATGATTTAACAATTTCCCCTTTTGTAAACACAATATTTTAGCAAACAACACACTTCAGATAAGAAATTAATAATTTCCCCCCTATCATAGAAATGATTTCAGCAAGCATCACATTTACTGGAAAATAAATCAATTTGATTTCCCTTATGTATAACCAATTCCAGCAAAGTAGCATCGTAACTATGCCTAAAAGATAGCATGCAACACAACATTGGGCCATACATCATCCCAAAGCATTTCAGCAAGATAAACACTATAAAATCCATAGATAATAGGAAATAAAATGAGATTTGGGCCATACATCATCCTAAATCATCTTTTCAAAAAAATAAACAACTTAATTTCATAAATAAAAGCAATAAGCATGAGATTTGGGTCATACTCATCCCAAATTCTAAATGAAACTTTCAATGAATTTAAGCATGACTTTAAGCATATTTTGCAAAACCCCAATTTCATGATACATAAGAATAAGCAGGTTAGAGAGAAATGACCGGAGGTGTTGATTTGCTAAAAGAAGAGAAGGATTTCAAGTAGGTTCTAACACTCAACTCGGTCAGGCTCGAGAGACACAGTCAGAAGAAGTGAGGGATGAATGAATGGCAAGGTTGATTCGAGCTCCTTGATCGAAAGGAGAGAATCGTGAGATCCACGAGAACCAGCCACCTAAAGTCACGTGAGGAGCGATCAAGTGAGGAGGATCGTGCCCTAGAGCTTGATCAACCGAGAAGAACGAAAAGGTTTTCATGAGAGGAGAGAATCACGAAGGGGAAGAGCGAGTGATAGCCTAAGAGGAATTTCATGTAGAAGAGAGAGTCATATTCCTTTCGGCCTTTAGAGCTGATGGTTGCCGATAGAATCAACGGCGGTCATTTCATTGGTAAGAGCAGGTTAGGTAAGGATAATGGGGTTAAGAGATTAGGCTAATTGCAAACTAGTTTAATAATTAAGGTAATTAGCCCTAATCACATAAATTTTGATGAATCATCCTAATAATAAACCCTAGCAATATGGGTGTTAATTTTAGTTATTTAGTTGTCTAGAATGCACGATCGATTTCTCAAGAATCGCAAGCAAAGTTGGCGGCGATCGTAGTGAAATAAGGTTAAATTATGCGATCATGCTCAAATTTCGGCCTTCGCACACTTTGCCCGATCGATGGAATGCATCGTTTGATAGGTTTCATATTTGGCGATAAGCCGTCAATTTGAAAGAGGTTGTTCGTCATCGAGGCTTCGACTTTGATATGCGCAATTTCATTATTAAAATTGATTTTAATTATTTGATCGATCATTAATGGTTCAATATTTGTTATTCTTAATTTTAATATTTTTGATTACAAAATTTTCAAATTGCAGCAAATTAGATCGATCTCGATCGCGATTAGGGGGGTGTTAAACTCTATGTCATTTATTTAAGTTTAAATGAAACATAGTTATAGGTTAATATCGGGTATGTTAAGTTCCCTACAGGGGCAAGCCCCCATAGTTAATTACATCCTAAAGGATGGGATTCCTTAAGAAAATGCTCGATTAAGGTAAATGATTATTATCTTTGAAGATTTCATTAGGAAAAGACTATCAATTGATTGGTTTTATTTTGAAGATCAAATGAGATTGATCAAAAAAAGATTTATTATCGAAGCCAAAATAGAAGATAAGTAGAAAATGCCCACGATGCTAGAACTAGCGAGCATCTCAAACTATCCAACGGTTGGGCTTTACATTTTTGAAATTGATTTAGTTTGTTTGAGTTACATTTTCATTAGAAATTTAGGACTTATGATTCCTTAACACAAGATTAAGGAAATGCCTAAGATGTGAGGAATTATGTTTATGGCCTATAAAGGGGAGAAGCAACCTCAGAACCTAAATCTAGAGAACTTTGGTGAGGGCCGAAAGCACAACCTAAATCTAAAACAAAAATGAGTATTTGGTTTGCCTCCATAAGAGAGGACAAACAACCGGGCAACTTAGACTTACAACCGCCTAGGAGTGGCCGCCAACTAACTCCTCTCACAATTTTAAATTCATGTAAGCAAGTCTTTATGCTTATGCAAGATAAAATTTATATTTAGAAAGACTAAGTCCTTAAACTCACTCCCTAAAGAGACTAGATCATGTAAAGGGACATGCTTCAAATGACCTAAATCTAATGCAATTCAAATTTCATTTTATTTTCATTTTTGGATAATTATTTTGACTCAGGCAAATAGGATTCATATGACTAATGCATGTGAAATAAAGTTATTGGCCAAAATAAACGAGAAGGGAGGAGGTGAGTTTTTACCATGGTTCTCAAAGGTCAAGCCAAACTTCTCTAGCAAAGGTAAAAGCCCTCCAATCAAGAGTGAAATAAGATGCATTTGTGCATGATATTATAAAAGAAATGCTCATATAGCTAAGGGGTTACTAATTCTTTTATCTTGATTTCAAACTTAAGCTTTAGGTGAGGTTATGAGTTGTTTAATTTTTAATTTGAGTTATTAAATTAGGTAAAAGATTTATTTTTTCCTAAAGAGCCTAATCCACATTTAGACCATACATAAATCAAGAAAGAAACTAGAAAAATCATGCCACTTAATACAAAAGCTAAATAAATCATCAATCAATTTATAAAGCTAATCGCAAAAAGAATAAAAGGCCATTGTGGTCGGGCACCATCGCACAAACCCGAAAATATCAAATGTGGGTAGCCGAGCTCTACCCTTATATAACTTGGATTATAAATGAATTAAATTACAATTAAGCAAGGAATTCATTGTTATGGGGGTCTTCAAGCATTATTTCTTCTTTCTTTTTTTCTTATTTCTTCTTCTTTTCTTCTTTCTTATTCTTTTCATCTTTCTTCTTTGGTTCCTTCTTTTGGTTGGTTGGAAGGTAGATGCTCTAAGGCTCCACATAGTGCATAATATAGGATCTTATAACCAATGCTCATCCTAATCCCCATGACAATTATTCTAAAATCCGAATTGCACAAATTTACATGAAAAGGAAAAATGAAAATCTAACTAATACCTGCAAAATAAAAGTTAGCTAAAATAAACCACACAAATCCCAAGCATGTACATTGGACTTATCACCCCACACATGGGTGACTATGTCCGTCCTATTGGATTATTCTTAGGGGTATAAAGCACTATAAGCAAAAATATTTATATTTTTATTTATGATAGCACCCCCTTAAGCACAATTCCCTATAGAAAAGATTAGTTAGACTAAGAGCATCCAACCATTCATTCTACGAGTACCTTAACATCCAGTCTAAAATATATATCACAAAATAAAACAAAACATCAAACCATGCACTGTCCTAACCTAAACCTAGAAGTGGTGACTTAGGCTAATGTGTGTGCTTTGAAGGTTTATGTGGTAAGCTTAGCTATGACTTTATGTTCAAATTTTCTAAATGTGAAAACATGTTCAACTTAGAGGAGGGTTTCATTTATGTTGTTTAATTATTTTGGGTTAATTTTGTTTCATGTTTTGATTAAGTTCAAATGAATCCTACAATTAATTACTAAGTTATGAAGAGAGGGAAAGAGAAGAGAAATTCTCTTTCCTTCCTTAACCTAAATAATTTTTAAAGTAGATTCACATTTTATTTTTATTTAGGTGAATGTTTTGATCAAATATTTTAATTAAATCTAAGTTTAGAAGAACTCTAAATAAACCTATTCAAAAAGAAAGACATTTTAAGATTAATTAAAATGAATCAAAATTCACATAACACATATTACTTCATTTCTTTCCGAACATGTATAACATGCCATATATGAATCCTAAACATATCTATATATGCAAATGAGAATATTTAACATACTTTATGATACATGCTAAGTAATCCATTTAAAGAAATTTAGTAGTTGAATATGCATGATTTTTCTTAAGTAGAAAGGGGTTTCCTTACCCAAATTTTCACATATACACATGAAAGTAAGAAAGGCATAAGTGAGTACAACGCCATTGTTAACTAGAGGTGTAAGGTACAAGACCTACTTAGGGCTACTTAAAGCCTCACAACATCGGGGTTGTTTAGACTAATATACCACTTTCCTTAAATACAAACATGTGTATAAAAGAAATGAAATGAAAAAGAAGAATGCAAAAGTTATATTAATGGGTTTATTTTATTTATGCAATTTATGTATGCAAGTATAGGTAGCCCTTCTCAGGTGGCAGCATAGGGATGAATAGGATATGGAATTAGGTGAGTATTAGGTCCTTTTCAAATGAACCATATATCTCACCAAATTCTATTCAAAGCTTTACCAACATAAGAGAGAAAGGTAGCTTATACTAATCATTCCTTTATAATCTTTCACATGCAAGCTCATAATTAAAATATAAGTAGCATACTTTTAGATTTGATATTTGATTTATATGTTTTTAAAAAAATAATTTGAATTTAGTAGTGATAATAGCCATTCATATTTCTACTTTAGCAAACACATGCAAATTTGACATAAAGTAAATAATTTCATTTTTGAACTTGAATTTAAAAAATATGGATGCATGAGACCACATGACATACAAATTTAACATGTTGGGAATGACTCAAAGTAATGAAAGCATGTAAACAAACTCACTTTAATTAAATCTAAAGGCATCATTAAAGAATAAGAAAGTTTAAAATAAATCTAAGTGTATTCAATGTGATTTTTGTTTAGTTTGAAGTTTGATTTAATTTTGAAATGGTGAGTTGAGTTTGCTATTCCTAACCTATTCTACATGTGTTTGATATTTTAGTTTAATTTTTAGATAATTATATCCATTTTTCTGTATTAATTAGGTTAAGGTATTAATTAAATAACTTAATTAACCCTTACCACACCACCTTAGAATTAATCAAATAATTATGAGCAATGAGATGACATAAAACTCACAAGAATTTAAATTTGTAATGCAGCTAATAAGAAAAAGGCCTAATATAATTTGGCTCATAATTAAAAGTTAATTAAGCTAATGGGTTTAGCTTAAGTAATTTCAAAACACCCTTTCACACATATGAATTGGGTTTTTATTTCTTTAATTAAACTTAGGTTAATAAACACATAAGTATCTACCCAAAGTAGATTAATTAAGTTTTGAAAGTTTTTAAAATTTTTTAAAAATTAATTAAGGAGATAATTAATGAATTAACCCTTAATTAAGAGAAGATTAAGGAAAGAAAAGGGGGTTTAGGGAATAGCTTAGGAGAAATGCCCCAAAATTATTCCCTAAACCTTCTATATTGGATCTGACCTTAATCAACCCTAATCATGGATTAAAATCACTAATCATACCTTAATTATCCTTAATTAAGTTAAGGGAGTAATTACAAAACCCATATGTAATTCTCCTAATTAAGCCTTCAATAAATCCCAAGAAAATTAGGGGAGGCAGTCATCCCTATACCCAGAGGCTTTATTAAAAGGTAATTAGTAAAATGAACTCTCCAATAAAACCCAAAATTAGAGGAAATCATAATCCAAAATCCATTGAAATTAATTTTAAAATATTCTAGGTTGAATTATCTTTCCATAGGATTTTATTTCATATTTTTTGAATTTTATTGAGAGAGTTATGACTTTTAGAAGATCCCTTGATTAATTAATTAAAGCATTTTCACTAATCATCCTACTCACGGCGATGCGGTGGCGTAATCGTCGCTTTACATGTGTCGCAGACTCAGTGTCAAATCAAAAGTGTGACGGTGAATGCACTTTGATCTCTGCCGTCCGATCAAAGATGGGATGGCTAGAGATCTCCCCGCGATTTTAAAAGGGATAAAAGAAATCTAAACGTGGGAATTATCTCGGCCATCCATCCAAAATGCGTGGATGGATGGCTGAGATCTCCCAAGTTCTTCCCTCTTGATCAACAAGAGGCATGATGATCAGAGGAAGATCGAGCTTGAGTTGGGAAACAAGACTTAACACCATCTAAAGCCAAAGCGGAAACATCCAACGGTGGGATTTGATTGAAAATTCTCTTCACAAAGGACCAACACCTCCTATGCTTGGTCGAAAATCTCATACCACTCAGATCACTCAATTCCTTGGAGGAGCTTCATCTGGTTGAGACGAAGCTTTGTCAGAAGAATGAGCTCTTGAGGTTATGTGAAGTGCTCTATGGACCAACTCCCCTTGCTCCCCTTTTCGGCTTTGATCCAATTCAATTTCTCCTTGCAATGGGAACTCCAATGGAAGCTTGGGTGCACTCGACTTAGCTCCCTGATGAAGTATGTAAAGGCAATTGAAGTGAATTTGGTGAAGAGGAAGTTTAGAAATGAGGAGCTCCCTATTTTCTAAGAGAAAGTTTGATTTCAATTCCCTCCTAAGAAGCTTTGTTAGTCGAATTGAGGAATGACCATTTTGAATTCAATTAGGGGGAGCATATCTCCCCCCTTGAAGGATTGGGAGAGGGATTTGGAGTAAGCCATTTTGCCATTTTGATCTAATTGATCATAATGGGAGGGTTGTTTGAATAGTTAGATGCTTGCACATGATTGGTTTGAGGCCTTGAGTGGAATGCCAACCTCCCATGTGCTTGAATTTGAGTGGGAGAGGGAGTTTGAATTTGGAGTTTTAACCCATAGGGTCGGGTTTAGTCTTAGGGCCAATTGGGCTGACCCAAACCCATTAAGTTGGGTGCACCACTCTACATTAGGTCCCCTTGAGCTATTAGGAAAGCATCAAGTGGATATGAAGAGGGCATGACCAAATTATCCATGGATTAAGCCAAAAATTTGTTCTATGGCCTAGGGGTAGGATGGTCATTTTGCTAATTTTTAACTTTGGATATGTTGGGTGTGTGGAGAAACTAGGTTTGGCCAAGTTTCATGAGATTTGAAATTCATTTGATAGGGTTTGACTCATGTTGACCCATTTAGGTCAAAATGGGTCAACTTGGGTCAAGTTGACCAATTGGTCAAATTGGGTCAAACCAAGGGTTGGGTCAAGTTCATATGACCATTTGAAATGTTTGGTGGCTTTGGTTTGATTCAATTTGGTATAGTTTTGAATTTGGCTCATATGACTTCATTTAGGTCAAATGGGTCAAGTTAACCTATTTGACCCATTTGACCTATTTGGGGTAGGCTAAGGGTAGGTTTAGGTTAGGTTAGTCATATGGAGTGGATTGATATCTTTGTTTCCAATCAATTTTGGTTATGTTCAAATTTGGCTCAACATGACCCCTTTAGGTCAAGTTGGGTCTAAGGTCAATTGGGCTAGGTTAGGTCTAGTTGGCCAAGAGACTTTGGTCAAGTTCCACAAGTGATTTGGAATGAACTTGACCCATTGGTTCCAATCAATTTGGCTTAGATCAAGTTTTGACACATTTTGAATTTTTAGGTCAAGTTGGGTCAACTTTGGTCAAGTGGCCAATTGGGCTAGGTTAGGCTCAAATGTTGGCTTTGTCAAGTTCAAACATAGGTCATGAATGAACTTAGTTCATTGGTTTCAATCAATTTGGCCTATGGTGGAATTTGGCTATGTTGGGTTTCATTTTGGGCTAAGTGTTGACTTGGTCAACCCTTAGGTTTGACTTAGTTTGACCTAATTTAGTTGATTGATTATCCCATGATGATTGTTGATCATGATGAGAGGCATATGTGAGTTTGGTTCAATCCAATTTGGTTAGGATTAGAATTTGGCTCATAAGAGTACTTTATGAGTGATTGAAGTTTGTATTTATATATGAGTTCATGATTGTAGGGTTGATTGAATCATGAAGGAAAATCAAGAGTTTGGCTTGATTTGAAATTGATTTAGCTAAGTTCAAGATTTTGACTTGAAAGGCTTAGGTTGGATTTTGAGTGGATTTAAGTTTGATTTTTGGAAGTGATTTTGATTATTTGAATATATATTTCATTTATATATGTGAATATAAATGAGAACATAAATTGATCATGAGAAAATTTCAAGGGTTTGAAGTGATTTGATCATGACTTAGGCTAAGTCCATTAAGAAGGATTTAAAGGACTTAGGAAAATTTCATGAAGTTTGGAGTTTGAATTTTTGAATTTGGTTTGATTGGTTTATATTTATATTTCATTTATATATATGAATATAAATGAGGATATATATGAATTATGAGAAAATCCCATGACTTTGAATTGATTTGATCATGATAGGATAAGTCCTTTAATGGAAAATTAAGAGACTTAGGAAATTTTTAGGTTGAGAATTTAATTTGGGGATTTGATTTGATTGATTTATATATATATATATATATATATATATATATATATATATATATATATATATATATATATATATATATATATATATATATATATATATATATATATATATATATATATATATATATATTTCATTTATATATGTGAATATAAATGAGAATATAAATGAGTTTTGAGAAAATCCCATGAGTTTGAATTATTTTGACGATGATTTAGGCTAAGTCCAATAATAAAAAATTAAGGGACTTAGAAAAATTTCATGAATTGATTTGAAATTTTGAGTTTAGTTTGACTGATTTGAATTTATATTTCATTTATATATGTGAATATAAATGGAAATATAAATGAATTATGAGAAAATCCTTAAAGATTTGATATGGTTTTGATCATAATTTTGGTTAAGTATTTAAGGGAAGATTAAGGACTTAGAAGGATTTGGACTTAGAAATTTTGATGGATTTTGATCATGGGTTTCATTCATAGACTTCAATCATGGAGTTGATTTGTATTTGGAGAAAATCAAATAAGATTGATTTTGAGTTTGACTTGAAAGAAGGAAAGTGAGGAATGGTTTAAGCTAAAGGGTAGAAAATTTTCCTAACACCCCTAAGGCATGACCTATTCCTATGATTAACTCTTCTAAGTCTTCTAGGGCTAGGTTGAGTGTCCACCTAATCACTAGATGGGTCTTAAGACTAAGGAACTCTTAAAGTCTAAAAGAAGTCCTATGTCTAAGATGGAGGGATTTAGTGCTCATTCTAAAAAAGAGGTCAACATCGCCCTAACATCCAGACTAAAATATTACGTCACAAAATAAAAGTAAAGCATCAAATCATGCACTTCCCTAACCTAAAGCTAGAAATGATGACTTAGTCTAATGTGTGTGATTTAAGGTTTATGCAGTATGCTTAGCTATGGCTTTAAGGTATAAATTTTTCTAAGTATGAAAAATGTTCAACATAGATGGGTGGTTTCAATTTAAGTTGTTTAGTTATTTTATGTTAATTTTATTTTGTATTTTTTATTTGGTTTAGGTGAATCCTATTATTAATTACTAAGTTGTAAATAGTATCAAAAAGCTTCATGAACTGTGCTGCCTCGCAAATTATTCTTAGGCTTGTTCATTAAAGCTTGTTCTAACACCTAACAAATATTTCAAGCTCGATTTAGAAGAACATGAACAATATATTGTCTGTTCGTATTCGGCTCAAATTAGCTTGAAATTAATAAATTTATTAAAATAATTTTAAAATATAATCATATAAATAATATATTTTTATTATTTTGTGTTATATAATTAATTTAGTTAATTAATAAGAATTTTTTGAATTAAAATTTAAGTTCAATAAATATTTTAAAATTGAATTCAGTTAAATTGAATCTTAACCGTTAACAATTTAATAAATGGCTAATATCATCGTATGGATTTTAAAGATTAAGCATCCACTGTTCGATTGGCTCCATCCATCGATTAAACCTAATATCCTATTCCTCTACGGCTCTCCGACTCGAAGTTCTCAACTTCATCTCTACGCTATCTCGATGAGAATGACTCGCTTCTTGCTAGGATTTGGTTTTGGTCATTCCGTCGTGGCCCACGCTACCTCTCATCTTAAAACCTTCAGAGTTTGGAGCCTCGATCATCTCTGTTTGTACAACTTCATCTTTACTTCTCTTTATTCTTTTGCTCCATTTTAGAGATTCTAATGATGAGTCTGGAGTTAATTTTTCTCAGTATTTCTAGTAATGATCATGCGGCCTACGGGTTTTAAGATGCAAACTAGAATAGTTGTATTTCTAAGGTTTATGGGTTTGGCTCCTCTGAAAGTTTCATCTATTTGTTTGACTGTGTTTAGCCAGGGTTTGTGGATTTTGCTCCTTTGCGAGTTTACTCTACATTTTCATCTCCTTATCGACTGATATTTAATATTCGAAGTTCGGTTGGAAATATTTTTGTTGGCATGTTGCAGTTTCACCTTCACATATTTATCGGCTGATATTTAATATTCAAAGTTTATTTTCATCTCCTTTGCGAGTTTACTCTTCTTCTTCTTTTTGTTTAGAGTTCCCCCTAATTTTCTCTAGTTCTACAGTTTTGTTTGTTTTGAGGCTTCAATGTTGCTCAGATAGTAGTACTTCAAGCTCTTCAATTTCTAGTGGATCTTCAAAACTAGCAGTTGATGTGCCCTTTGCATCAAATTTTGATTGTATGTTAGAATTTGTTGATTTTATTGTTGCTTCTAGTTCTATTCAGCCATCAAAATATGATTTGCAAACTTATTTGGAGGAGGGATTATACTTGTGCAATAATGAGTCGTTTGATGTTCTCGAATGGTGGAAGATGAGTACTCTCAAGTATCCAATTTTATCCAAAATGACTAAGGATGTTTTAACAATTCCCATAACCACTTGCATCCAATCAGAGTGTTGGTGGTAGAGTTCTTGATGATTACATGAGCTATTTATCTCCAAAAATAGTCAATGCACTTGCTTGTACAGCTAGTTGGATTAGAGGTGTTCAGCCCAACATAAAAAATCCTTTGGTACTTTTCCAACATAAAAGCAATCTATTTAATATATCTGATAAATTTCATTCTCTCATTATCTACTTTTATTTCAGCAAGAGTTAATGGAGGAGGAGAATCTTTATGTGAAACTTCCAAAAAATGCTTAACAATGGAGAAGGGTACTAAGCACCAATATATCATCTCACATTTACTCTTTCCAATCTAATTTTCATTTATGCTGTTAATTTGGACTTATATTTGTGTCTTTAATTTGGAATTTACAACAGTTATTTAATTTGACATATATTTGTGCTATTTAATTTGGATTATAGTTGTCGCTATAATTATGTTTATGTTTCATGATTTGAGATTATTTTTTGTTGAGATTATTCTGACATGTTGTGTGCTCTTCCTCCTGGGTTGTTGGTTGACATTTTGGTCGCTTTGTAATTTTTTTTTGGGGCACTGGCTTGGGTGATTCTAGCTTGGTTTCTGTGACTATGTCTTGGGTGATATATGTAAGGATGACTTTTGGGGGGCTGCTGGTTGGCTTTATCTTTTCTTTCTTGGATTGATGATGACTCTTTGGATGTTTCCTCTTGGGTCATTGGTTAACATTTTCTGGCTTTGTAATTTGAGGTTGGTACTGGTTGACATTATGGGATAGGGGGGCTACTGTCTTGGGTGTGATTCGCTTGGTTTCTATCTTGCCTTTGGTTTCTATGACTATGTCTTGGGTGATATCCGTGATGACTTTTGAGTCTTGGTTTTATCTTTTCTTTCTTGGTTTGATGAGTACTATTGTGTGCTCTACGATGTTTCCTGTTGGGTCATTGGTTGACATTTTTGCTGGCTTTATAATTAGGGGGGAGGTGGTTATCGACATTATGGGATTGGGGTCACTTTGGGTGATTCGGGTTTTTTGTTTGCTTTGGTTGCTTTGGTGATACTCTGCTACTATTTTGCTTATTAATTCTTAAGAGTTAAAATGGTAAGATCACATTCTACACTTACTCATGTCACTTGTGATATTACACATTAATGGGCTATGATGGAAAACTAAATAGATGTATGATAAACTTAAAATGATGTATGTATTTTCAAACATTCAATTTAATTTTTTTGTGATTATTTGTTGTTATATTATGTACAAATTTTTTTAACATTTTTTCCCACCACTCATTCTAATTTTAGTTTATTCAATGTTCATTTCATTTTTTCCTACACTTACTATTATTAATCTTTCATTTTATCAATTTTTGAAAGTTTTAAATTCACAATGACCACCAAGCTATTGACGCATCAATGATTATTTATTTTAATTTTAAGCATTTATAATATTTATTTCATATTTTCTTACTTTTATTTACATGAAGTAAAGATTATTATTGAAGATTCAAGGTTGGTTAGAGTCTTGAAAGCTTGAAGACTTGAAGGATTGAAGCTATGGATGGGAAATTGAAATTTGGAAATTGTAATATCACTATTTTGTTAGCTTTTATTGAATCAAATTGTTACTTGTATATGATCATGTAAATTTTTATGTTAAATTTATTCTAATAAGTTGTAAATTTGTAAATTGTATAATATGAGTAAATAGCTTAAAACCGTATTCACTTTCATAAAAATAAATATTTCGATTGTAATTGTATATCTTTTAGTTTCAATTAAATAAATTTTTTACTTAATTTTGCTAATATTACTTAATTATTTTATTATATAAATAATTTTTTATTGTAAAACTTTTTTGATTGTTATATATTTTGCATATTTTAGTTTCAATTTTTGTCAATATTACTCACTTTTTACTATATAATATTCAATTAAATAAATATTTTTAACTTTTCAAATTTTTTTAATTTTAAATGAAAATTAAAAAAAAAAATTATTAAAATATAAAAATCAGCCAATTAGCTAACACGAGCCAAAAAATGAACATTAAATAATTTGAAAATACCTAACACTCTATAAGCTATTTTGAACATGGTTTAATTTAACAATAAAATAAATAAACGAATAACATGACCAATTCAAGCTCGCTCATTACCTAGTTGTAATAGAGAAAGAGAAGAGAGAACTTCTCTTCCTTCCCTACTAAGTAAATTCTAAAGTAGATTCATGTTTGATTTTATTTAGCGAATGTTTTCTTATGTGTTTTAGTGAATCTTAAGTTTAGAATAACTCTAAACAAACCTATTCAAAAGGAATGACATTTTGAAGATTAAGTAAAGTGAAATAATATTACAAAACACACACCATTTCATTTCTTTCCCAACATATATAACATGCATATGAATGAATAAGCATATCTATACATACAAATGAAATATTTTTAACTTTAATGATGCTAAGTAATGTTACGAGAAATTTTGGATACTTTATGATGCATGATTTTCATTAAGTAGAAAAGGGTTATTCTTTTATCCATTATTCATATGCACATGTGCATGTATGAAAGGTATAAGTCAGTATGGAATCATTGTTAGCACTATGTGCATGTGCATGTATGAAAGGTATAAGTGAGGATGGCATCATTGTTAGCACCTATTCAAAAGGAATGACATTTTAAGATTAAGTAAAATGGAAATAATATTACAAAATAAGCCATTTCATTTCTTTCCCAACATATATATACATGAATATGAATGAAAGCATCTTATACAATGGAATGTTTATCACACTTTAATGATGAATGTTAAGTAATGTTACGAGAAATTTTGGATACTTTAGATGCATGATTTTCAAAAGAAAAGGGTTATTCTTTTATCCTTATTCATATGCACATGTAATGTATGAAAGGTATAAGTGAGTATATTTCATTGTAATGGGTGCAAGGTACAAGACATAATTTAAATACAATAAAGGTTGTCAACTAATATACTACTTTCCTTAAATACATATGCATGTACAAAGAGATAAATGGAAAAAAAGAAGATGCAAAGTTTATGTTTATTTAATTTTGGTTTTTTATGCAATTATGTGTGTAAATGTAAAGATCCTTCTTAAGTTATAACATGGAAGAGGATAAGAGTAGATTTTGAGCAAGTGTTATATTCTTTTAAAAGAACTATACACTTTGCAAATCTTGTTCAAATCCATGTTAGGAGGAAAGAAAGAAAGAAAACATAAGACACATTTTTATATTCACATGCAAGCTTGCAAATAAAGTATAAGTAGCATACCTTTCCATTTTGATATTTGATTTATAAGTTTTTTTTAAAAATAATTTTAGATTTAATAGTGATAATAGTCATTCATATTTTTTACTTTAGTCAACACATGCAAATTGACATAAAGAAAATATTTCATTTTTAATTTGATTTTTAAAGGGATGGATGCATGATTTTCATATGACATACACATTTAGCATGCTAGGAAAGAAATAAAGTGATGAAAGCAATGTAAACTCATTCACCTAATTAATTCTAAAGACCTATGAAATAAGAAAGTTCAAAGTGAATCAAAGTTTGTTTAATGTGATTTTTGTTTTGAATTTGCTTTATGTTTGATTTAGAAATGTGAAAGAATGTTTTTGCTGGTCCTAACCATTTCCCCATATGTGAGTTAATTTAGTTTGTTCTTAGATCATTAGGTGATTTTTATATTTTATTTAGGTTAAGGTGTGAATTAAGTTATGTTAATTACCTTACCTACAGCATACTTAACCAAATAATTATGAGCCAATGGATGACATAAAATCACACAAAATTTAAATCAGCAATGCACCTAAGAAAGAAAGGGGCCTAATGCAATTGGCTCATGATTAATGATTAATTAAGCTAAACGGTTTAATTTAAGTACTTTCATAACCCTCTCACACATGTGAGTTGGATTTTGATTTCCTTAATGTACTTAGGTTATTGAACACCTAAGCACCTACCCAAGATGAATTAGTTAAGTTCTGGAAGGTTTTAGAATTTTATCAAATTAATTAGGTAGGTAATTAGTGGATTAATCCTTAATTAAATTTGGATTAAGGAAGAAGAGGGGGTTTAAGGAATAGCTTAAGGAAAATATCCCAAAATTATTCCTAAACCTCACTTTCATTTAAACAAATTAACTCAATCAAGGGTTAAACCACTAATTACACATAATTAGGCTTAATTATTTGAGTAATTAGGAATGAATCCAATTACCCTAATTAAATATTAATAAATCCCAAAAAAATTAGGGGAGGTAGAAGTCATCCCACTAAATACACATGAGAAGTTTGAGATTAATTAATGGAATAATCAGAGAGTAATTAGCCTATTACATTTGATAAAACTTTGTTTAATAACCTTGTTGAATTTTAATTTAAAATTATATCTTCAATAAAGTTAATATCTAATAACATTTTTGAGAATATTTGAATTTTGAGTTCTATGAAGCTAAAATGGATTTTGGTATTGATGTGGATGAGATTAATTTGGCTTCTCCCGCATTCGATTTGAAAATCAAAATGAAGAAGTTGAATGGTTTAGAGCTTGGGGAGACTTGATAATGGTTCCTCCGAGTTCCATAGCTCAATCCAATTGGAGATTGTTGAATTCAAGTGGAAATTATATCTCTAGGAAGATGGTCTGAAGAGCTTTGCCATTTTGATCAATACACCTATTTAATGGGTTTGAGGCCTTTAAGTCTAGATTTTTTTGAGAAGAGTGGAGAGCTTCCATGTGCTTAATTCAAGTGGAGGGATCCCATATGCTTATGTCCATGGGTTCAATTTGACCTTTATTGGTTTTGACCCCAATGGGTCATATTGATGTCCAATGAGACCATTGGTCTACTAAGAGGATGAGTGTCCATGAAAAGATGACCAAATTGAAGTGATTTTGATTTTAGGTTACCCACATGGCTTAGGTAAAATGATAATTTGACCTTGATTTCAATTTGAATATGTTTGATTTTGATAGGTTAGGCCAAGTTTGATGGGTGGAGTTGATTTGATATGATTTGGCTCATGTTGACCCATTTAGGTCAAAATGGGAAACAGGTCAGTTAATAAATTGGTCAAATGGGTCAAGCTAAGGGTTGGGTCAAGTTTATATGACCATTTGAAATATGTTGGCATCATTGGTTTGGTCCAATTTGATTTATATTTGAATTTGGTCATTTGATTTCATGTGGTCAAATTAATTTTATTTGACCTATTTGAATGGGTTGGTTTATGTTTGGTTAGTCATTTGAAATGGATTGGTATCTATGTTTTCAATCAATTTGATTTATATTTGATTTGGCTCAATTTGACCCTTTAAAGGGTCAAAGTTCATGTCAATTTATGTTGCCATGGCCAGTGGGCTTTGGTCAAATTCAACAATCATTTTGGAAATGAACTTGACCCATTGGGTTTCAATCAATATCAAGTTTTAATTTGGTTTTTGATTTTTTAGGTCAAGTTGGGTCAACTTGGTCAAGTGGCTAATTGGAGGTTAGCTCAATGACTTGGTCAAGTTCAAACATTGGTCATGAATGAGTTTTGATCAATGGTTTCAATCAATTTGGCCTATGATGGGTTTGGCTAGTTTAGGTTTCATTTTGGCTAAGTGTTGACTTGGGTCAACCCTTAGGTTTTACTTGGTTTGACCAATTTGGTGATTGATCATTTGATGATGATTGGCTCATAATTTGACTTAGGTGGGCTTAGTTTAATCAATTTGTTAGATTAGAACGGCTCATAGGGGAGTTTAGGTAACTTTGGTCAAGTGAGCCTAAGTGGGTCAAATGCTTGTCAAAACTTGATTTGATGATTGAACTCACATAGACTATGATTGAAATATAAATCCATTGGCAAGTGATTCAAATGGGGTTTGATCATTCAATTTCAAGTTCAAAAGGTGAACATGAGTTTGACTTGGGTTTGATTTTTGATTTGATTTTTGATTTGATGATTAAAGTTTATGTTTATATTTAGATTCATGATTGTAGGATTGATTGAATCATGAAGAAAAACCAAGAGTTTGGCTTGATTTGAGTTTCATTTGGCTAAGTTCAAGAATTTGACTTGAAAGGCTTAGGTTGAATTTTGATTGAATTTGGATTTGATTTTGGGTATGGTTTGATATTTTATATTTCATTTATATATGTGAATTGAATATAAATGATGAAAAATTTTATGAATTTGAAGTGATTTAAACTTGATTTGATTTAAGTCCATAAGAGATCAAGGACTTATGAAAAGATTTTTGAATTTTCATTTAATTTTTTTGGTTTAGTTTTGATTGATTTGAATTTATATTTCATTTATATATGTGAATATAAATAAGATATAAATGGTTTGTGAAAATTTCTTGAATTTGAATTGATTTGATTTGATTTGAGCTAAGTCCATAGAGAATCAAAGGACTTAGGAAATATTTTGATTTGGATTTGAATTTTGAATTTAGTTTGATTGATTTAAATTTATATTTCATTTATATATGTGAATATAAATGGGTTGTGAAAAAATTTTATGAATTTGAATTGATTTAGATTTGATTTGGGCTAATTCCATAAGAGAGAATCAAAGGGCTTAGGAAATATTTTTTTTGAAGTTTGGAATCCAATCATGGGCTTCAATCATAATTTGATTTTGATGATTTATGATTTGAAAATTATTGAATTGGTTCAATTTGAGTTAGAGTTGGTTGATATGAATTTGAGTTTGACTTAAAAGAGTTGATTTAGTTGCTATGATTTTTAAGGCATGAAGTTTGACTTGGAAGAAGGAAGTGAGGATTTGTTCAAGCTAGGGTAGAAAATTTCTAACACCCCCAGGCATGACCTATTCCTATGGCTAACTCTTCTAAGTCTCTAGGGCAGGTTGAGTGTCACCTAATCACTAGATGTGTCTTAAGACTAAGGAACTCTTAAAGTCTAGAGAAGTCCTATGTCTAAGATGGAGGGTTGAGAGCTCATTCTAAAATGAGGTCAACAAAGGCAATAGGTGTGGTGTGACAAGGAACCCACATTGGTGTTGACCAAAATGATCAACAATGCTGATCACAAGCACTAAGAGATCTACTCCTAACCCAAGGTGTAAGGAATCAGAGCTTAGTGCAATGTGACTACTCATGTCAAAGACATAAGAGGGAAGGAGGAATCCACAAGGGATAGAGTATGTGAACCTTCCACTGGGAAGCGGTTCAAATCATCCATAAGGATGAGAGGTTTGATTTGATTCTCACTAGGAGAAATTGATGATTTAATTTGTTTTTATTTAATTGTGTTTATTTTGACTCCATGGATAGAAAAGTGAACTCTCTCTTGGGGAGACAAGTTCAAGTCATCCACAAGGAGAAAGGTTAGAAATCCTGGGGATTAGAATTGATCCATTTGGGAGCTAGAAAGATTGCATCTCACTAGGAGAAGCAAAAGATTTGATTTTGATTGATTGATATTTTATGTTGTTTTTTCATTTGAGGAGGAGGGTTTTGTTTTGATTTTTTTTGGATTTTGATCCCTATTGGTTTTGCGATGGATCCTTGGTAGAGCCATGGAGGCAGACTTTCAGTTACCAATCCAAAGGGGTAGTCTAAACACATAAGACTAAGCAACCAAGGGATGCCTTTTCGGTGCATGTAGGAAGAAAACATAGTGACTTACATCCTCCAAAGTAGGGACCTTGGTGAATTGATAAGGCAATAAATCAAACCAACCTAGGGCTATTGAGTGAATGCCATTGGGGACTTAAATCACAAAGATAGTCAAGATTAATTTCATTTTATTTATTTTATTTTGATGGATTCCATTGGTTTGCGATGGATCATGAGGGAGCTTATATTAGCCTAGACCTATCATTTACTAAACCAAAGGAGTAGCTTCAACCAAGGAGAACTATCAACCAAAGGGTGCCTTTGGTTTGCAATGATCAATTAGGAAGAAAGCATGGACTCACATCTTCCACTACAAAGACCCGGGTGATGGTTTCTTTGTCAAATTGAAGGTACTGTTGATTTGTGGTAGTCATGCTAGAAAGAATGCGTCATAGTCTTACATCTTCCAAAATGAAATGACTTTTGGGGTAACACTTGTGGGAAAAATAGATTAACGACTAAGCTATGGAGTGAGTATCGAGAGATTTATCTAACTAGGTTGTCTGATTCTGGAGTTCACGACCGAAGATAGATGCATTTGGGAAGGGACTTTGGGGCTTGAATTCTAATCCACAAGTGAATTATTTGTTTATTTATTTATTTGTTTATCATGACCTATTAGTTTGTGAGGATCAAACTAAGAAGAGCTATACTAGACATCTGATTTTTGAACCAAGGAGAATCTACATTGACAAATTCTCCAACCATGGGGTGGCTACTAGAAAAATGGTGTCCAATAAGTGTAAATGTCAGGATGATCCAAATAGAATGCCCATAGGAGAGGGCCACTAAGGGCTTGATCCAAAACCACGGAGAAGATGACATGTGGCTATCAAATAGGTGGCCAACTCAAGGAGAAAGTGTGGGGACTCACATCTACCAAGAGTGGTGTATCCAGGGTGAGTTGTTAGCATAGAACATCAACCAACTAAGGTGCGTAAGTTTGCAACAATCGCTAGGAAGAAAGCTGGGGACTCATCCTCTATGGTAGAATTAATTGCTGGGATAGTCTGTTTGACTCGACGGTGCCATCGATTGGGGTGACTAGGAATGAATGCCCGGACTTATATTGACTCAAATGTAGTGAGGAAAAGCCTCGGGGACTTATCCTAAACCTCAAATATACTCAACCTAGTTAGATCATGATGATTAGTTCAAGAAGAAAGCTGGGACTCATCCTCTTAAACAAAATCAACATGAGGTAGCTTATGGCATGAAGTCACCATACTAAGGTGCTTGGTTTGCAATGGTCAAGTTAAGAAGAAAGCATGGGGACTCACATCTTCCAAAAAAGTGACCACTAGGGTGACATACTAGCGAGGTAGCATGTAGACCCAACCTAGAGCAGCTAATAAGTGAGTGCCACAAGGGCTTGCTATCACATCAAATAGAGATAAAGATTTGTTTATTTTTTGTGCTGTGTTAAAGGGAATAAGATGCCTCTTGGGTTCTCTTACACTACCTTAAACATGTTGGGGATTTTGATGAAATTGTGCCATGGGAACAGAGGTGTTTGATTGTGAAAAGAATAGGATGCCTCGGTTCTCTTACACCTATCTAATGTATGGAATTCAGGTGTTTGATTGTATTTGCTTAAAATTTTTTTGGGGCTCTAATAATTCTAAAAGAATCATTAGACACTTCATAACTTCAGATGTTGAAAGAAGAGATTTTGATGAAATGGAATCAAATTTTATTCTTTTGTTGATAATTATTTTCAAACATGTGTTCTTCAAATAGAGCCCATTAATTGGAAGCATCGGTGTTCCCCTTTATAATCAATAAGGCGATAAGATCCTCCTTGGTAGGCCTTCTCTATGACATAGGGGCCTTCCCAAGTGGGTTCAAACTTGCCTCCCATCTTTTGATGGGCAATATTGGTCTCCTTAGACTAACACAAGTTCTCCTACTTGAAAGACCTAGGACTAGCTTATTGTGAGCTTGAATCATTTTTTGGCAACTTCGAGGTTACATGGTGGCGACTCTCCTCCAAACCTTGAGCTCTTCTAACCGTAACTTTGCATTTCTTTATAGTGATCTTGCTACCAATGCTATCCTTAGTGATGGGAGTTGAACTAAGGTAGAATGGACCCATACACTAAGGAAAATGGGTGGATTGAGTTGAGTTGGTATGTGTGGTGTAGGCTCATAAAGCTTCAAAGAACTGCTCTTCCACTATCATTTATTTTCATCAAGAGTCTTCTTTAGTATTTGGATGAGAGTTTTGTTGAATGCTTTTGCTAAACCATTTGCTCTAGGGTAGTAGATGGTGGAGTATCTCCAATCTATACCATGTCTTCTAACAAAGATGTTGATCTTGGTGCTTTTGAATGCAGTACCATTATCAGATATAATTCATCAAGGCACCCCAAACCTATATATGATGGTTTAAAACTAAAGCACATGTTGGTATGACCTCATCAAAGGCACCCCAAACCTGTATACGATATGATTTCTAAAAAACTAAAGCACATGTTGAGCTATGACCTCTCTGAGTGAGATTGCCTTCGTCCACTTGGAAAAGTAGTACGTGGTAGCTAAGATGATCCGATGACCCTTGGAAGAAGGTGGATTGATTGGACCCATAATGTCAGTACCCCAACACTCAAATGGCCATGAGGCCAATGTAGGGTGTAGAATGTTGGGTGGTTGATGTAGGACCACACCGTGTATCTAACACTGATGGCATCTCCCAGCTACATCCATGTAGTTTGTAATCATCGAAGGCCAGTAGTATCCTAGTCTCTTGATCTTCATCTTCATCTTTGGATTGGACTGATGCACTCTGCATAGACTTGAATGTACCTTTATTATAATGCCATAGGCTTCCTATTTATCTAAACAACATAACCACATTTGATCAAAGAACCATTGATATAGGGTGCCATCAACAAGAGCATAGGATAGAGCTCTCTATTTCACCTGATGGGCTTGTGACTTTTCTTGAGGTAGTTTATCAGTGTTCAAATAGCCTATGAATGGTTGCCACCAATCTTGCTCTATGTTCTTATTGGCAATGACAACCTCCCCTTCAAGAGAAAGTCTCTTGATGAGTTCAGCATCAATAAGGGATAGGACTTGTCTATTTTGGACCCTTATTGGAATGGACTCATCTTCCGGACATGCCAATTCTTTGGCAAGTTTGGCCAAAGCATCTTCTTATCTCCTTGGAACCTTAGATGGTGACTTGGGATTTGGGCAACTTCATGGTATACTCATGGTAATGAAGCTTGGGTTTGAGAACCTTGTAGGACAATCGTTGATGACCAAAATCCCAAAGATGTTGATGCTCTTGACACATAGATAGCTAACTCTACAATCAAAACCTCATACCGACTTCATTGTTGGTGCGGGTTGGAAAGATAGTATGAGAATCTCATCACATCACTAGAGTTAGAGAACTATTCTACCCTTGCCTTTCCCGGAAGAGTAGATCATGGTGCTTCCCCTTTATGAAAAGAAGCTGCACCATCAAAATACATCTCCCATGGTGGTTGTCAACCTCCCCTAAGTTCATGATTTGTTCATCAGGGAGATCATCACTAAGCGGAGAATCAATAGGAAGTGGTCGCTAAGAAATCTCTAGTGCTATCCTTTTCCCTTGCGGAGGGTGCGAATGGGATATCAAATTGTGAAAGAATCATGAATCATGGACCATCATGCCAAAAATTTGGATAGCATTGGCAGTGTCATGAGATACTACAATGGATTGGTTCTAGAAATCAAGTTCACCTTATGAGAAAGCATATAGTGTTGTAGCTTTTGGGATGCAAAGATCAAAGCTAGGCAATGTTTCTCAATAGGTGGATAGTTCACTTCAGCAGGAATTAGATGATGGTTGGTAGTAGAGCACTCTCCTTCCCTTCATCATTGGCTTGGGCCAACAAAGCGAAAATAGTCATCCAATGCGGTAGTGTAGAGGATGAGTGGCTTAGGATAGAGGCTAGAGCGGCGCTTCACCAAATACTGCTTGATATATTCAAAGGCATGATGACACTTGTCATCCCACTTGAACTTGGCGTCATTTTTGACAAGTTCTGAGAATGGCTTGCATCTTTCCGATAGGTTGGAAATAAAGCATCTTAGATATACCAACTGTCCTTAGAATGATCTGAATTGAGTTAAACTCTTAGGAGGTGGCATTTCTAAGATAGCTTTGATCTTTTCTGAATCTATTTCTATTCCCGGTGTCGACAACAAACCCAAGGAATTTCCCTGAAGCTACTCCAAATGCACACTTCAGGGGATTCATTTTGAGGTTATATTATCTTAACCATTCAAAAACTACTCTCAAGTCAAAGAGATGGTCTTCCTTTTCTGCTCTTGACTACTAGATCATCAACATAACACTTAACTTGATGGTGGATGAGTTCATTGAAGATCTGAGTCATGGCGTTGGTATGTAGCGCATTTTAAGGCGAAAGGCATGACCTATAATAAGATTCTATTTGGGTTCAAAAGTAGTGTTTCTTTCATCCTCGAGGCCATCTTGATTTGGTTATAGCGGATGACCCATCCATGAAAGAAAATTGCATGAGATGAGGCGATGTCCACCATTAATTACGGTATAGGAAGAGAAACTCATCCTTAGGACATGCCTTATTTAAGTCCACGAAATCATATGAATTTGGCCATTCTTCTTCTTAAGCGGGATGACGGCTAACCGGTAGGATATTTTCTTCACGATGAAACCGGCATTGATCAATTTCTTGACTTTGAAATGACATTGTTCAATTTCTAATCGCATCTAGGAGCTTGCTTGAAGGGTTAGCTAGGATCTATTGCTAGTTTGTGGGTTATGTGAGATAATTGGGCATCTCTTCATAACTCCATAAAAGTCCTTAAACTTAGTCAATAGCCTAACTAAGTCATTGGTTTCTTCTTCATTCAATATGACGATGTATAGGGCATGGATTTTCTTCTATCTAGAGGTTAATTTCTTTAAGCTTGTCAATTATTGAATGAATCTCCTCTTCAAATTATGATGGTGCATCTTTGATTTGGAGATCATCTTAATCATCTAAGATTTTTAGACACACTTTCTCATAAGAGTTGGTTTGGTGTGAAAAGAACCTATCGGACTCCGGACTCTAGATGGTTGGTGACAACTAGCGTAATCATCATTGATTGGACCACTATCGAATCTAGTCTTATCTTGATTGTGCATCCACTGTGTTGTTCCATAGCTTTTGTACTGACTTGTAGACCATGAATAAGGAATCAAACCCTTCTTTGCAAGATTAAGAACACAAGGTAGAGTAAAAAGGTAATTCCATTAATTCTTTATATGAAATTCTCAAGTTCTACATCAACTTGGACTTGAGGAGGATGATCAAAAAGAATCTCTTTGGCTTCATATCCTTTGGAAGAGGGGCTTCCTTAACTACTAAACCTTCAACTTTTTGAGATGAAAGTGAGGTTAGAGCTAAGGTTCCTAGCTTGCATAGTTTTACATACATTTGATTCAAATACTTTGCTTTATCTAGCTGATCTTCATCCTTTGTGCTCGAGTGTCACCTCAATGAAACCCGAGAGGGGTTGGTTGGTATGCTAATCACATTAGACTCATCCTCAGCTGGATTCCAAGTCTATGTGAATAGTAGAATCTATGAACTAACATAACTTGTTGGATGGCCAACAGTCTTCCACCTCTGGCCTCTATTTCGCCTCACTCTGCCTCTTCTTGGTGGAGGTCAAGTCATCCTACCCACATGTCCAAATGATGGAATGAACTATGGGTGGAATGTGATATGCGGCTATATTTCTTCTTCAATTTCCCATTCTTATTTCTTGGATTTTCATTCTTCTTTTTTTCCTTTACTTTTTCTTTTTCTTTTGAATTTGAATTTTTCCAAGTTCACGAGAAAGTGTTTTGAGGAAGATAGTAGGTCACTTATATATCTCAACCTCTAACTGAAAATGCTTTTCATCTCCTTTGACATAATCCTCTCGTCCTTCGAACTTGATGCACTGATGGAGGAGGATGGAATCATCTTATTACGATGTATCCAAGGCCTAAGCAAAGGTGAATGAAGTATTCAAATCAATGATATAAAACTTGGCTTCATCTTCCAGTCACCTACCTCCAAAGGTAACACTATGGAACCTAAAGCCATCTATCCTTGTTCATTGAATCCTCTCAACATCATCTGATCTCCTTGAAATGTGGAGATATTGATTATCAAATAGGAAAGGGTCTTTAGACTCATAATGTTCACTTATGCACCTGAATTGATGAGAACTCTGGCAACTGTAATGTAGGGGGGATGATTGTGCTCCATGTCCCCCAAAAGAAGGTCTTCATATGAAAGTGATCACGAGCTTCTGTGGAATAATGTGCCTCCTCACTAATAGGGTTGAGCTAAGCATATCTTAGATCAAGGAGAGCCTTGATTAATGATTCTCTCATCTCTTTGGATAAGATAAGGGCATTATATGCTTAGCTTAGATGATAACTTTCTTAGGTGAGAGAGGACATTGTAGTCCACCTTGGTGATCCTCCATAAGCATATCCAAGGTGGAGCATCACGTGGAGGGCTTCTCGATCCTTGAACAATGACTTATTTCCCTATCTTGAGGTGCTACCTAGGAGGTAGAACCTTGCCACTTGGAGGTTGACTTGGTGATCTCTTGTGGCGGTAATGGAAGATTCTACGCACATCGCTCACCTAGCTTCTCCTATGGGACCCTCAAATCGATGATTCCAAGTCTATCTCAAGAGGTGAACCCATAGTATTCAAAAAGGAAAATCAACTCTAAATCATAAAGAGGAAGATCAATTATTATAGTTGTAGACTTGAAGAGTTATTAGGAATAGATTAGACAACCCATGAGTGACAGATATAATTCAAGCTAGCTTTATTCTTCAATTTCTTGGATTTGATAGAGGTACATAGTAGAAATCAAGTAAGTAAGAGGGGTGAGGATTTGATGCCCTCATCCGATACAAGATGTCTACTAGAAGAAGAAGAAGCTAAAAGGTAGTCATGATGTGGTACAATGGTGGGTGGAGGCTAGACTCGGTGGTGATTGTGTCTTGGGCTATCGGCTAGCACAGAGCTACTTTCTTGAGCTCCCCTTTCCTTGAGTTGGCTCAACTTTGCAAACCTTCGATGTTGGAGGTTTGAGGCTGACTCAACACCGAAAAGTTTCTTGATCTTGATAATTTTCTTAGAGATTTTGGATAAAGAAATATCCCAACCTTCTTTGGTTATGGAAGGATTACCCTAATAAAACTAAATGGTTGTTCCATAAGGTATTCCTTCGGGGTGACTATAACATTGATCTTGAAGCTATGTCCAAGCCAGTCCTTAAATATGAAGAAATCTTCCAAAACATGACCTATCATACATTGGTAGGGGCAAAAGTTAGGATCATGGGTTTTGCCCACTTCCTCCAATCTCCTAGGTTCGGGTAGCTAAAAATCAGACTTCTTTAAGAGATTCTTAAAGATCTTCCTGATTACCTCCCTCTTAAATGAATAAGGCTTGTTAAGTTTATCCAAAAGAGTAGGTGGACCATAGTACCGGGCGTATGTGTATCATTGCTGATGATGTGGGAGAGGAGGAGGCGTGCAGGATGGAGGCTACTGTGGAAGTTGGTAGGGCTACCTCGGTGATGGTAGAGGAGGTGGAAGTGCTGGCTGTGGAGCATGAGGTCTCTCAAAGCTCTCTTCGGTTGTTTTTTTATCACTACTATTCGCTTCTTCTATACCTTACGTGGCTTTGGCTTTGTTGGTAGATTTGGAGAAGGTAACTTGTTTGGCTTCTCCTTGCAAGCTAGCACCTTGTTGATTAATTTCTCAAAGTTTTGATGGTGAAACCTTTGAGCATGAAGGTGAGCATGGATATTCTTAAGAAGAATCTCAATCTCAATGTGCTATTGAGATGTGGTTCACATTTCATACTCAAATTATGCCATCGAGAATGTAATCAATGAGGGACTCATATTTTGTTGAGCCATAATGAGATCCAGTGACCCTTTCTTTGAGCTCAAACCTCTTGATAAAGTGTTATTCCAACTCAAAAGTCTTCTGAACTATTGGGAAGTTCATAGTCAAATGCTATACTGCTACTTGACAAAGAGATAGAAGAGTAAAGCATCACTCACCAGCGTTGCATAATTAATAAATGCAATGTCTTGCCTCGGTTCCCCACCATCAAAACTCTTGAAAGAAGGAGGCACAAAACCCTTAGGATATTGGATTGCATCAAATTCCTCGGTAGGGTATACCCACATGATCTCTTGGGCTTGAGCCAATGCTTCCTTCACTTCTAACCATGCTCTTGATATCTTTTTTTATGGAGGTACTATCCTACCTTCTATACATCTAGTGCTACCTTGCTCTACGAGGTAAAGTCTTGGGGTCAAGACATGCACCAACTCGGTGACTAGTCTCAATTATAGTAGGATGACTGTGAGTTTTGAAGTGCTAAGATATGCTAGCAAATCTTGAGCCTCTTCTCCATCTTATCTATTTTTCATCCTTATTTATCTCTGAAGGAGGTGTTGGGTCAAGTGGGCTATGTCTTCCTGCTCGGCCTCAACACCTTCCATAGTCTACTGCTTTCTAAGGAGGGATCCCCTGGTGTCTACCATGCAAACCCCTGTTGAGTCTCCCAATAAATCATCTTCATTGGGATCAAAACTAATCTTTTCCTCAATAGACCAGCCATATTCTAGGATCCCTTTCTTCTCCATGAAATAATGGGCTACTATATCATCTAGTGAATAATATGTATGAATTAGAAAAAATGACTTTGGCTGATCGGTGGTGGGATCACTATCATGTATTGTGAGGCACCGGACCTCCCCTGATGCTGGAGAGTCAACCTTGTGAGGGATATACTCACTAAAAGAAATATGCTTTTGACTGCCACTGAATCTGCATGGGGTGACACTCCTAGGAGGCTCTATCATTATAGGTGAAACTGAACTATCACCTTCTCCCTTGATAGCTACTACAACCATTTCTATATCTTGCTACGGTGGTGGTGGTGAAGGGACGACCACTATGCTTCATGGATGCCATTCTTTCACCATTTGGTGAAGGTTGGAGGCTTCATTGCTTGAGATGGGATAGGATCTCTCAGCCTCGCCAGATGGGAGGCTTCAAGGCCTTTGGTGGAACTGGAGATGCTAGAACATAGATCGGAGATGGAAGACAGGGGGTAGAGCGGTGTGGTAGAGGCACCACCGACTCTCTCTGAATAGGAGCTCTCTTATGATGGGTAGTCCCCGTGAGTAGAATACTATCGGTATGATCGACACAGGTATCAGATCAAAATAAAATGCAGGACGCCTACTAAACCTCCTCTCGGTGATATGAATTGAGGTATGGGCCTCCCTTGCCTCTCATAGATGCTTCCCCTGCTGAGGATAAAATCTCAAATCAAACTGAGCCCCAAACTCAAATCGTCCGTATGCTCCACCAACATGGCATAAAACTAAGGAGGCATATGACCTCTACTCGATTGGTGGCTGAAAATGGGCTGGTGAGGTGTAGAGATCCTCAGCATCCTCTCTGTCCAGAGAGGATGGAATAGGTTTGTTGTAACCAGCGGGGAAACCAACATGGGTAACTCCTCAACAATAGATTGCATGGTTGCCTCCATCTCCCTAGTAATATGAATGTGGTACCACTTTATCATGTGGTTCTTGTTCCTCCTTTGGGTCTTGGGGAGGCGAGTAAGAAGCTAGACCCAACCTCAAAAGTGGGGACAATCCCAGGATCAGAGCCTTCCCCTTGGAAGGTGCTAACGAGTAGGTGCTAGCCCCAGCGGGAAGAGAACCAGGGGCACCGCGCACTCTTCTTCTTGTAGGAACCACGCCTTCCTTCTTCATAGGGAATCTCATAATCGATGGCATGTCCAATGCGGCTCTGCCACTATGCCCTACTTGGTCAGGTGAGGGAGTCCCTCGCATGTAATTCAACCCTCAAACTCATCCAAAGAATGGATGAGGTGAGTCAAAGAGGGGAAGGCGCTGATCAGGCGATCCATCCATGGGAAAAGTGAACACATACTTAGGTCGCCATTAGATCAGCGAACTAAGGTGAAAAATTGACAAAAGTTAGAAATGCAATGAAAAACAAACTTGAATTAGACTATCTTAATTTGTTGATTTTTAAATTTGAATTTAAAATTTGAACCCATACTCAATGTCTTGAAAGTGCTAAGTCGAGCTCAAATGATTTAGAATAGATTTTGAGATTTGATTGGAAAGAGAAATTTTTGGATGTAGAATCCACTTTCAACAAATTTGGATATGTTGAAAATGGGTTCAAATATTTTTGAAGAGATGCTTCCATAGGTTCATATTTGAATTTTGATTTTTATTTTGAAGACCCTTTATTTAACAAATTTGGGTATGTTAAAGTGCAGGGTCAATTTGATTTTGATTTGAGATTTTTGAAATTTACTCACTTAGCAAATTTGGATATGCTAAGTGGGGTGTTTGAAAACAATTTCTTCTTTTTCTTTGTTTGTTTTATTTTGTGAATCATTTGTGATTTTGAAAAATGGAATCTTCATTTAGCAAATTTGGGTGTGCTAAAATAGGGAATCCAAGTGTGTTTTGCTTTTGAAATTTTTTGAAAAATAAGACTCTTAGCAAATTTGAGTATGCTAAAAAAAATTCTAATGTATTTCTTTTATTTTTAGAGATTTGGATTTTTAAAAATAGGATCCTTAGCAAATTTGTGTATGCTAAGAAATCCTAAAGTGTTTTTTTTTTAATTTTTTTAGAGATTTTGATTTTGAAAAATAGGATCCTTAACAAATTGGTGTATGCTAAATCATAATGTCTTTTTTTTGATTTTGATTGAAAATGGAGACTTCACACTATGTATGCTAAATGAAGTTCATGTTTGTGATTTTTTGATTTTGTGAATGGAACAGCAAATTTTAGTATACTAAATGAAATTCCAAAATGTTTCTTTTGTTTTGATTTTTTTTGAAAATGACTTCACTTTAATAAATGTGGTATGCTAAATGAGTTCCAATGTGTTTTATTTTATGAAATGGAACTTCACTTAGCAAATTTGAGTATGCTAAATGAAATTCAAAAATGTTTAAATTTTTGTGTTTTCATTTTGTTTTGAAAATGGAAACTTCACTTTAAAATATGCTAAAGAATGAAGTTCCAAAAGTGTTTCTTTTTGTTTTGAAAAATGGAGACTTTACTTTAGCAAATGTGGCATGCTAAAATGAAGTTCTAATATGTTTTGAAATTTTTTGTGTTTTGTTGATTTTGAAAAGAGAGAGATTTCCATTTAATAAATTTAGGTATGTAAGATGGAAACCAATTATGTTTCATTTTTCAAATAGGTATTTTTGTGTGTGGTTATTGCTTTTTGAAAAGGAAATTCCAACTGTCATATGAAATATGTTAGGTGGTATTTCAAAATAATGTCATCTTATTTGAAATGAAATCTTCATTCAATAAATTTGTATATTGAATGGGATGTTCATATGTGCTTTTTTTAAATTGTTTGTTAAGTTTTCTATAGGGAGCCCCCATAGTTATTACATCTAAGGAATGGGATTCCTTAGGAATACTCGATTAAGGTAGATGATCATTGTCTCCAAATATTTTGAAGGTAGGCTATGTCGATTAGTTTATTTTAGAAAGTCAAATGGGATCGATTAAAGAGGAGTTCTTATGCAAATGAAAATAAGTAGGGGATGCTTAAGATACTAGGAAGCTTAGTAAGCATCCCAAACTATCATGGTTGGGCTTTACATTTTGAAATTGAATTAATATTTTTGAGTTGAATTTTTATTAGAATGCTGCTATGATTTCATGATGAGATCATGGAAATGTTTTAAGAGGTGAGGGATTTATGCTCATAGTCTAAAAGGAAGTAGCAACCTCAACCTAAATCTAGGGAGCTTTGAGGGCCAAAAGCATGACCTAAATCTAAGGCAAAATGGGTATTTGATTTACCTCCACAAGAGAGGATAAACCACCGATCGTTGGACTTACAACCGCCTGGGTCACCAACTAACTCCTCCTATGATTTTAAAAAAAGTCATGTTTATGCAAGATAGTAAGGTTGTTATTTATTTAGAATGAGAATAAGTCCTTAAACACACTACCTAAAGAAACTAGATCATGTAGAGCATGAATTCATGACTTAAATATAATGCAAATTTTTCATATATTTTATTTTCATTTGGACAGTCATTTGACTCAGGCTACAAGATTCCTTATGCCTAATGCATGAGATATTAGATTATGGGCCCAAATAAGTAAGATAAGTAGGTGTGTTTCCACCATGGCTCTCACGGGTCAAGCCAAGTTCTCTGGCAAAGGTGAAAGCCCTCCAATCAAGAGTGAAGCAATATGCTTTTATGCATGATGTTAGAAAAGAAAGTACATCCAAAGGGGGTTACTAATTCTTTAATCTTGATTTTAACTTAGGCTTTAAGTGAGGTTATGAGTTATTTATTTTTTAGTTTAGAGTTGTTTAATTTGGTAGAAGATTTATTTTTCCCTAAGAGCTTAATCGTCATCCAGTCCATACATCAAAGCAAGGAAGAAACTAGGTAAAGGATGCCATTTTTAATGCACAAGCTAAACAAAACATCAAACATTTTATAAAGCTAATGCAAAAGAATAAAAAATCATTTATGGTTTGGCACCACTGCACAAACTTGAAAAACAAATTGGATAGTTGAGCTCTACTCTTATACAACCTGAATTACAAATGAATTAATTACAATTAAGCAAAGAATTTATGATATGGGCGAAGGGTCTTCATTCTTCTCTTCTTCTTTCTTCTTTCCTTCTTTTCTTTTTTCTTCTTTTTGTTCATTATTTTGGATGGTTGGAATGTGGTTTCTCCAAAGGCTTCACATGGTACATAAGATGAAATCTTATGACCAATGCTCATCCTAATCCCCCATAACAATCATTCTAAAATCTTAATTACAGGAGTATATAAAAAGAAAAAGTAAATCTAACTAACACCTATAAAATTGAGATTAGCTAGACAAATCATAAAGCATGTATATTGGACTTAGCACCCCACACATGGGCAACCAAGTCCACCTGGCCTATTAAATTATGCTTAGGGGTATAAGCATCTGCACAACAAAAGCATTTATATTTTTATTATTATAGCGCCCCTTAAGCACAATCTCCTACAAAAAAAATGATTAGACTAAATCGTCCTACCATTCATTCTACGCACAGTCACCCTAATATCTAGACTAAAACATTACATCATAAAACAAAAGCAAAGCATCAAACCATGCACCGCCCTAACTTAAAGCTATAAATGGTGACTTAGTCTAATATGAGTGCCATTTAAGATTTGTGTGGTATGCTTAGCTAGGGCTTAAAGGTTTAAATTTTTCTAAGTATGAAAAATGTTCAATTTAGATGGGTGGTTTCAATTTAAGTTGTTTAGTTGTTTTGGTTAATTTTTTTGTATTTTTTATTTGGTTTAGTGAATCCCACAATTAATTACTAAGTTAAAGAGAGGGAAAAGAGAAGAGAACTTCTCTTCCTTCCTACTAAGTAATTCTAAAGTAGATTCATGTTTGATTTTATTTAGTGAATATTTTCTTTATGTGTTTAGTTAATCATAAGTTTAGAAACCTAAACAAACCTATTCAAAAGGAAAGACATTTTAAAAATTAAGTGAAATACTAGTACAAAACACACACCATTTAATTTCTTTTCCAACATATATAACATGCATATGAATGAATCCTAAGCATATCTATACATACAAATGAGAATGTTTAGCACACTTTAATGATGAATGCTAAGTAATGTTACTTAAGAAATTTTGGATGCTTTATGATGCATGATTTTCATTAAGTAGAAAAGGGTTATTCTTTTATCCTTTATTCATATGCACATGTGTATGTATGAAAGGCATAAGTGAGTATGTATTAGAATCATGGGTGTAAGGTACAAGACCTACTTATTACTTAAAGTCTCAACCCTGGTTGTCCACTAATATACCACTTTCCTTAAATTTATATGCATGTACAAAAGAGAAAAATGAAAAAAAAGAAAGATGCAGAGTTTATTTATTTAATTTTGGTTTGTTTATGCAATTTATGTGTGTAAATGTAAAGATCCTTCTTAAGTTATAACATGGAAGAGGATAAGAGTAGATTTTAAGCAAGTGTTGTATTCTTTTAAAAGAACTATACACTTTGCAAATCTTATTCAAATCCATGTTAAGAGGAAAGAAAGGAAGCAAACATAAGATACATTTTATATTCACATGCAAGCTTATAAATAAAGTATAAGTAGCATACCTTTCAATTTTGATATTTGATTTATATGTTTTTAAAATAAAAATTTAATAGTGATAATAGCCATATTTTACTTTAGCCAACATGCAATTTGACATAAAAAATATTCATTTTAATTTGATTTTAAAAGGGATGGATGCATGATTTTCATATGACATACACATTTAGCATGTTAGGAAAGAAATAAAGTAATGAAAGCAATGTAAACTCATTCACTAATTAATTCCTAAAGACAATCCTATGAAATAAGAAAGTTCAAAGTGAATCAAAGTTTGTTTAATGTGATTTTTGTTTTGAATTTGCTTTATGTTTAATTTAGGAAATGTGAAACAATGTTTGTTGGTCTTAACCCATTTATCCCATATGTGAGTTAATTTAGTTTGTTATTAGGATCATTAGGTGATTTTTATATTTTTGTTTAGGCTAAGGTGTGAATTAAGTGTATTAATTACCCCTTACCTACACCACCTTAGCATACTTAACCAAATAACTAATGGATGACATAAAATCACACAAGAAATTTAAATTATCAATGCACCTAAGAAAGAAAGGGGCCTAATGTAATTGGCTCATGATTAATGATTAAGCTAAAGGTTAAATTTAAATACTTTCATAACCCCTCACACATGTGAGTTGGATTTTGATTTCCTAATGTACTTAGGTTTTTGAACGCCTAAGCACCTACCCATGATGAATTAGTTAAGTTCTAGAAGGTTTTATAACTTTATCAAATTAATTAGGTAGGTAATTAGTGGATTAATCCTTAATTAAATTTGGATTAAGGAAAAAAGAGGGGGTTTAAGGAATAGCTTAAGAAAAATATCCCAAAATTAATCCATAAATCTCTTATTCATTTAAACAAATCTTAATTAACTCAATCAAGGGATTAAACCACTGATTACACACTTAATTAGGCTTAATTACATTATGAGAATAATTAGGAATGAATCCAGCAAATACCCTAATTAAACCACTAATAAATCCCAAGAAAATTAGGGGAGGCAGAAGTCATCCCACTAAATACGCATGAGAAGTTTGAGATTAATTAATGGAATAATTAGTGAGTAATTAGCCTAATTACATTTCCAATAAAATCCAAATTCAAAAAATAACACTATTCAAAATCCATCAAAATAAATTTCATAATATTCTACATTCAATTATCTTTAATATGCAATTTATTTCATATTTCTCTAATTTTTTTGCACTTAGATATGAATATTTGAAGATTTCAAGATTAATTGGGTAATTAATCCATTAATTAAATAGCTAATCCTATTGGCGCCACATGGAGGCTGACGCGACATGCATTTTTCACATGGCACAATGGGAGAGGCTATTAAAGTTGTCACATTGTAGCATCAGATCGCGTATGCTATGCGCTTTCTCATTCATCAAAGATCGAAGGTGAGAAGCCCACGGTTCTTATGGGTTAAAATGAGAGATCTACGTGTTTTGATCATGGCTATCCATCCAAAATGCATGGATGGACGACCCATGATCTATCCCTGATCTTTCCTATGGGAGATGGCCACTATCCATCTTCTAGGAGAAGATTCGAGCTTGATTGAGCTTAAATTGAAAGAAAATTCAACCCACACCATCTAAGGATAAAGGAGAACACATCCAATGGATAGCTTTGCTTGAGGTGAAACTTCACTTCATAAAGGACCAAGAGGAGATGAAATTATGCTCGATTTAATGGCATACCTCACGGAGAGGCTATGCCGATTCCCTTGAAGTAGCTTCGTCAAATGGAGATAAAGCCTTGTTGAAGTTTTGAGGTGTTAAAATTGGATGGATCTTTCTATGGACCAAGTTCACCTTGATACTCACGACCTTGATCAAGAACACTCTTCCCTTGCTTGGAGAACTTGTGTGAAGGCTTGAGTGAACTCGATTGAGTTCCCTGATGAAGCTTGCAAAGTGAATTGTGTTGGTATTGAGTGTGGAGTGGAATTGAATTTGGCTTGAGCTCCCCTATTCTCGATTTAAGAAAATCCAAAAATAAAGAAGTTGAATTAGCTTTAGAGAGCTTGGGGAGACCTGGAAATGATTCCTTTGAGTTCCCTTAGCTCAATCGAATTGGAGATTGTTGAATTCAAGTGGAATTAGGAGGAGTATATATCCCCAGAATCTGTAGAAGAGCTTTCCATTTTGATCCAATACACCATTCAATGGGTTGTTTATGTTAGAGGGGCATGGCATTTGGTTTTGGCCAGAAGGAGAGTGGAGGAGCTTGCCATGTGCTTAATTCAAGTGGAGGAAGGAATCCCATGTGCTTATGTCCATGGGGTGGACTTGGGTTGGCTAACCCAAACCCAATGGGTCATGTGCACCATGTCTATTAGTGACCATTTGGTCGACTAAGAGGATGTTAAGTGTCCATAAAAAGGAATTGACCAAATTCTAAGTAGTTTTGATTTTAGGTTACCCTATGGCCTAGGGATAAAATGGTCATTTGACCTTGGTTTTAGTTTGAATATGTTTAGTACATTTGAAAAATGGGTTAGGCCAAGTTTAAATGAATTTGGAGTTGATTTGATATGATTTGGATCATGTTGACCCATTTAGGTCAAAATGGGTCAACTTGGGTCAAGTTGACCAATTGGTAAAAATTGGGTCAAACCAGGTTGGGTCAAGTTCATAAATATTTGGCATCATTGGTTTGGCCCAATTTGATTTATATTTGAATTTGGTTCATTTGATTTCATTTAGGTCAAATGGGTCAAGTTGACCAATTTGACCCATTTGACCCATTTGACCTATTTGGGTTAGGTATGTTTGGTTGGTAATTTGAAATGGATTGGTATCTTTTTTTCTAATTAATTTGGTTTATATTTGATTTGGCTCAATTTGACCTTTAGTCAAGTTGGGTTCAAGGTCAATTGGGCTAGTTAGGTCTAGTTGGCCAATCATTTTGGTCAAGTTCAACAATCATTGGAAATGAACTTGACCCATTGGTTTCAATTAATTTGGCTTAGATCAAGTTTTGACACATGTTGGGTCAACTTAGGTCAAGTGGCCAATCTAGGTTAGGCTCAAATGATGACTTGGTCAAGTTTAAACATTAGTCATGAATGAGTTTTGATCAATGGTTTCAATCAATTTGGCCTAGGGTGGATTTTGGCTAGTTTAGGTTTCACTTTGGCTAAGTGTTGACTTGGTCAACCCTTAGGTTTGACTTTGACCTAATTTGTGTGATTGATCATCTCATGATGATTGCGCTCATAATGAGCTTAGGTGGGCTTAGTTCAATCCAATTTGGTTAGGATAGAATTTGGCTCATAAGGTACTTTGGTCACTTTGGGTGAAGTGAGCCTAAGTGGGTCAAATGGCTTGGTCAAAGCTTAATTTGAGTTTGATTGAACTCACACATGGACTTATGATTGAAATATAAATCCATTTGCAAGTGATTTGAAGTCAAATGTTGATCCAGTTGACAATTTCAAGTTCAAAGGGTGAACATGAGTTTGACTTGGGCTTGATTTTTGAATTGATTTTTGATTTGATGATTGAAGTTTATTTTTATATTTGGATTCATGATTGTAGGATTGATTGAATTATGAAGAAAAATCAAGAGTTTGGCTTGATTTGAGTTTGATTTGGCTAAGTTCAAGAATTTGACTTGAACGACTTAGGTTGAATTTTGATTGAATTTGGATTTAATTTTTGGGTATGGTTTTGAATATTTAAAGTTATATTTCATTTATGTATGTGAATATAAATGAGAATATAAATGGGTTATGAGAAAATTTCATGAATTTGAAGTGTTTTGAACTTGATTTGAGCTAAGTCCATAAAAGGGGATCAAAGGACTTAGGGACAGATTTTTGAAATTTGGATTTAATTTTGGGTTCAGTTTTGATTGTTTGAATTTATATTTCATTTATATATGTGAATATAAATGAGAACATAAATGGGTTTTGAAAATATTTCTTGAGTTTGAATTGATTTGGATTTGATTTAAGCTAAGTCCATAAGAGGGAATCAAAGGACTTAGGAAATATTATTTTGATTTGGATTTGAATTTTGAATTTAGTTTGATTGATCTGAATTTATATTTCATTTATATATGTGAATATAAATGAGAATATAAGTGGGTTGTGAAAAAATTTTATGAATTTGAATTGATTTAGATTTGATTTGGACTAAGTCCATAAGAGGGAATCAAAGGACTTAAGAAATATTTTTTTTTAAGTTTGGAATCCAATCATGGGCTTCAATCATAAGTTTCAATTATTTAGAAATGATTTATGATTTGAGAAAATCCATTGAATTAGTTTGAGTTAGAGTTGGAGTTGATATGAATTTGGATTTTTGACTTGGAAGAAGGAAGTGAGGATTTAGTTTAAGCTATAGGGTAGGCAAATCTTCTAACCCCTAAGGCATGACCTATTCCTATGGCAAACTCTTCAAGTCTAGCAAGTGTAAATGGTGTCTAAGAGAAATCCTTTGTCTAAGATGGAGGGGTTGAGAGCTCATTCTAAAAATGAGGTCAACACAAGCCAACTAAACCCAATTAGCTCACTTGACCCAAAGTAGCCAATTTAACCTACATGAACCAAAATCCAATTCAATTGAAATCAAAGTAAATTAAGCCAATCCAAACTTCATGTCATGATTGTTGATCATCCTAGGTTAATCAAATATCATGATTTAGGTCAAACCAAGTCAACATAGTTAATTGACCAAGTCAACCCTTTAACCCATATGAACCCAAACTAGCCAAATTACAACCTAAACTAAATTGATTGCAACCAATGGCTCAAGTTCATTCCAAATTGATTATTGAACTTGACCAAAGCCATAACTGAGTCCAATTGGACCAATTGGTCAACCTAACCCAACTTAGCCCAAATTGACCTTAAGGGTCAAATCAACCTAAAACCCAATCAAATCAAAATTGAATTTAACCAAAGCCTACAATATACTCCAAATAATCAACCAAATCGAAATCAAGCAATGATTCAAGCCAATTTGGTCAATTTGGTTAAATCGGTTAACTTAGCCCAAATTGACCTAAAGGATCAAATTAGCCAAAATTCAAATTAAATACAAATTAAATCAAATTTATTGAAACTAATTGAATTAATGTACTCCAAATGGTCATTTGAAGTTGATCCAACTCTTAGTTTGACCTAATTTGACCAATTGATCAACCTAACTTGATTTGACCCAATTTGGCCCAAATGGGTCAAATTGACCGTAATTAAACCAAATGATGTGAAATTTGGTCCAAATCACTTTTGACTCATTTTAAATATGCTCAAATCAAATTCAATGCCAAATAACCATTTTACCCTTTGATCAAGGGCATCTCATGAGAAAAGATATTTGCACAAAAGTGGTCATTTCTCTTCCTTGGCCACTTGACACTCATGTATTGGTCCACCTAGGCACCAAGGATACTGATCATCTGACCCAAGAGGTGGTTGGGGCAGCCATGACTCATGGGGAGGTGAATTCACCTCTCATCTCTTATTGGAATACTTGGCATGAAGAACTTCCACCTCCCCTTGCTAGGACACCCATTTGTCCTTCATGATAGCAACTTCCCATGCCTTAGCCAACCAAAATAAGCCACATAGGATGATTCCCTTACATTCCAACCACCCAAGCTAAGGTCATTTTGGAGCCAACAATCACAAAATGAAAGGCATTTCTAGCCACATTTGAAACCAAAAATATAGAGGCAGCAAAACTCCCTATTCCCCTCATTTCCATCCCCTAGAGCTCCAAAACCAACCAACAATCATTCCCACTTGATTTTTGAGCAAAAACAAACAAAATCAAGTGGATTTTAGTGAGGAAGCGGTGACCACCGATAGATACATCATTCTAAAGTGAAAGTAAAGGTTTAGGATCATCAAAGGCTTCTTCCCCCACTCAAGAGCATGCTCGGATCATCACCGCGGCCCAAAAATCATCCCGGGTGAGGTAACTTTCAAGAAAACCCATAGCCGGCCTTAGGATTTCTTGTTTGTCATGGATTTGTTCGATTTTAGGAATTTTTCCTTAGAAATTCCTTGCATTTTTTATTGTATTCAATCAAAATATGAAATAGAAGTTTTTCGATGTGAATTGCCGTGAAAACAAACCCATTCGGAAGAAATTTCATTTAGATTTTACATTTTTCCCTTGGTTTTCCATTGTACAACTTATCTAATCTAATCTATCAGAGTTGGCTCAAATCATGCATCGATCCCATGTTTTGGCCCATCAGATTGCACAAATCAGATTTGAACTGTCTGATCCGCGATCAGATGGCTCAGATCAAACATCGAATGCGTGTTTCCACCTTCGGATCCAACAGATCAAATTTAGACCGTTTGATCCATGATCAGATGGTCGGATCTGATTCACACATCATTTTCCTATTCACCCGCTTTCACACTCGCATGCCACATGGCTTAATCCTGAGGTGTCATGTGGTACTGCGTGCCATGTGGAATATACGTCCAATCGCATGGCAACTTTCGTTGCTGCGCGGCTTGATTTTTAATGGGAAATTAGGGTATTTTTTATTTTAAAAATTATTTAAAACACATAAAACTTCAAAAATTCTTAGAAACTAAAATACTTAAACAAAAATTACAAATACGGGCTCGTTGGATTCATCTTTTCGAGAGAAATCCAAAATTCTCAAATTTCACTAAATATTTTGAGCTTAATTTGAGTTTTAATAAAAAATCAAATTTCATTAATTGAACTAAAAATACACATCATATTAAGTTGAAATTTTCATGGATTTAA
The DNA here is from genome assembly GCA_021442155.1 of Cymbidium sinense. Classification (NCBI taxonomy): domain Eukaryota; kingdom Viridiplantae; phylum Streptophyta; class Magnoliopsida; order Asparagales; family Orchidaceae; genus Cymbidium; species Cymbidium sinense. The sequence goes on along the minus strand of CM038221.1, from coordinate 27,832,539 downwards.
ATTAAAGTTAAAATACATGTTCCATAAAGCTTTCAAATCAAAATAGCTTTTGGATTGAAAGATATTAAATTTTGATATTTAAATGATTTACTTTAATAAAATAAATTAACAGAATTCATGAAAATCACTTAAATCAACCGAAACTTTGAAAAATCATAACAAATCATAGAAATATCATAAAATATAAATAAATACTAATTTTAAAGTATTTCAGAGTGGAATCAATTAAAATTAATTTCAATTGATTTTAAATAGTAATTAAGGTTTAATTTGAGTTTAATTGAAAACCTAATTAGCTTAATTACTTTATAATTACTTAAGTATTTAATTACAAACTTTTTGAGGTTGATTAGTGGAATGATCTCTACGCCCCATAATTTTCTTGGGATTTATTGCTTGGTTAATTAGGGAAATTAGTTATCTTAGCTCTATTTGCTCTCTTAATTAATTTGATGATTAATTAACATTCTAAACTAAAAGAAAACCATTAATTAAACTTGCTAATCATCATATAGTAGTGAATGGACATGGGGAATGAGATTGGGACCTCTTTCCCATTCTTTTCTCTAAGATTATTTCACTTGACTTGAAACTAATTAATTTGGACTAATTGATGGTTTAATTTAATAATTAAAAATGGCATAATTAACCAAATTAAAATCAAAATCATTTCGTAACTCATCTAATTAAGTTTTTTGGGTAGATCTTTAGGTGTTTAATAACCTAAAGCTATTTGAGGAAATTATGGCAAACCTACATGTGTGGAGAAGCCATAAAATTTAAGTTCCTTAACCTAATTAATTATTAATTATGAGCTAATTGCATTCGCTTTTATTTCTTAGGATCATTGCAAGTTATTTTTCATGCATATCTTGTTGGCTCATAATTATTTAATTACTTTAAAGTAACATAGGTTAATTAATGGACTTAATCAGATTACAACCTAATTAATCCATAAAATCAACCTACTTACCTCTTCCATTAAACTAAATCAATTCACAAACATGGGAATGGGTTAGGAGTAGCAAATGACTGAATCTCCTCTTTTTCTCTAAATCAAATCAAACATCCAAAAATAACTTAACAAGAAGCCTTGGTTTATTTTAAATAAGTTTATTTAATATGATTGTCCTTAGAATTAGTTAGATGTCCCATATGTATCATTTTCAAAAAGATAATTAAAATAAATGATTTCTTTTATGTCAAATTGCATGTGTTGGCTTAAGTCAAAAATATGTATGGCTATTATCACTATTAAATCTCAAATGTATTTTTAAAAGCTTATTAATGAATAATAATATATACACATTATGACTTTAGTTATATATATATATTTATATACATAGGAGGCTATGTGAATATAAGTTTAATGTATGAAGTGAAGTTTCTTTCTTACATTCATATGTCAATTTGCATAAGTTAGAATGTTAGTGGGTATAGTAGTCTAGACATCCCAGGGAGGCACGGCTTTAAGTAGCCCTAAGGAGGTTCCTACCTCACCCCGTAAAAAAATGATGCACTGCTGATTTCATTCTTATGTATTTTGACATTAGAATTTAGATAGATTTTAATTCATTCACATAAATAAATCAATTAAATCAAACTCTACTTTTGCATAATTTTCTATTCTTATAGTTGTTTATACATCCATATGTATTTAAGAATAACAAGTATATTAGTCTGAAAATTTTGGGGACGCACGGCTTTAAGAAGTCCCAATGAGGTTCCTATCTCATTCCCCTAGTGCAGAATAATGGCGACATACTTGCTTAAAACTTTTATACATTTGAATGTGTATTTAGCTAATGAATGAAAGTCCCCTTTTTTATTAAAAAACATGCATTCATATTTTGTTCAAGTGGTTGGATTGATTAGTCATATGATTTAGAGGTATTTTCTTATGCTTTTGTATAAGAATTTAGATAGAGCTTTAAATTAATATGATAAAATAATTCAACCGAGTGAAACATCAATCCTAAATACATTTGCTTACATTCATCATTTAAGTGTGTTAAGATATAAATTGCATGTATTAGTTAGGACTTAATCATATGCATGATACATATGATGGAAAGAAATGAACAAACATGTGTTATGTTATAGTAATTAATTTCAATTAATCTTAAGAGGCCTTTCTTATTGAATGAGATTATTTAAAGCAAACCTAAACTTAGGGTTATTTAAAATATGTAATAAGTCATTCATTAAAGAGAATTCATTTAATTAATTTTCTTTAGATGTGGCTTAAGGTAGGCATAAAAGAGAGTGATCCTCTTTTTTCTTCTCTTTATAACACTTAGTTGTTAAGTGTAAACCAAGTGAACAAAATAAAAAATTAAGTAAAACTTACAAAGCAATTAAATCACTTAAAGTGAAACCACCATTCCTAATTAAATCTCTTTATACTTTAGAAATTATAACAAAGTCTAGGTAGGATATACCACACAAGCCTTAATACACACACCTTAGCTTAAGTCACCACTTCTAGCTTTATGTTAGGGCGGTGCATGGTTTGATGTAAGTTTGGTTTTGTGATGTATTATTTTAGACTGAATGTTAGGGTGTATGCCTCATAGACTGGATGTTAAGTCGTGATGAGCCTAACCATATTTTTTGCAGGAGATTGTGCTTAAGGGGTGCTTAAAATAAATATAAATACTCTTTTTTATAGGTTGCTTAACCCCTAAGCATAATCTAAATTAGGATAGGTGGACTTGGTTATTCATGTGTAGGGTGCTAAATCAAAATTATAAATATAACTGCTTGGGTGGAGTGTATATTTAGCTAACCTATATTTTACAGGTGTGGTTAGATTTACTCTTTCCATTTAAATATAATTTTGCAATTAGGAATTAGGATTAGTGTTATGGGAGATTAGGATAAGCAGCGGCTAGAAGGATTTATCCCAGGAAGCCCCATGATGCCTTTGAAGTAATCACATCCAAATCAAGCTCAAATGAAGACATGGAGGAGATATGAAGAATAAAGATGCCCATAGCATTTTTTCATTTATGTAATTATAATTATTCTTTCATATACCGGGTTGTATAATGGTAGATCTCTACCACCCATTTATCTTTTCATGTTATACAACGGCACCTGACTGCACCGGCCTTTTATTCTTTTACACTAGATATAAAATTATTTGATGTTATGTTTAGCTTGTGCATTAGAAATAGCTTGCCTTTTCATAGTTTCTTTATGATTTGTGTTCATTATATGACCTAGATGCGAATAGGCTCTTAAGGGAAAAATAAATCTTTTATCCAACTATAACTCATAATTAAATTTCTAAATAACTCATAACCTCACATAAAGCTTAGGCATTAAATCAAGATAATCAAAAGATTTAACAATCCTTTAATTGTATGGTTGTATGTCTAATATCATGCATGCATCTTCTACCACTCTTGCAAAAATTAGGGCCTCCGTTCTTGCACGCATGGGAATCACTTGACTTATGAGAGAAACTCCTACTGATTGAGCTTCACCCTCTTCTCTCTTAATTTGGGCCCATAACTCATTTCAACATGCATTTAGGCATACAAAAATCCTATGACCTTTATCAAAATGAAGTGTCCAAAAATAAATAAAATTTGAAAAGATTTGCTTTAGACTAAGTCATTACTCATACCACTCATGCTCTAGTCTCTTTAAGGAATGGGTTTAAGGACTTTAGTCTCTTTCTAAATAATAGCAACCTAACTATCTTGCAAAACATATGACTTGACCACATGGTTTTAAAGCGCGTGAGTTAGGCTACCACTCTAAAGATTATAAGTCTAACGGATTTACTCTCTCTTGTGGAGGCAAATAATATACTCATTTTCACCTTTGGCTCACCAAAGCTCCTAAATTTAGGATCCGAGGTTGTTATTTCTCTGCTTATAAGCATAAATCCTCACCTCTTAGGCATTTCCATGATTTTGTATCATGGACTTGCAAGCCTTAGATTTCTAATAAAAATTCAACTCAAACATATAATTTTTCTCAAATTCAAAAATATAAATCCCAACCATAAGATAGTTTAGGATGCTCACTAAGTTTCCTAGCATCGTGAGCATCCCCTACTTATCTCTCCTTGATTTCGATAATAACTCCCACCTTTTGATCAATCACATTTGATCTTCCAAAAATAACCAAATAATTGATAGTCCTATCTTTGAAATCTTTGTAGACAATGATCATTTATCTTAATTGAGAGTGTTCTTAAGGAATCTAATTCCTTATGATGTAATTAACTATTGGAGCTTGCCTCCATAGAGAACTTAACAAGCCCAGTTTAAAATAAACCCTACTTTATATTTTCATATAAAATAGGGGAAGAATCTCTGGTACATTTGAATACCCATCGTCCTTAGGAGTCCTTATTAGGTGATTAGGTCCAATGTAGGATGGTGACTTCTATCTCTCAGGATAGTACATCATTCCTCAATGTCATACCCGATCACCTTGATAAGAACATCTGTGGATCTATGTGGTGTCCAACCTAGTTTAATTTTTTTTGTTTTCATTTATTTCAAGATAGATGAAGATAAAAATATTTCACCATAGATTTTGCTGGTGAGAATTACTTGTGCATAGCCAAGGAGCTAGAGGCAATTTCTCAACCTGCAGTAGAGGAGTTACCCAAGATAATTTCTCCTCTGATCACATAAAATAAGTTTCACCCTCTTTCTAGATTTGATGGAGAGGAAGATATTAGGAGGATCTCAGTTTCACCTCCACTTGTAGTACAGTATGAGGCTCCTATCAGAGATAGGAGAAAGTCGTATGCCAGCCTTAGATCATTTCTACACTGAGTTGGCGGGGCTTACGGATGGTCAGAATCTGGGGATCAATTTGATTTGCAATCAGTCATCCCTCACAATGTAGGCGAGTACATCTGACAGGAGAGGGCCAGAGAGGCCCATGTATCAGTGTAGGTTACTAACTGAGAGAGGCAGAGGTACAACAGGCAATCAACAGCCTCATCCCTCATGGATTTTCTTGATCGGTGTGCTACCCGTGTCAGTCATACTGACAATATTGTATTGACCGGTACTACTCACCATGGGATAAGGGCTCCCATGCAGAGAGAGTCGGTGGTGCCTCCATCACACCACTCCACTTTATGTTCACCATCTCTAGTACAAGTTCTATTTTCCATCGTTCCATAAAAATCTATGAAGGCAGCATCCGGGGAAAAGAAAACCCCACTAGTGATCTAGCTACGATCAAGAGATCCCATTTTATCTACACCACAGACTGAGGAGAGGTCGAGCTCTCCTACTCGACCTCCTACTCCAATTATGGTGAAGAGGGAGTGGAGATCTCAAAGCATAGTAGTCGTTCCATCACCACCACCATCATAGTAGATCATGGAGTTAGCAATAGCTGAGGGAGAAGGAGATAGTTCAGTTTTCCCCATGATGATAGATCCTCCCAGGGGTACCACTCCACCCAGATCTAGTGACAGTTAGGAGCATGTATCCTCCAGTGAACATAGTCCTCATAAGATTAGCTCTCCAATAGCAGGGGAGGTTAGATGTATTTCTGTTCATGACAATGATCTCTCCACCGGTCAGCCAAGATCATTTGTGCCTTCGCAGTTGGATCGCTCCCTAGATGATACTATAGCATAGCATCTAGTTGAGAAAAAGGAGTTCCTGGGGCACGACTGGTCTGACTTAGAGGAGGAGAAGGTCAGTTTTGATCCTAATGAAGATGATTTATTGGAGGATTCAGTGGGAGTGCATATGGTTGATACCATGGGTTCCCTCCTATGAGATCATCAGAGTTTGGAAGGTGTTACAGCCGAGCAGGATGATATTGCCTACTCGACCCAACACCTCCTTTAGCAACTCAAACAGACGGATGAACAAATTGACATGATGGGAAAGATGCTTGAAGATTTGCTAGTAGTAGTTTTGGCACTTCAGAATCAAGCCCCAATAATGCATCCTACTATTGCAGAGACCGATCAGCCTGAGTTGTTGCATATCTTGGATCAAGTCAAGACTTCACCTCCAGTAGAGTAGGGTAGCACTAGCTTGTATAGGAAGGTAGGATAGCATAAGAAAAGGATATTAAACTCATGGTTGAGCAGCAAGTGAGAGAAGCTCTGGCACAAGCCCGAGGAGGATCATCGGTTCTAAAGGGTAGACCCTACCCAGAGGAATTTGATGCCATCTAGTATCCTAAGAGTTTTGTGCCACCTTCTTTCAAGAGTTTTGATGGCAGCGGGCACCCACGCAACATAGCGATTTGTATTGCAATGGTGAATGCATTACTATTCCAACTTTTTGTCAGCAGCTTAGTAAGCATAGCCTTTAATTGGTACGCTGAACTCCCCAATAGTTCAGTGAAGACTTTTGCTAAGTTAGAGCAGCTATTTATCAAAATGTTTGCTGGAGCTCAATAAAGGGTGACTGTGGGCTATCTCATTATAGCACAACAACACCTCGATGAGTCCCTCATTGAGTATATTCTCAGATGGCACAATTTTAGTATGAAATGTAAATCACAACTATCTGAATAGCACACCATTAAAATTCTACTAAAGAATATTCATGGCCCAGTCACCTTCATGCTCAAAAGTTTTACCATCAAGATATTTGAGAAGTTAATCAACAAGGCAGCTAGTCTACAAGGAGAAACCAAACAGTTGCCTTTTCAAGATCAGTCAATAAAGCCAAAGCCACAAAAATCATATGAGAAGAAGCCAGGGGCAATAACAATAGTGGATAAGGGGAAGCAACTAGCTAAAGAGCAGTATGAGAGACCTCGAGCTCCACAGCCATCACTTTCATCTCATTTATCACTACCCTGACCATCCTATTGGTTGCCACGTACTCCACGCCTTCGCCTCCTCCTCATACCATATGCAGGTACACATACACGCCCCCAAGTAGCTACCATCCACCTACTCTTTTGGATAAACTAAACAAACTGTATTCATTTAAGAGAGAGGTAGCTAGGAAAATCTTTAAGAACCTCTTAAGGAAACCTGACTTTCAGCTACTTGAGCCTAGGAAGCTAGAGGAAGTGGGCAGGAGCAATGATCCTAAATGTTGCCCTTACCACCGCATACTAGGCCATATTTTGGAAGATTGCTTTTCATTCAAGGACTTGCTTAAGCATAGCTACAAGTTAGGTGCTATAGTTATACCAAAGGAATACCTAGTGGAACAACCATCCAGTTCTGTTAGGGTAATCTTTAGGGATACATGCAATCCTCTCAAAACCAAAGAAGGTTGGGATATCTCTTTATCCTGAACCTCTAAAAAGGTTATTTTAAAAATCAAGAAATTTTCTTTGCAGGTGCCTAAGGCATCTCGAACCTTGAACATCAAGGAAGGTTCGCAAGTTGCCAAAGATAATTTAGAGAAAGTGGGAGCTCAACAGCAGTAGCAGTAGCTCATACCAGCCCGGGATTGCCAAGTAGCACAACCAACGACCGAGCCCACCCTCCAGTTCACTGTTGCTGCTACTACTTTAGCGAGCACTTCTACTTCAGCTAGCTCTTCTTCTAGTAGACATCTTATATCGATGGACGAGGGCATCAAATCCCTCACCCCACTTACTTTATTAGATTTCTACTATGTACCTCCTTCTACATCTAAGAAATCAAGGAATAAAGCTAGTTAGAATTACATCTATGTCACTTCTGATGGGTTATCTGATTCTACTCTTATAGAAAACTCTTCAAGTCTAAATAATAATTATAACAACTCTGATCTTCCTCTTTCAGCTTCAAAAATGGATTTTCCTTCTCTGAATAATACAAGTTTACCTCTTGAGATAGACTTGGAATCATCTGATTCTGAGGGTCCTATAGGTGAGCATGGGTAGGTAGAATATTCCACTAAACTGCCACAAGAGATCACAAAGTTAACCTCCATAGTGGCAAGGTTCTACCTCCTAGGGCAGCACCTCAAGATAAGAAAAAATAAGTCATTGGTACCAACGAGCAAGAAGATCCTCCACAGGATGCTCCACCCATGGATATGCTTATGGAGGATTAGCCCATAATGGAATACAATGCCCTCTCTCACCTAAAATAGTTGCGAGCCAAGTTAAGCATATATGATGCCCTTATCTTATCCAAAGAGATAAAGAAATTATTAGTCAAGGCCCTTCTTGATCCATAGATATGCTTAGCTTAGCTTATCACTATTGGAGAGGAGGCACATTATTCAAGAGAAGCCCAGGGAGTTACCTTCACCAATGAAGACCTTCTTCTGGGGAACATGGAGCACAACCTTCCCCTCTACATCACACTGGACAAGGGCAGATTCAAACTTTCTAGGGTTTTGGTTGATCCAGGTGCATTGGTGAACATTATGAGTCTAAAGACCCTTGCCTATTTGAAAATTGACATCTCTACACTCCAAGAAGATTAGATGATGTTAAGAGGATTCAATGAACAGGGTGAGAGGGCTCTAGGCTCCATAGTGTTACCTTTGGAAATAAGTGACTGGAAGACTGAAGTCAAATTTTACATAATTGATTCGAATACTTCATTCATTGCTTTGCTTGGTAGGCCTTGGATACACTAGAACAAGATGATTCCATCCTCCCTCCATGCTGCATTAAGTTGCATGGAATGGCATTAAAGGAGATGAAAAGCCATTTTCAGTTATAGAGGTTGAGATATATGAGAATGCGACCTACTATCTTCCGTAAAATATCTTTTTTTATGAACTTGGTCAAAATTCAAATGTAAAAGAAAAAGAAAAAGAATAAAAAAAGAGAAAGAAAAAGAAAAGAAGAAAGAAAATACAAGTTAACGAGAAGAGGACATCAAGGAAGAAGTAGAGTAGCATGTCACATTCCATCCACACTTCGTACCACCATACAGAAATATGGGTAGGATGACTCGTCCTCTACCAGGCAGAGGTAGAGGCAGGCATAAAGGTAGTTCCAGAGGTGGAAGACCCCCTGGTTGGCTGCCAACCAACAGGGGTTATGTTTCAATTCATAGGAGTACCACTACTATTCACATAGACTTGGAATCCAGCTTGGAGGATGAGTCTCATGTGATTAGCATATCAGCCAACCCCTCTCAGTGGGTTTCATTGGAGGTGACACTCGAGGAATATAGCAATGAAGACCAAGCCTCCAAGCAAAGCACGAATGTATCTGAATCAGGTTTATATCAGACTATCAGAAAGCAAATGGGAACTTTAGCTATAACCTCACTTTCTTCCCAGAAATTTGAATGTTTAGTAGTTAAGGAAGCCCTTAGGTCTTCCATGGATACCAAGCCAAAAAGATTCCTATTGGGATCATCATCCTCAAGTATAGAAGCTGATGTAAAACTTGAGGATAATTCATATAAAGATTTAATTGAATTGCCTTTTGATTGATACTCATGTTGTGTTCTTAATCTTGCAAAGAAAGGTTTGATTCCTTATACATGGTCTAGTCACATGTCAGAGTACTTTGAGAAGCTGTGGAATAATAAAGACAGGGATGCATAATCAAGATGAGGACTATGATTCAGTACAGTGGGTCCAGTCGATGACGATGATTACTACTTAGTTGTCACTAATCATCTGGAGTCTGATAGGTTATTCTCAAACCACACAAACTCTTATGAGGAAGTATGATTAGAAACTTTAGATGATCCAGATGATCTTCAAATCAAAGATGCACCTAGAAGAAAGAAGATCCGTGTGCTACATCAGTTGTCTGCTAAATAGAAAAGAAACCAATGACTTAGTTAGGCTATTGGTTGAGTTTAAGGACTATTTTGCATGAAGCTATAAAGAGATGCCCGGATTATCTTTTGATATAGCAGTCCACAAACTATCAATAAACCCTAAAGCTCAACCTACTAAGCAAGCTCCTAGACGCATGCGATTAGAATTTGAACAATAGATCATTTTTGAAGTCAAGAAACTGATCGATGTTGGTTTCATCAGGGAAGAAAAATACCCTACCTGGTTAGCTAGTGTCGTGCCAGTTAGGAAAAAGAATGAAAAAATTCACATATGAGTCAATTTCAGGGACTTAAATAAGGCATATCTTAAGGATGAATTTTCACTTCCTATACCAGAATTAATGGTGGACATTGCCTCATCTTATGCATTATTCTTCTTTATGGATGGGTCATCTGGCTACAACCAAATCAAGATGACCCTCGACGATGAAAGAAACATTACTTTTTGAACCCCGATCAAAATCTATTATTATAAGATCATGCCTTTCAGCCTTAAAAATGCTAGTGCTACATGCCAACAGGCCATGACTCAGATCTTCAATGAACTCATTCATCATTAAGTTGAATGTTATGTTGATCATCTAGTAGCAAAAGAAAAGGAAGACCACCTCTTTGGCTTGAGAGTTTTCTTAAGATAATTTAACGTCAAAATGAACCCCGTGTGCATTTGAGTAGCTGGAAGTTCCTTAGGTTTATTGTCACACCGTGGAATAGAAATAGACCTAGAAAGATCAAAGCTATCTTAGAAATGCCACCCCAAAAAACCTAACCCATGATCATTCCAATGGTGGTTGGTGTATCTAAGATGCTTTATCTCCAATCTATCAGGGAGATGCAAGCCATTTTTAGCACTTGTCAAAAAGGATGCTAAGTTCAAATGGGATGATAAGTGCAAGTATGCCTTTGAAGATATCAAGCAATATTTGGTGAAGCGGCCAGTTCTAGCAGCCCCTATCCTGGGCAAGCCATTGATCCTCTACACTGCTGCATTGGATGACTCCCTTGGCATTTTGCTGGCTCAAACCAATAATGAAGGGAAGGAGAACACTCTCTATTACCTTAGCCGTCATCTGATCCCTGCTGAAGCGAACTACCCACCAACTGAGAAACGTTTCCTAGCTTTAATCTTTGTATCCCAAAAGCTATGACACTACATGCTTTCTCATAAGGTGAACTTAATTTTAATAATCAATCCACTGCAGTGTCTCATGACATAGCTAACATTACCTAGTTGGTTGGCACATCGATCCATGATTCTCTCACAGTTCGATATCACATTCGTACCCTCGTATGCGAAAGGACAAGCACTAGATTTCTTAAGAAACCCTTCACGACTCTCTGCTTAGTGATGATCTCCATGATGAACAAATCATGAACTTATGGGAGGTTGACAATCACCATTAGGAGATGTATTTCGATGGAGTGGCTTCCTTTCACAAAGGAGAAGAACTACGATCTACTTTTCTAGGAAAGGTAGAGGTAGGAATAGTTCTCTTAACTTCAGACTGCGATGTGATGAGATTCTCATACTATCTCTCCAATCTATGCACCAATAATGAAGTTGAGTATGAGGCTTTGATTGTTGGTCTGGAGTTAGCCATTATAGTGTGTGTCAAAAGCATCGGTATCTATTGGGATTCTCAGCTAGTCATCAACTAGATTGTCGGGTCCTACAAGGCTCTGAAACCTAAGCTTCATTATTACCATGAGTACACCCTGAAACTGTTGGACAATATCTCTGAGGTCACCATCTACAAGATCCCTCTAGGAGAGAACACAGTAGCATATGCTTTGAAAAAACTTGCCAAGGAATATGCATGTTTGGAAGATGAGTCCATTCCAATAAGGGTCCAAAATAGGCAAGTTTTATCCCTTATTGACACTAAACTCATCGAGAGACTTTCTCTTGAAGGGGAGGTTGCCGTTGTCAAAAAGGACAAGGAGCTGGATTGGAGGCAACCATTCATGGATTACTTGACTAAAGGCAAACTACCTCAAGAGAAGTCACAAGCCCATCATATGAAGTAGAGAGCTCTCTCATATGCTCTCATGGATGGCACCTTGTATCGACAGTCTTTCGATCAAATGTGGTTACGTTGTTTAGACAAACATGAAGCCCGTAAGATCATGATCAAGGAACATTTAGGTCTATGCGGAGCACATCAATCCGGTCCAAAGATGAACGCAAAGATCAAGATACTAGGATACTACTGGCCTTCGATGATCATAGACTGCATGGATGTAGTTAGGAGATGTCATCAGTGTAGGGTACATGATGTGGTCCTACTCCAACCACCCAACATTCTACATCCTACATTGGCCTCATGGCCATTTGAGTGTTGGGGTACCAACATTATGAGTCCTATTGATCCTCCTTCTTCCAAGGGTCATCGGTTCATTCTAGCTGTCACCGACTATTTTTCCAAGTGGGTGGAGGCAATCCTACTCAGAGAGGTCACAGCTCAGCATGTGCTCCAGTTTTTCAGGAACCATATTATATACGGGTTCGGGGTGCCTCGATGAATTATATTCGATAATAGTACTGCATTTAAGAGCACCAATATCAACAGCTTCGCCATAAAACATAATATAGATTAGAGATACTCTATGATCTACTACCCCAGGGCGAATGGCCTAGTAGAAGCATTCAACAAAACCCTCATCCAGATACTAAAGAAGACTCTTGATGACAACAAATAACAGTGGCATGAGCAGTTAGTTGAAGCATTGTGGGCATATTATACCAAATACAGAACTCCAACCAGATTTACCCCATTCTCCTTAGTGTATGGGTCTGAAGCCATTCTAACATTAGAAGTTCAACTCCGACAATTGAGGATAACATTAGGTAGTAAAATCACTACAGAGTAGAATGCAAAGTTGCAATTAGAAGAGCTCGAATGTTTGGAGGAGAGACGCCTATGGGCATGCCAGAACCTCAGGTTGTACAAGGCCAAGATGATTCAAGCTCACAACAAGCTAGTCCGCCCTAGAACTTTTCAAGTAGGAGAACTTGTTTGAGTTCTAAGGAGACCAATTATCACCCGTCGAAAGATGGGAGGCAAGTTTGAACCCACTTGGGAAGGCCCTTTTGTCATAGAGAAGTCCTACCAAGGAGGATCTTATCAGCTTATTGATTGTAAAGGGGAATACTCGATGCTTCCAATTAATGGGCTCTATTTGAAGAAATATTACCCATAAAATAATATTTGAAAATAATTGTTGACCTCACTTTTGGAGTGAGCTCTCAACTTCTCCATCTTATACATAAGACTCCTCTTAGACATTAAGAGCTCCTTAGTCTTAAGACACTTCTAGTGATTAGGTGAACACTTAATCTAACCCAAGAGACATAGAAGAGTTAGCCATAGGAATAGGTTATGCCTTAGGGGTGTTAGGAAAACTTGCTAACCCTATAGCTTAAACCCAATCCTCACATTCTTCTTACAAATCAAACTTCAAATCCAAATCAACTCCAAATTCAAATCAAATTCCAACTTAAATGACTTTTCTCAAATCATTCAAATCAATTCCAAAAATCCAAATCAATTCCAAGTCAAAACATTTTCTCATAACCCATTTATATTCTCATTTGTATTCACAAATATAAATGAAATAAATTCAAGTAACCAAATCCAAAACTCAAGTCTAAATCTAAAATCTTTCCTAAGTCACTTTGATTTCATCTTATGGACTTAGCTCAAATCAAATTCAAATCACTTTAAACTCAAGAGATTTTATCATAACCCATTTATATTCTCATTTATATTCTCATTTATATTCACAAATATAAATGTAATATAAATTCAAATAATCAAAACCAAATTCAAAACTCAAACCCAAATCTAACCTAAAACCAACATATACCCTTTTAAGTCAAATTCTTGAACTTGGCCAAATCAACCTCAAATCAATCCAAGCCTTTGGATTTTCTCTCCAAACAATCAATTCTTCAATCACAAACTAAATATAAACACAAACTTCAATCATCAAATCAAAATCAAACTAACCCAAATCAAACCCATGTTCATCCTTTGAACTTGAAATTATCAAATGAATCAAAACTCATTTGACTGCAAATCATTTGCAATTAGATTTATATTTCAATCATAAGTCCATATGTGAGTTCAACCAAACTTGAATCAAGCCTTGATCAAGTCAATTGACCCACTTAAGCTCACTTGACCCAAAGTGACCTAAAGCACCTTTTTTAGCCAAATTCTAATCCAACCTAAATTGGATTGAACTTATCCCATCTAAGCCTGACATTGTGAGAAACAATCATCTTAGGATGATCAATCACTCAAATTGGGTCAAACCAAGTCAAACCTAGCCTTTGACCAAGTCAACATTTAATCCAAATGAAACCTAAACTAACCAAAATCAACCATAGGCCAAATTGATTGAAACCATTGATATAAATGAGTTTATGATCAATGATTGAACATGACTAAGTCATCATTTGAGCCAAACTTAGCCCAATTGACTTAACCCAAGTTGACCTAAAAAGTCAAAATATGTAAAATCTTAATCTAAGATAAATTGATTGCAACAAATGGGTCATTCATTCTAAATCATTTGTTGAACTTGATCAAAGTCTCAATTGACCAACAAGACCTAACCTAGCCTAATTAACCATAAACCCAACTTGACCTAAAAGGTCAAATCAAGCCAAAATCAAATCAAACCAAAATTGATTGAAACCAAAGCTTGCAAAATATTTCAAATGACCAACCAAACCTGAACCAACCCATGACCTAACCCAATTGGGTCAAATGGGTCAACTTAGTCAACTTAGTCAACTTGACCCATTTGACCTAAGTGAACTCAAATGAACCAAAATCAAATATAAATCAAATTGAACCAAACCAATGATACCTTACCACTCCAAATGGTCATATGAACTTGACCCAATCTTTGGTTTAACCCAATTTGACCAATTGGTCAACTTGACCCAAGTTGGCCCATTTTGACCTAAATGGGTTAACATGAGCCAAATCATATCAAATAAACTCTAAATTCATTGAAAATTGGCACAGCCCATTTTTCAATCATTTTAAATATGCCCAAATCAAAATCAAAGCCAAATGACTATTTAACCCCTAGGTCAAAGGGTAACCTATGATCAAATTCACTTGGAATTTGATCATATTCCAACTCAAGACTACTTGGCATCCTCCTAGTGGACCATTTGGACACCAAGGAGGGTGGTGCACATGAACCAATGGGTTTGGGTCAACCAAACCCAACCCAATGCCAAAACTGACCCCTCCATTCAAAATTTTCCACATGGATCACCTACCACACTCATTTTAGCACATGTGTGCCTCCACACTCCCACTCCTTTGTCAAAACTGAACCACATGGCACTCCTAATAACCTAAACAACCTATTCAATCTCATCAATTTGATCAATAGAAAAATGAACTTTGGCCATCTAATTCAAGTATGGGGAGATATACTCCCCCTCATTCCATTCCAATTCACATACATTGCATTCGACTAAGCTCAGAGGATCAAAGGCAAGCATCCACAAGCTTCCCTAAAGAATCTTAAGCTCATTTGAAATTTCCATTCTTGGTTTTGCCTAAGCTAAAAATAGGGGAGGTGAGGGAGAGTTCCAACTTACTCAATACGCAGCCAAAGTCTAATTCCTCTTGCAAGCACCATCAATGCACTAAGTCGAGCTCATCCAAAGCAAATCCCAAGCATCCAAGCCACGAGAAGGGAGAGTTAGACCAAAGCTGCAAGCCATCAAAGCAAGCTTTGGTCAATTGGAATATCCATTGCAAATTGAACCCTCAAACCTTCAACAAGGTTTTGTCTCCACTAGACGAAGCTACCTCAACGGTTAAGAGTGCTGGTGATAGCCTCCAGTGAGGTATGCCTCAGAATTGAGCTTAAGTTCAAAATTCTTTGGTCCTTTGTGAAGGGAAGTGTAATCCTAATAGAATTCCATCGTCAGATGTTATTCTTTTTGCTTCTAGATGGTGTGGGTTGAATCTTAGCCCAATTTGAGCTTAAGTGAGCTCAGATCAAGCCATGGAGGATGGACAATCTTTATCTCCCGTAGGCGAGGGCAGGGATGAATCATGGACCATCCATCCCATATATTTTGGATGGACAGTCCTGATTAAAACACACTAGATCCTGGGATTAATCCTTTTGAAACTGTGGGTTTAATCCTGACCTCCCAATCCTTAATCAAATAGCCAAGGAGAAAGCGCGCAGCACCGTCGGCTGACATGACATACGATTTGACAACTTAAATAACAAATCATGTCACGCCATGGAAGACGCGCGCTGACCCACGGGATTAGTTATATAATTAGGGTTATTTAATTACCTATTAATCACTAAAACTTCTTAAATTCATAATTAAATGTAGAAAATTAAAAAAATATAAATGAGGGCTTATTTTAAAGATAATTCAAAGGGGAATCCAATAAAATTATTTCTAATTAATTTTGAATACTGGATTTTCTTAATTATGGTTTAATTAAAAACTTAATAACTATAATTACTCCCTAATCACTTGATTAATTAACTCCAAACTTCTCAAACATGTTTAGGGGGATGACTTCTACCTCTCTTAATTTTCTTGGAATTTATTAATGAGGTAATTAGGGAAATCAATTAATGAATCTCTAATCACCCCCTTAATGAAATTAAGAGCAATTAAACATATGAACAGTGGTTTAATCACTTAATTTAGAAAATCAAACATTGCTTAAGTGAGTAGGAGGTTTATAAAATAATTTTTGGATATTTTCCCTAAGCTATTCCCTAAACCCCCTTTCTTCCTTAATCTGAATCTAATTAAGGATTAAACCACTAATGACCTTCATAATTAGCTTAATCAAATTTATAAAATAAATCCGAACTTAATCAGTCTCTTCTTGGGTAGATCCTTAGGTGTTCAAAAGCTTAAGATAAACTTAAAGAAATCAAATCCAACCCACATGTGTAGGAAGGGTTATGAAAGTACTTAATTAAACCCCTTTAGCTTAATTAATCATTAATTATGAGCCAATTGCATTAGGCCTCTTTCTTTCTTAGGAGAATTGCTAATTTAAATTCCATGTGGTTGCATATCATATGTTGGGTCATAATTAGTTGGTTAATTATGATAAAGTGGTGTAGGTAAGGGATAATTAATGGATTTAATTTACACATTAACCTAAAAAAAACATGTATGAAAGCCAAATTAATGCAAAAGATTTTTGTTTGTTTATTTAATTTGGTTTATATATGTAATATGAAGATCCTTCTTAATTCATGACATGGGAGTGCATAGGAATGAACTTAAGCAAGTGTTATGTTCTTTTCAAATGAACTATACACTTTGCAAATCCTATACAAACCTATGTTAAGAAAAGAGAAGAAAGCCACATAAAACACATTTCTACACTATAACCACATGCATGCTTATAAATATTTATAAGTAGCATACTTTCATTTATGATCTTTGATTTATAAATTTTAAAAATAATTTTTTGATTTAGTAGTGATAATAGTCATTCATATTCTTACTTTAGCCAAAGCATGCAATTTGACATAAATGAAACATTTCATTTTAATTTAATTTTTTAAAAGGTATGAATGCATGAGTTCATATGGTCAAATAACATTTAGCATACTTGAAAAGAGATAAAGTGATGTAAGCATGTAATTTCATTCACCCTAATTAATTCCTAAAGATAATCCTATGAAATAATATTATTTAAAGTGAACCAAAATTGCTTAAAGAGATTTTTGTTTTAGTTTTAAATTTGATTTAGGGAAAGTGAGAAGAGTTTGCTGGTCCTAAACCCCTCCCCCCCATGTGTGAATTAGTTTAGTTTAATTTTAGGATGATTAGATTGATTTTATATTTTATTTAGGTTAAGGTGTAAATCCATGAATGCAAAGAGATGTTGTTTAAGAAAATTTGGATATTTCATGAATGCATGATTTGGTTAAGTTGAGAAGAGAGGGATTCTTTTATCCATTAATCAAATGCACATTTACATGTATGAAAGACATAAGTCATCCCTAGGTCAGGTTAACATGTTACATTGCTAATGTTTCACCCCATTTTTCTTCTCGTTCAAGAAGATGTGAGTCCCCGTGCTTTCTTCCCCGACTTAACCTTTGAAAACTAAAAAGCAACCCTTTTTGTTGGATAGTCCTACTATGTGGTTGGTAGACTACCCCTTTAGATTGGTAAGTCTGAAGTAGATTAAAGCTGACATGGCCCCTACTCAGTGCAGTCCATCACAAACCGATAGGGTCCATCCCAAAAATTTAAAATCTAAAACAAATTCAACCCTTCTCCCCAGTGGAGCCAAATTAAACAAACAAAATAATTCCAATCAAACTCCCTAGTGATGTCAAACCAAATTAAATAAGTGAGATGCAAATCTTTCCAATTCCCCTAGTGAATCAACTCAATCCAACCTGAACTTGCTCCCCTAGTGGAGAGTTCACATTTTCATCCCTAGCAAATTCTGAATTCTAATCTCCTAGCAGATTTCACAACCTCTTCTCCCTAGTGGATGACTTGAACTTGCTCCCCTAGTGGAGAGTTCACATTTTCATCCCTAGTGGAGCACCAAATTATATATCAACAAATCAAATCAATTTTCTTCCCAACGAGATGCAAATCAAATTAAACCTCATGATTTTGCTAGTGGAAGGTTCACATACTCTATTCTTTATATTTGTGGATTACACCTAGTTTGGGGAGTAGATCATTTCTAGAGCTTGTGATCGTTTGTTGTTTGTATCAACACCAATAGCATATATACTCACATCATCACACTTATTGGGCTTTGACCTCACCTTTAGAGTGAGCTTTTAACTTCTCCATCCTAGGCATAAGGACTTCTCTAGACATTAAGAGTTCCTTAGTCTTAAGACACTTAGTGACAAAACACTCAACCCAACCTAGAGACTTAGAAGAGTTAGCCATAGGAATGGGTTATGCCTTTTGAATTAGGAAAACTTGCACCCTTTAGCTTGAACTAAATCCTACTTCCTTCTTCTTCCAAGTCAAACTTCAAATCCAAATCAACTTCAAATCCAAATCAACCTCAAATTCAAATCAATTCCAAATCCAAATCATGAATCAATTCCAAATAATTTAAACCCTTGGTTGAATTCCAAATCCAAAATCTTTCCTAACCCTTTTTGATTTCATTCTATGGACTTAGCTCAAATCAAATCCAAATCAACTTGAAATTCAAATCAACCTCAATTTCAAATCAATTCAAAATCCAAATCTTGAATCAATTCCAAATAATTGAAACTCATGATTGAATTCTAAATCTAAAATCTTTTCTAAGCCCTTTTGATTTCATCTTATGGACTTAGCTCAAATCAAATCCAAATCAACTTTAAATTCAAATCAACCTCAAATTAAAATCAATTCTAAATCTAAATCATGAATCAATTTCAAATGATTGAAACCTATGATTGAATTCCAAATCCAAAATCTATCCTAAGCCCTTTTGATTTTATCTTATGGACTTATCTCAAATCAAATCCAAATCACTTCAAACTCAAAAGATTTTCTCACAACCCATTTATATCTTCATTTATATTCACATAACTGAAATATAAAATAAATCCAAAACTAAATCCAAATCCAACCAAAATCCAACTTAAACTCTTTCAAGACAAATCCTTAAAACTCAATCAAACTAAATCCAAATCACTCCAAATTCAAAAGATTTTCTCATAACTCATTTATATTCTCATTTATGTTCGTAAATATAAATAAAATATAAATTCAAATGACCAAAACTAAAATCAAAACTCAAGCCCGATTCTAACCTAAATCCAACATATACCCTTTCAAGTTAAATTCTTGAAGTTAACCAAATCATTCTCAAATCAATTCAAACATTTGGATTTTCTCTCCAAACAATCAATCCTTCAATCATAAACCAAATATAAACATAAACTTCAAATCATCAAATCAAAATCAAACTAACCTAAATTAAACCCATGTTCATCCTTTGAACTTGAAATTATCAAATGAATCAAAAGTCATTTGACCCCAAATCACTTGCAAATGGATTTATATTTCAATGATAAGTCCTTATGTGTGTTCAACCAAACTTGAATCAAGCCTTCATTAAGCCAATTGGCTCACTTAAGCTCACTTGACCCAAAGTGACCTAAAACACCTTTTTGAGCCAAATTCTAATCTAACCCAAATTGGATTAAACTAAGCCCACCTAAGTCTCACATTATAAGCAACAATCATCCTAGAATGATCAATCACTCAAACTGGATCAAATCAAGTCAAACCTAGCCTTTGACAAAGTCAACACTTAGCCTAAATGAAACCCAAATTACCCAAAATCCACCATAGGCCAAATTAATTGAAACCATTGATCTAAGCCAATCCATCATCAATGATTGAACATGATCGCATCAATCGATAAACTTAGCCAAATTGGCTTGGTTAAGTTGACCCAAGTTGACCTAAAAGTCAAAATGGGTCAAATCATGATCTAAGCCAAATTGATTGCAACCAATGGGTCAAATTCATTATAAATTACTTGTTGCACTTGTCCAAAGCCTCAATTAGCCAACTAGACCCAACCTAGCCCAATTAACTTTGAACCCAACTTGACCTAAAAGGTCAAATAAACTTGAAGTCAAACCAAACCAAAATTGATTGAAACCAAAGATTGTAATACATTCCAAATGATCAACCAAACCTAAACCAACCCATGACCTAACCCAACTGGGTCAAATCGATCAAATTGGTCAACTTGACCCATTTGACCTAAATGAACTCAAATGAATCAATACCAAATATAAATCAAATTGAACCAAACCAATGATACACATAGGCTACAAATGATCATCTGAGCTTGACCTAACCTATGGTTTGACCCAATGTGACCAATTAGTCAACCTAATCCAAGTTGACCCATTTTGACCTAAATGGGTCAACTTGAGCCAAATCATATAAAATAAACTCCAAATTTATTAAAAATTGGCACAACCCATTTTTCAATTATTCTAAATATGACAAAATCAAAATCAAGGCCAAATGACCATTTTACCCCTATATCAAAGTGTAATCTATGGCCAAATTCACTTTGAATTTGGCCAATTCCTTTTCATGGCCACTTAGCATTCTCCTAGTAGACCATTTGGACAGCAAAGAGGGTGGTGAACATGACCCAATGGGTTTTGGTTAGCCATGACCCAACCCAAGGCCAAATCGACCCCTCCAATCAAAATTCTCCACTTGGATCACCTCCCACACTCATTTAACACATGTGCACCTCCTCCATTCCACTCATCTGCCAAAATAAAAGCACATGGAATCCCTAACCTAAACAACCCATTCCATTAGAGCAATTGATAAAAAAAGGAAGAGCAAGCTTCGGCCGTCTAATCCAAGTAAGAGAAGATATACTCCCCCTCATTTTAACCCAAGCCAACCTCCTTGCATTTGATTGAGCTCAGAGGATCAAAGGCAAGCTTCTCCAAGTTTCCCAAGCTCATTTGAACTTCTCCTTCTCGATTTTCTTCATAGTCGAAACAGGGGAGGCCTAAGAAATTTCCACTTCACTCAATTCTCAACTAAACCTCAATTGCTCTTGCAAGCACCATCAAGGCACCTAGTCGAGCTACCCTAAGATATTTTCCAAGCATCCAAGCCACGAGAAGCCTCACTTCGATCAAAACCCCAAGCCAATGAAGAGATTGACCAATTGGGAGATCCACTTCAAATTGAACCTTGAAACTTTCAACAAAGCTTCTTCTCCAATAAACAAAGCTACATCCTCTGTTGGAAGCGTCGGCGATAGCCTCTGACAAGGTATGACTCAAAACTGACCTTAATTTGAAAAATGCTTGGTCTTTTGTGAAGGGAATTATAATCTCATTAAAATTCAACCGTTGGATGTTCTTCCCTTTGCTTCTAGATAGTGTGGGTTGAAACTTAGCCTAATCCAAGCTCAAGTGAGCTCAGATCAAGCCATGGAGGACGGATGGCCTCCATCTCTGGCAAGCTTAGGCAAGATTAATCATGGAACATCCATCCAGCGTGTTTTGGATGGACAGACATGATTAAAATGCATAGATCCACTGATTTAATCCTTTATAACGACTAGCCATCGATCCTTGATCAAATGGCGAAAACATCATCGCCATGATGCAAAGACATGATGTGATAACTTAAATAACCAATCCCGTTATGCTACGTGAAAAGCACGTGCCATATCAGCGATCCACGTGGCACCGACATGGAAATGTTTGTAGACAATAATCATTTACCTTAATCGAGAGTGTTCATAAGGAATCTTATTCCTTAGGATGCAATTAATCATGGGGGCTTGCCTCCATAGGGAACTTAACAAACCCGATTTAAAATAAACCCTACTTTATTTTTCTATGTAAAGTAGGAGAAGAATATCTGGTACATTCAAAGACCCATCAACCTTAGGAGTTCTTATTAGGTGATTAGGTCCATTATAAGATGATGACTTCTATCTCTCGAGATAGTACATCATTCCTCAATATCATACCTGATCACCTTGATAAGAATATTTGTGGATCTATGTGGTGTCCAACCTAGTGGAAATATTTTTGTTTTCATTTATTTCAAGATATATGAAGATAGAAATATTTCACCACAACTACACATAACCACATATAAAACAAACACATATATTTTTGTCTCAGGCTACTTTGAGGGGAACTCAGTCATTAGCAGCTCTAGGTTAGGCTGACATGCTACCTTGCTAGTGTGTCACCCTAGTGGTTACTTATTTGGAGGATGTAACTCTACAAGCTTTCTTTCTAACTTGATCATTGAAAATTGACAAGCACCTTATTAGTTTGGTAGGCCTTACTGCGCAACCGGTAAGCTACCTCATGTTGACTTTGTTTAAGAGTATATAAGTCTACACATTTTCTTCTTGAACTAGCCATTATGCACTGACTGGGTCAAGTATATTTGAGGCATAGGATAAGTCCCCCAATGGTTCCTTTTCTCCTAACTACTTTAAGTCTGAGTCCAGTCTTTACACGGGACTCCCGCTTAGTAGTCGTCCTAGGTGGGATAGCATATGTCCCACCGATGACAGATTATCTCGATGATCATTTCTATCTATAAGGATGTAAGTCTACAAGCCTTCTTCTTAGATTGATAATCGTAAATTGATGGGCACCTTAGGTTGATTGGTTATTGCTATGCTGATAGCGACCCACCGGATGGATACACCACTCATGGCAGATGTAAGTCTACAAGCTTTCTCCTAGAGTTGGCCATCATATACCTATAAACTTTCTTTTACAAGGTCCTGGATAAAGCCCCTAACGACACCTCCTCTGTGGGCACTCTATTTGGATCACATCCTTAGTGACCCCATTTAGACATGTTGACCTTATTTTTGGAGTGAGTTCTCAACTTCCTCATCATAGATTTAGGACTCTTGTAAACACAAAGAGCTCCTTAGTCTTAAGACACTTCTAGTGATTAGGTAAATACTTAACATAAGCCTAAAGACTTAGAAGAGTTAGCCATAGGAATAGGTTATGCCTTAAGGATTTAGGAAAACTTACCTACCCTATAGCCTTAAACCCAATCCTTGCTTCCTTCATCAAACCAAACCTCAAATTCAAACCCAAATTATAAATCCAATTCAAAATTAAATGATTAAAATCCAAAATCAAATTCAAATTCTAAAACTCTTCCTAAGCCTTTTGATTTTATCTTATGGACTTAGCCTTAACCAAATTCAAATCAACCTTAACTCAATTGATTTTCTCAAATATCCATTCAATCTCAAATCAAACCCAAATTCCAAATCAAATGATTGAAACCCAAAATCAAATTTAAATTTCAAAATCCTTCATAAACCATATGAACTTCATATGTAGCCAAAACTCCTTTAAACCAAATCAAACTTGATTGATTTATAAATCAATCATTCCTTCATTTATATTCACAAATATAAATAAATCAAATCAAACCCAAATCAAACTAAATCAAACCAAATCAAGACCTTTCTTAAGCCATATGGACCTGCCTCCATAAGCTTAATTAAATCTTAACCCGAATCAACCCAAACTCAGTTGATTTTTTTATAAATCAGATATTCCTTCATTTATATTCACAAATATAAATGAAACCTATCCACTAATGACCAAAAATAAACCAAATTAAATCAATTTTCATACTTAAGCCTTTTTGACCTACATCCTTAAATTTGGTCAAATTTACTTCCAAATCACTCCAACCTAAAGTGATTTTCTCATGAATCATTTATATCTTCATTTATATTCACAAATATAAATGAAACATAAATCTAAATAGCCAAAACCAAACCCAAATCAAATCAAATTTCTAACTTTAGCCCCTTTAGCCATTTCCTTGAACTTGGCCAAATGACATCCAAATCAACTCAAAACTCATGGATTTATTCATGATTCAATCTATCCTTCAAGCACTTACCCAAATATAAACACAAACTATAATTATCAAATTAGATCCAAGTCAACTCAAGTCAGGCCCATGTTGACCCCTTTTGACTTGAAATTATCATATGAACCAAAATCCATTTGACTCCAAACCAATTGCAATTGGATTTAAATCCTAGGCTCATGTATGAGTTCAACTAAACTTGAAGCAAGGAAAAACCAAACCAATTGACCCATTTATGTCCACTTGACCCAATGTGACCTAAAAGACCTTTTTGAGCCAAGTTCTAATCCAATAAAATTAGATTTAACTAAGCCCATCCAAATCCCACATCATGATCAACAATCATTCTAGGGTGTCAACTACCTTGAATTGGGTCAAACCAAGTCAACTTGGTCCTTTGACCAAGTCAACCTTTAGCCCAAATGAAACCCAAACTAGACAAAACTCACCATATACCAAATTGATTGAAACTATTGATTCAAACCAATTCATAATCAATGATTGAACATGACCAAACCTTCAATTGAGCCAAACCAAGTTTAGTTGGCCCTTTGACCTAAGTTGACCCAAATTGGCCTAAAAAGCCAAAAGGGGCCAAATCATGATTTGATCCAAATTGATTACAACAAATGGCTCAAGTTCATTCCAAATCACTTATTGAACTTGACCAAAACCATAATTGAACCCAATTTGACCAATTGGTCAACTTGACCAAACCTAGCCCAAATTGACCTAAAAGGTCAAATTGGCCAAAATCTAAATTAAACCCAAATCAAACCAAACCAAAGCTTACAATCATTATGAACCATCACCTAACCCAACCCAATTTAGTCAAACTGGTCAAATTGGTCAACTTAGCCCATTTGACCTATTTGAATCCAAATGAGCAAAATCAAACCTAAGCAAATTAATCAAAATCTTGAACCAAAACTCTTCAAAATCATTTGAACCTAACAAACCTTGGTTTAACCCAATTTGACCAATTGATCAAACCCAACTTAACCCATTTGAACCCATTTGACCATATGAAGACAAACTACCCCAAACCAACTCATAGGACTCTAGGAGCTGGCAAAACCCAATCCAAACCATCCTTAGGTCATTCCTAAACCAGCCCAAACCTAAGTGGGACCCAACCCAAGGGAATTAACTATTGGACAAGCTCATTTGGATTGGATTCTTTCCATAAGAGGCAAGGTCCAATCTCCCATCACCATGGCAGCCATCTCATTGCCAAATGGGGTATGCCTAGCCTCCCTATCGCACCCTAAAACCATTGAGATTGGCCATGGACAAAAGGGAGGTGAACAAAGTCTCCTCCCTTCACACCCGAGCACCCAAAGGACCAACCCAACTCAATCCTCCCATATATTGCCTTGAGCTCCCTATCATGGCTTCCTCCACTCTGGCATATGGGCGATAACTCAGATGCCTCGATGGCATGAATCAATGGAATTTAAGGATGAATCTGTCCATCCATCACACTCATTGGGGTATACTCCCTCAATTTGACCGATAATGGCACAATTTGCAGGAGAGCACCTTGAGTGATTTTGAAATCCCAGAGAGTTTCCTAGAGCATTCTAAAGCCTCTCAAGCTCGAATTTCTTTCTCCCATGCGCAGTCATCAAATAGGGGAGGCTAATCCAAAGTACTATTTCCTCTCCACTCAACCAAATCTCAATCAACTTTGCACGCACCATAACCACACCTCGTCGAGCAATACTAAATCATTTCCCAAGCCTCCAAGCCATCAAAGGTCCAAGTTCAATCAAAGTTGAAGCTCCTACATGCATGGATTGGTCATCCGAGCAGCTCACTTCAAATTGATCAAGCCTCTCCAGGGCTTCATTTCACCAGAAAAGCTACTCTCGATCCCATTGAATGCTCAGGTGAGGTAATTTCAAAACCGTCTTTAGAAAAGTGGTTGGTCCTTTGAAGAATTTATTATGTCATGCATTTTTTTATGTGGATGTGCTTGCATTCTTCTTGATGTGTGGGATCATTTGATATCAAGCTCGTGAGCGGATCAAATGGAGAAAGATAGATGGTATCCGTATTTTGCCATTCACAAAGGAGACATATCATGGGTCGTCCATTTTGCATGATCGGAATGGACAGTCCTGATTTAATCATGTTAGATCTGCCTCTATTTCTTCCTTAATCGCGTGATCTGATCGTGGCTGTCCGATCTTAGATCAGATGGTCCATGGGAAACCGCATTCATCATAATCCAAGTTAACTTGGTGACAACTTAAACATCACGTGCCATGTGGCGTGTGCCGCATTAAGCGTGGCCGAAGGAGATTAAGGGTTAATAAATTTGTTTTATTTAAGGCTTAAATTAAAATCATAAATCCTAAAAATCTAAAAATATAAATGATAGCTCATTTTAAAGTTATTTTAAGGAGAATCAAGAAAATTATTATTAATTAATTTTAAATAGTAATTTTTTGCTTAATTAAGATTTAATTAAAATTTTTAATTAGCTTTTAATTAATCCAATTAATTTCAATCTTTAGATGTTTGGGGATGACCTCTACCTCCCCATTTTTCTTGGAATTTATTGGAGTTAATTAGAAATATTGATTAAGCCTTAGTACTCTCTTTTTTAATTAGTGATAATTAATCAAATGAATAGTAAATGATTAATCAATTATTCATTACCCTCACGTTAATAAGGAGAGAATTTAGGAAAATGGGTTGGGACCCTTCCAATCTTATCCTTAAGTCTTCTTCATTTCTTTAAATTAATTAATTAAGACTCATTAATTGGTGTTAATTAAATCAATAAAAAAATTGTATTTAAATTTTTAATTAACTAATTGAAGATTTGAGGATTGAGACTAACCCTTCTTTTCTTTTCTCTCTTCCCTTAAGTTCATTTCATATTATTGATTAAGAATAATTTGTATTTAATTCAAAAATTAATAAGCTTAATTAACTTGATTAAACATATATTTCTTAATTAACTCTTGGGCGGCTCTTTGGGTGTTTAATAACCTAAAGAGTGAGCTAATGAAATTATGATTAGCTCACATGTGTGGAAAAACTATCATTAAGTCAGTCCCTTAAGCTTAATTAGCTATTAATTATGAGCCAATTACATTTGGCCCCTTTCATTTCTTAGGAGCATTGATAATTTACTTTTCATGTAGTTGCATCTCATGTTGGGTCATCATTATTTAGTTAATTGGCATAAGGTGATGTAGGTAAGGGATTAATTAATTGATTTAATTCATACCTCAACCTAATTAAGCTATAAAATCAACCTAATTGCTTTTCATTAAATAAAATTAATTCACATATTGGGAATGGGATAAGGATTAGCAAACCTCTTTCACATTTCTTAAATCAAATCAAACATAACGATCAAAAATGGCATTAAGAAACTTTATTTTGTTTTAAATGAGTTTTTTTAATATGATTATCTTTAGGACTTAGTTGGATTGAATAAAATTACATGCTTGTGTTTCTTTATTTCCTTTCAATCATGTTAAAATGTTTTATGCCACTTGTATTCATGCATTCATTTCTTTCAAAAATTAATTAAATAAAATGATTTCCTTTAGGTCAAATTTGCATGTGTTGACTTAATTAATATGTGTGGCTATTATCACTATTAAATCAAAATGTATTTTCAAAAACATTAATGAATAATTAATATATATTTGTAACTTTAGTTTTGCATAGGAGGTGCATGTGAATATAAGCTGTATGAAGTGGTCTCTTTCTTATATTCATGTTGATTTGCATAAGTTTGAATGTTAATGGGTATATTAGTCACGACATCCGGATCTTTAAGTAGCCCCAAGGAGGTTCTATCTCACTCCAGTGCAACAATATGGCATTACTCATTTTATTTCATTTTTATGCATCTTAACATTGGAATTTAAATAGAGTTTTAATTCATTTACATAAATAAATCAATTCAATTAAATTTGACTTTTGTATGATTTTCATTCTTATAGTTGTTTATACATCCATATATATTTAAGATATGGTGAATATATTAAAGACATTTAGGGATGCGCTTTAAGTAGCCCCAAGGAGGTTCCTATACTCCCACAGTAGAACAATGGCATGTGCTTAAAACTTTTATACATTTGAATGTGTATTTAGCTAATGAATGAAAACCCCATTGTTTTATTAAAAAGACATGAATTCATATTTTTTTTCAAGTGGTTGGGTTGATTAGTCATACGATTTAGAGTTCTTTTCTTATAGTTTTGTATAAGAATTTAGATAGAGCTTTGAATTAATATGATAAAAAATAATTCAACCAAATGAAACATCAATTCCAAGTACATTTGCTTACACTCTCATTTAAGTGCGCTAAGGTACAAATTGCATGTATATGTATGTTTAGGACTTAATCATATGCATGTCATATATGTATGATGGAAAGAAATGAATAAACATGTGTTATGTGATAGTAATTAATTCTAATTAATCTTAAGATGCCTTTCTTATTGAATGAGTTTATTTAAAATAAATATAAACTTAAGATTAATTAAAATATGTAATAAGCCCTTCACTAAAGATAATTGATTAATTAATTTTCTTTAGATGTGACTTATGGTGGGGATAAAAAAAGGGTGATCCTCTATTTCATTTTCTTTATAACACTTAGTTATTTTGTGTAGGCCAAGATGAAATAAAATAAAATATTAAGTAAAATTTACAAATCAATTAAACCATTTAAATTGAAACCACCCTTTATAATTAAATGTCCTTCATATTTAGAAAATCTTGACTCTAAAGCCTAGTTAAGACATACCACACAAGCCTTAATACACACACATTAGAATTAAATTATCAGTTCTAGCTTTATATTAGGGTGATGCATGGTTTGATGTATGCTTTGTTTTGTGATGTATTATTGTAAACTGGATGTTAGGGTGTATGCTTCATTGACTGGATGTTAGGCTGTGATTATCCTAATCATATTTTTTTGTAAGAGATTATGCTTAAGGGGTGCTTAAAATAAATATAAATGCTCTATTTTGCTGATTGTTTAACCCCTAAGCATGATCTAAATTAGGATAGGTGGACATCGTTACCAATGTGCAAAGTGCTAAGTCCAAATTATACATATAACTGCTTGGATTATATGATGTGTTTAGCTAACACTTATTTTGCAGGTGTAGTTAGATTTACTTTTCCATTATTTTAATATAATTGTGCATTACGAATTTGGTTAAGTGTTATGGGGGTTAAGGATGAACATTTTCTAGAAGGTTTAATCATGCCATGTGATGCTAGAAGCTTCAAATAAAATGAAAAAAATCAAATGAAGAATGGAGGAAGCATGAAGACAGAAGACTCCCATACATATCATTTTTTATATTTATTCTTTTATATCAGATGTATAAGGGTAGAGCTTGACTACCATTTCTTTTGTTATCTGGTAGACCACGCGGCTGTTATTCTTTCACATTGAGTTTATAAATATTTGATAATTTGTTTACATGTGCAATAGAAATGGCATGTATTTTCCTAGTTTCTTCATATATGATTATTTAATGTATGGTCTAGATTGTCTTAGGATCTTAAGGAAAAATAAACTTTTTACCCCCAATCACAACTCATAATCTAATTTTCTAAACAACTCATAACCTCATTTAAAGCTTGGGTATTAAATCAAGATAATTAAAATATTTAGCAACCCCTTAGTTGAATGTTGTATGCTTAACATCATGCATATCATATTATTTCGCACTGCTAAGAGAAGGTTTCCATCCTTACACGATAAGGGAAGACTTGACCTCTGAGGGTCTCCCTTATGGTGAAAAATACCTCTTTCTTTCTAATTTAGCCAATAACAATATTTCATCATGCAAGTAGGCATGTAAAATCCCATAGCCTTTACCAAAATGAAGAGTCTAAAATCAAATAAAATTTGATAAAATTTGCATTATACTAAGTCATCATTCATACCACTCATGCTCTAATTTTTTAGGGAGTGGGTTTAAGGAATTTAGTTTTCTTTCTAAATAATAACATCCTAACCATCTTGCAAAACATATGACTTGACCACATGGCTTTAAAATGTATGAGGAGTTAGCTGGCTGTCACTCCAAGTGATTATAAGTCCAGCAGACGAATGGTTTATCCTCTCTTGTGGAGGTAAACAATATACCCATTCTCACCTGAGATTTAGGATGTGCTTTGGCTCTCGCTAAAGTTTCCTAGATTTAGGATCTGAGATTATTTTTTTCCTCTAGCTACAAGCATAAATCATCACCTCTTAGGTATTTTCATAATCTTGTGTTGTGAAATCATAAATTTTAGTTTTCTAATAAAATTTCAATTCAAAAATATAATTCTCTTCAATTTCAAATATATAAAGCCCAACCATAGGATAGTTTGGGATGCTAACTACGTTTCCTAGTATCATAAGCATTCTCTACTTATCTCCTTTTGGCTTCAAGAATAAGTCTCTCCTTTTTTCTATCTTGATTTTTTCAAACATATGATTTATTGATAGTCTATCTTTAAAATTTTTTGAGACAATTGTCTACTTTGTCGAGTATTCTAAGGAACTCACCTTCCTTAGAATGTTAACTATGAGGGCTTACCCCCATAGGGAACTTTACAACCCAGTTTAAATAACTTTATTCATCTATGTAAAGTAGGGGAAAAATTTTTTGGTACATTCGAAGACCCATCATGCCTTAAGAGTCCTTATTAGGTGATTAGGTTCATTATAGGGTAGTGATTTTTATCTTTCAATATAGTGCACTATTCCTTGATATCATACTCAATCACCTCAATAAGTATATCTCTGGATCATACTGACACACACACACACACACATATCATCCAAAATAAATTAAGACACTACAAAATCTTATTTCCTGTTTCTAGCCAAGTGGTTGGAGAATCTATCTTAGGATATGATTCTCCTTGGTATAATAGTCCGAGATATGACTAAGTTGATATAAGCTCCTTCTCAGTGTGGTATGTCGCACATCAACAAGGTCTATGCAAACATATAAACAAAACAAATATATATATTTTTCACTTATGGATTAAGAGGAAAAACCCCCCAGCGATAACTTTTCCCAAGCAGGCATTCTATCTTTAGGGCAGTGTCAGCAAAGCTCCTTATAAGAATCTCTTGACTACTTTCGAGTTGACATAAGTCCTCATGCATCTCACTAGGTGTTATTGTAAACAAGTCACATTGATCCTTGCTTTGAAGATATAATTCTATCATGCATTCTCTCGGGTTGCATGCTTTAGGTCCTTCAATTTCTTTAACTCATGATCATTGGTTCCTTCTTTATGAATATGTAAGTCAAGCTTTCTCCTTGACTTGATCATTTTACTGAAAACCCCTTAGTTGGTCTTTTTTTAGAATGAGCTCTCAACCCTCCATCTTAGACATAGGACTTCTCTTAGACTTTAAGAGTTCCTTAGTCTTAAGACACATCTAGTGATTAGGTGGACACCAGCTAATCTAGAAGACTTAGAGTTAGGAATAGGTCATGCCTTAGGGGTGTTGAAATTTCTACCCCCTTAAACCATTCCTCACTTTTCTTCTTTTAAGTCAAACTCCAAATCAATTCTGTTTGATTTTTTCTAAGCTCAAATCAATTCCATGACTCAAATCCATTATTGAAATCTATGATTGAAACCCACAATCAAAATCCATCAAAAATTTCTAAGTTCAAAATTTTGCCTAAGTCCTTAATCTTGCCTTTAGGGACTTAACCAAAATCATGATCAAAACCTATCCAAACCTTTGAGATTTTCTCATAATCCATTTATATTCTCATTTATATTCACATATATAAGTGACATATAAATTCAAGTCAATCAAACTGAACTCAAAATTTCAAATCAATTCATGAATTTTTCTTAAGTTCTTTAAGTTCTCCCTTAAAGACTTAGCCTCATCATGATCTACATCAATTCAAATCCGGATTTTCTCAAAACTCATTTATATTCTCATTTATATTCACATATAAATGAAATATAAATAAAATATCAAATCAAATCAAAATTAAATTCTCCAATTTAAATTTAAGTCCTTAATTTTCTATTAACGGACTTAGCCAAAATCAACTCTAAACCATTCAATCTCATGAGATTTTCTCATAATTCTTTTATATTCTCATTTATATTCACATATATAAATGAAATATAAATATAAATAAATCAAATCAAGTTCTTAAATTAAATCTTCAATTTAAAAATATTTCCAAAGTCATTAATTTTTCGTTAATGGACTTAGCCTAAATCATGATCAAACCATTTCAAACTCATAAGATTTTCTCATAACTCATTTATGTTCTCATTTATATTCACATATATAAATGAAATATAAATATAAATCAATCAAATCAACTCAAATTAAATCTCAATTTAAAAATCTTTCCTAAATCATTAATTTTCCATTAATGGACTTAGGCTAAATCATGATCAAACCATATCAACTTCATGGGATTTTCTCACAATTATTTTATATTCTCATTTACATTCGCATATATAAATAAAATATGAATATAAATCAATCAAACCAAATTCAAAAATTCAAACTCCAAACTCAAAAATTTCCTAAGTCCTTTAAATCCTTCTTCATGGACTTATCCCAAATCATGATTAAACCACTTCAAATCATTGAAATTTTCCCATGATCAATTTATATTTTCATTTATATTCACATATATAAACAAAATATAAATTCAAACAATCAAAACCAATTCCACAAATCAAACTCAAATCAACTTAAAATCCAATCTAAGCTTTTCAAGTTAAAATCTTGAACTTAGCCAAATCAATTTCAAATCAAGCCAAATCCTTGATTTTCTCTCATGATTCAATCAACACTACAATCATATATGATCCAAACCTCAATCACTCAATCAAAACCCAGTTCAAAAATCAAACCTAAATTCCTATCATATTCTTCCTTTGAATATGAAATTGTCAAATGGATCTAAACCCATTTGACTTCAAACCACTTATTGATTTATATTTCAAATCATAAGTCCATATACAAGATCAACTAACTTCAAATCAAGTTTTGACCAAGCCATTTGACCCACTTAGGCTCACTTGACCCAAAGTGACCTAAAGTACTTATGAGCCAAATTTTTGATCCTAACCAAATTGGATTGAACCAAACTCATATATCCTCATCATGATCAACAATCATCATGGGATGATCAATCAATCAAATTGGGTCAAACCAAGTCAAACCTAAGGGTTGACCAAGTCAACACTTAACCAAAAAAATGAAACCTAACATAGCCAAATTCCACCATAGGCCAAATTGATTGAAACCATTGATCTAAGTTCACTCATGACTATGTTTGAACTTGACCAAGCCAACATTTGAGCCTAACCTAGCCCAATTCACTTGACTAAAGTTGACCCATTTTGACCTAAAGGGTCAAAATGTGTCAAAACTTGATCTAAGCCAAATTGATTGAAACCAATGGGTCAAGTCCATTCCAAATCACTTGTGGAACTTGACCAAAGCCTCAATTGGCCAACTAGACCCAACCTAGCCCAATTGACCTTAGACCCAACATGACCTAAAGGGGTCATGTTGAGCCAAAATTGAACTTAACCCAAATTGATTGGAAACAAAGATACCAATCCACTCATATGACTAACCAACCTAAACCTACCTTGACCTACTCAAATAGGTCAAATGGGTCAAATAGGTCAACTTGACCCATTTGACCTAAATGAAGTCATATGAGCCAAAACCAAAAATATACCAAATTGAATCAAACCAAAGCCACCAAAACATTTCAAATGGTCATATGAACTTGACCCAACCCTTGGTTTGACCCAATTTGACCTATTGGTCAACTTGACCCAAGTTGACCCATTTTGACCTAAATGGGTCAACATGAGCCAAACCCTATCAAATGAATTCCAAATCAATGAAACTTGGCCAAACCTAGTTTCTCCACATACCCAACATCTCCAAAGTGAAAAAATAGTGAAATGACCATCCTACCTCTAGGCCATAGAACAAATTTTGGCTTAACCCATGGGTAATTTGGTCATACCCTCTTCACATTCACTTGAGGCTTTCCTAAAAGCTCAAGGGGACCTAGGGGAGAGTGGTGCACCCAACCCAATGGGTTTGGTTAGCCCATTTGGTCCCTAGACCAAACCCACCATGGTCAAAATTGAAAATTCAAACTCCTCTCAATTTCAATTCACATGGGAGGTTGAATCCACCTTGGCTCAAACCAACCATGTGCACACTCTAACTGATCAAACAACCCCATATGATCAATTGGATCAAAATGGCATGTCCATTGATCTCGATCCTTCAAGGGGAGATATACTCCCCAAACAAACTCAAATGCATAATTCCCTAATTCATCAAGTGCTAAGGAACCTAGGACCATGAGAGTGATAAAAGCATCCTAGAGCTCATTCCATTCTCCCATTTCTTCAACAAGGAAAATAGCCAATTGAATTGCCAACTTCTTCCACACTCATTTCTTTCCAATCTTTGCAAGCACAATCCAAGTGACCCTCACCCAAGTTGAGTTCCCAAGTTTTAAAAGGAGGATCAATTGGATCAAAGCTCAAGCAAGGAGGAGTTGGTCCACCATTGATCCACTCAACCTCAAGTGCTCAAACTCAAGAAGGCTTCTCTCAACCAGATGAAGCTCCAAGGAATCGAAGCTGATCACCTGAGGTATGGGATTTTGACCATTAAACTCAATGTGGTGTGGAGCTTTGTGAAAGAAATTTTCACCCCATTGATTTTGACATTGGATTTGCCGCTCTTTTAGATGGTGTGGGTTGAGTGATTCCATTCTGGATCGCTTGATCTTCCCTGATCATGGATGGTCTTGATCAAGGGAAGAACTTGATGATCTTAGCCATCCATGCATTTTAGATGGACTAAGATTATTCACATGTTTTGAAATCTTTATCCATTTAAAATGTGGGGAGATCCGCCATCTTGAGATCAGGATTAAAGCACCACGCTCACCATTTGGGATGATTTAAGTACCCCTCCATGACATGTAAAGCGCGACCACCACCACCATGTCACGCATGAGAGATTAGTTTGGATTAATTAAAATGCTTTAATTAATTCCTAATTAATAGAGATCTTCAAAATTCATAACTCTTCTAGAAATTTAAAAAATGTGAAATAAAATTCTATGGAAAGATAATTAAACCTAACATTTTAAAATTAATTTTGATGAGTTTTAAATTATGTTTTTTCTCTAATTGGGTTTTATTAAAATTTTATTTTGATTTTATGATGATCCCAAATTTCTTGGGTAAGTTTTAGGGACAATTACCTCCCCTAATTTTCTTAAATTTATTGAAGGTTTGATTATAATAATTGCATATGATTTTTCTTACCCCTTCTTATGTAATTAAGCATAATTTAAATTAGTGATTTTAACCCATGATTAGGGTTGATTAAGGTCCCTAGTAAGTAAATTTATAATTTTGGGGCATTTTTAGCTATTCCCTAAACCCCCTTCTCTTAATTCCTCTTAATTAAGGGTTAATTCATTAATTATCCTTAATCAATTTCTAAAATTCTAAAAAGTTCTAACTTAATTAATTTTGTAGAATAATGTTTAATAAATTAATTAACAAATTAAAACCCAATTCACATGTGAAATGGTATTTAAATTACTTAACAAATCTCTCACTTTTCAATTAACTTTAATCTGAGCCAAATTACATTAAAGCCTTTTTTCTTATTATCTTTATAAATTTAAATTTAAGTGTTTTATGTCATCTCATTACTCATAATTATTAAATTAATTCTTCTAATGGTGTGTTTTAATGTATTTAATTCATAAACCTAATCAAAATAAAATTTTAATTTTTAAAAATTAAAATAAAAATATCAAACACATGAAATTTGAATGAAACTATTTCATTTTCAAAATTAAATCAAACTTCAAACTAAACAAAATCACTTTTGAAATTCACTCATTTATTTTAAACTTTCTTATTCCATATGTCTTGGGATTTAAGTAAAAGTGAGTTCATTTAAAAGATTTCATTACTCATCTATTCCCCAAAATGTTAAGTTGTATTTTATTTCATGCATTCATAAATTTTATATTCAAATTTTAAATATGAAATGACTTATAAGATTTCATTATGTTAACAATGGTATTTAAGTTTTATCCAAGATTTCATTACTTTGTTAACAATGACTTGTACTCACTTATATGCCTTTCTTACTTTTATCATGTATGTGAAAATTTGGATAAGAAAACCTTTCTACTTAAGAAAATCATGCATATTCAACTTCTAAATTTTCTTAAATGGATTACTTAGCATGCATCATAAAGTGTGTTAAATACTCATTTGCATGTATAGATATGCTTAGGGTCCATCCATATGCATGTTATATATGTTGGGAAAGAAATGAAGTAATGTGTGTTATGTGAATTTTGATTCATTTTATTTAATCTTAAATGCCTTTTTTTGAATAGGTTTGTTTAGAGTTTATCTAAACTTAGGATTGATTAAAATATTTAATCAAAACATTCACCTAAATGAAACTAAAATGTGAATTTACCTAAGAAATTACTTTGGTTAGGGAAGGAAAGAGAAGGCCATTTCTCTTTTCCTCTCTTCATAACTTAGTAATTAATTGTATCCACTTAAACCAAATCAAAACATAAAATAAAATCAACCCAAAAAACTTAAACAACTTAAATGAAATCCTCCTCTAAGTTGAACATGTTCTTTAAACATAGAAAATTTGAATCCAAAGTCCTAGCTAAGCATACCACATAAACCTTCAAAGCACGCACATTAGCCTAAGTCACCACTTCTTTAGGTTAGTCAGTGCATGGTTTGATGTTTATTTTATTTTATGATCTATGTTTTAGACTGGATGTTAGGGTGTATGCTCATAGAATGAATGGTAGATTCTTAGTCTAACTATTCTTTTCAGGGATTGTGCTTAAGGGCTATCATAAATAAAATATAAATGCTTTTGTGTGCTTTATACCCCTAAGCATAATCCATAGTGGACTTAGTCACCCATATGTGGGGTGATAAGTCCAATATACATGCTTGGGATTTGTGGTTTATTTTAGCTAACCTTTATTTTGCGTGTTAGTTAGATTTTTTTCACTTTTCTTTTCATATAAAATTTATGCAATTAGGATTTTGGAATGATTGTTATGGGGATTAGATGACATTGGTCATAAGATCCTATCTTATGCACCATGTGAAGCCTTGGAGCATCTACCTCCAACCATCCAAAAGAAGGAACCAAAGAATAAAGAAGAAAGAAGAAAGAAGAAAAGAAGAAGAAAGAAGAATAAAGCTTGAAGACCCCATAATAATGAATTCCTTGCTTAATTGTAATTTAATTCATTTGTAATTGGTTGTATAAGGGTAGAGCTCACTACCCATATTTGATATTTTGTTTGTGTGGTGGTGCACCACAATGCCTTTTATTCTTTTGTGATTAGCTTTATAAATTGATTGATGATTTGTTTAGCTTTTGCATTAAGTGGCATGATTTTCCTAGTTTCTTCGCTTTATGTATGGCTTGGATGTGGATTAGGCTCTTTAGGAAAAAATAAATCTTTTACCCAACTTAACAACTCAAATAAAATTAACTTAGGTTTAAAATCAAGATAAAAGAATTAGCAACCCCTTAGGATGAGCATTTCTTTTATAATATCATGCACAAATGCATCTTATTTCACTCTTGATTGGAGGGCTTCCACCTTGAGAAACTTGGCTTGACCTTTGAGAGTGGTGGAAACTCACCTCCTCTTCTCAATTTTGGCCAATAATCAATTTCTCATGAATCATTAGCGAAGTCAAAATAATTGTCCAAAATGAAAATAAAATGAAATTTGAATTGCATTAGATTTAGGTCATTTGAAGCATGTCCCTTTACATGATCTAGTCTCTTTAGGAGTGAGTTTAAGGACTTAGTCTCTTTCTAAATAAATAATAGCCTAGCTATCTAAGCATAAAGACTTGCCTACATGTATTTAAAATCATAGGAGGAGTTAGTTGGTGGCCACCCCGGTTGTAAGTCCAAGTTGTGGTTTGTCCTCTCTTGTGGAGGCAAACCAATTACCCATTTTCCTTAGATTTAGGTTGTGCTTCCTCTCCAAGCTCCCTAGATTTAGGGTTGTTACTTCTCCCTTTGTGGGCCATAAAATAATTAATTCCTCTTAGGCATTTCCTTAATCTTGTTAAGGAATCTTAAGTCCTAAATTTCTAAAAAATGCAACTCAAATAAACTAAATCAATTTCAAAATGTAAAGCCCAACTATAGATAGTTTGAGATGCTCACTAGGTTTCTAGCATCAGGGCATCTCCTACTTATTTTTATTTTGGCTTCGATAATAACACCCTATTTTGATCAATCCTGTTTGATCTTCAAAAATAAAAAAAATCAATTGATAGTCCTTCCTATTGAAATCTTCAAAGATAATGATCATTTACTTTAATCGAGAGTTTTCCTAAGGATCCCATCCTTAGGATGTAATTAACTATGGGGCTTGCCCCAGAGAACTTAATGAACCCGATTTAAAATAAACCCTCTTTACTTTTCATGTAAAGTAGGGAAGAATCTGGTACATATGCACCCCATCCTTAGAGTCCTTATTGAGGTGATTAGGTCCATTAAAGGGTAGTGACTTCTTTCAAGATAGTACACTATTTCCTTGATGATACGATCACAATAAGTACATCTGGATCTACATGGCATCCTAAAGATGAATTTATAATTGAGTCCTCTTCATTTCTCACCAACAAGATTTGAACTCGACCCCTATAGAAATTTTCACCACGATTTTCTAGACTCCACGGGATGGTTCCTCTCCATCTTTGGTAAATGATCATTGTCTTTGAGTATCGATAGTTTTTTACTATGAATCCAAGACTATCCTTCTTTTCATTAGCTCATTTCATTCTTGAGTTGAGTTAGCCAACATCTTTAGGTTTTAGGACCCCTTGTTGGTCTTAAAACCCCCTTTCTCCAATGGGTAAAATGAAAAGATCTAAATTAAAAAAACATCTTTAAGACTTCCTCTTTATCGTTTTCATGATAAAGAAAGGTTCATCCTAAAATAATAAATCTTCCATAAAGAACTTTGCTTTTCTAAAGCACCTTTTCAAAAATGCACTTAATAAAATATTTTTTACAAAATTCTATCACCCTCATTTAACATTTCTCATAATTGTTACATGTAGGGATTTTTAAAAATAAACTAATAACATTTTCCAAAAGCACAAATGAATATCTTCTTTCAATTCACTTTGATGAAGATTTCATTTTCAAAATAAAATAATCATCCTTTCCAAAAAAAAACACAATCATAATCATAAAGTTTTAAAAAACACACATGAATCTTTCTATTTCAATACACTCACACTTATTGAATGGAGAGTTTATCTATAAAAAAAAATTAAAATTTTCAAAAAGGATACATGAACACCTTCATTTAATATACTCAAATTTATTAAATGAAGATTTCATTCCAACTAAAAATAAAATATCATTTAGGAAATCCCACCAAAACATATCTCATATGTTTTAAGTTGGAATTCTCTTTCAAAAAAAGCAACAATCACACACAAAAATTTCATATTTCAAAAATAAGATTGATCTCCATTCAAAAAATTAAAACTTCAAAAAATTAAAACTTCAAAAAATATATTTCAAAAAAAATTCAAACACATATTTGGAACTTCATTTAGCATAATCAAATTTGCTAAGTGAAGTTTCCAAATTCAAAATTCAAAATCAACAATCATATTTCAAAAAAAATTTAAACACACATTTGGAACTTCATTTAACATACCCAAATTTGTAAGTGAAGTTTCTCCAAATCAAAATCAAAATCATAATCAAAATTTCAAAATATTTGGAACTTCATTTAGCATAATCAAATTTGCTAAGTGAAGTTTCCAAATCCAAAATTCAAAATCAACAATCATATTTCAAAAAATTTCAAATACATTCGAAACTTCATTTAAATACCCAAATTTGTTAAATAAAGTTTCCAAATTCAAAATCAAAAAATTTTCAAAAAAAATATTTGGAACTTCATTTAGCATACTCAAAATTGCTAAGTAAAGTTTCCAAATCCAAAATCAAACATTTTTCAAAACATATTTTGGAACTTCATTTAGCATACCCAAATTTACTAAGTGGAGTTTCCAAAGTCAAAACCAAAATTTTCAAACACATTTTGGAACTTCTCCCTTAGCATACCAAATTTGCTAAGGAGAAGTTTCCATTTTCAAAACCAAAAATGAAATCAAAATTTTAATCACACCATTTGAAAATTCATTTAGCATACTCAAATTTGCTATGAAATTTCCATTTCATAAACATTATTTTTCATCTTTAGTATAATCAAATTGCTAAAGAACCTCCACTTTCAATCACTCAAAAATCAAAATGAAACACTTAGGATTTTCTTAGCATACCTAAATTTGCTAAGAATCCTATTTTCAAAAATCAAACAAAATACTTGATTCTTCACTTAGCATACTTAAATTTGCTAATTGAGAATTCCAAGTTTTTCAAAATCAAAATAAATTTACAAAAAGAAACAATCACTTTTACTTCACTTAGCATACCTAAATTTGTTAAGTAAGTGAAACTCCAAAATAATCAAACAAAAACAAAATCTTGTTGACCCTTACTTTAACATACTTAAATTTGTTAAAGAAAAGGGTCCTTAAAATCAAAAATTCAAATTCAAAAACACAATGAACCTATGGAAGCATCAATCAAATTTTGAATCCATATTTCAACATACCTAAATTTGTTGAAGTTTGGATTCATATTCAAATTCTCTTTCAATCAATCTTCTTAAATCATTTGAACCCCACTTAACACTTCCAAGTTGTTGGATGGGTTCAAATTTTCAAATTCAAAATTCAAAATCTATGGAGAAAATTGATACAAGTTCATTTCTCATTGCATTCTTTTATATGAAAGCAGTTCAGTTTTACGTCAATGATGAGTTCTCGGTTTTTCTTCACCTTCCCCATGGTATGGATCTTTTTAGTCGACTTCCCCATCTAGACCATACCCACTTGATTCACTTTCTGGATTTGAGGGCCAAGATCACTTGTGGGCATTCCCTCACCAAGAGAAGAAGGTGACGGGGCGGTCATCATCGATAGACTTACCTTCCGATGATGTCTCCTCAAAGAGGAAAGCTATGGCGCATTGACTTGATTATAAGTAGCTACCAGCCAGTCATCCTAAGTTCCATGTTGCCCCGGAAGTGCTAGCACCTACCATCTGTACCCTCCAAGGGTAAGGCTCCCCAGTGGCTTGCCTCCCCACATTTGAGTATGGGTCTAGCTCAGACTCCTCCCATCCCATGCACCGATAGAACAAGAATCGTATGATCAAATGGTTCCACACTCATATAGCTAGGGAGCTAGAGGCGGCTAGATAAGCCATTGATGAGTCTCCCATCATCACTTCACCACTGGTTAAGAAACCAATTTCATCTCTCTGATGACATAGAGGATGTCCGTTCATCACCACCTCTAGTGGTGCACTTACATCCAGCAGTTTCTAGGAGTATGAGGTCATCGGCCTCTCGATCTCTACGCTAGGGAGGGAGCATACGCAAGTCTGAACATGGTTTGATGATCTATTATCCCCCATAGGGAGTGATTCATCGGAGAGCCCGTGAGGCCCATACACATGTTACTAGCAGAGTGATGGAGGTTCAAGCCGTCGTCGCTCGCTGATTGATTTTAGCTCGCTACCCGGCCCCATAATAAAGTATCTTTCTCAGGGACCCCACCATGGAGAGCCCTGTGCAAGAGAGTCGGTGGTGTCTCCACCCCACTCACCCCTCGCTCCCATCGCCAGCAGGCGACATCTCCCATTCCATCTAAGGCCATGAAGGCTACATCAGGGAAAATGTACCCCGGTGATCCGCTATGCCAAGGGATCCTACTCCTACACCACCCATTATAGGTCGAGCTCTCCTCTCAACCTTCTACCTATGAAGGAGTGGACCCCAAGCATCATGGTCATTCCTTCAACTCCACCCATACAACCATGTGGAGATGGTGAATTTATAGATATTCTAGATGACCAGTTCAACAGGTGGTAGGAACATCCTAGGATTGTTACCCCTCTATTAGTAGTGAATATTCATCTAGTGAGTACAGATAGATTGACTCCCATGAGGGTGCCTCTCAGTGCATGATAGCGATCACACCGATCAGCCTAAACTATTTGTACCTGCTAAGTTAGATCATTCTGTAGATGAGATAGTTGCACACTATTTTATGGAGAAGAAGGATCTTGGGGTATGCCTGGTTTGATGAAGAGAGTCAGCTTTAATCCCAATGAAGATGACTTCATGAGGGATTCAGTTAGAGTATGCATGGTTGATAGAGGATCTCTTCTTAGGGAATAATAGGTCATGGAATGTGATGAGGTTGATCAAGAGGATACAACAAAATCAGCCCAACACCTCAGACTTTAGTTAAGGTAGAAGGATGAGCAAATTAATAGAATGGCACCAGTATAGGACTTTAGCGAAGTGTCGTGCTTAAAATAAGCCCTCCAGTTCATCCTTATAAATAATGTTAGTTACAGTTAGTGCATGTCTTGGACCCAACCAAGACTCTACCTCCATTGAGCAAGGTAGCTATCATAGTAGGAAAGGTAGTGGAAAGTACCTCCATACATGAAAAGATTTAAAATCCATGGTTGAGCAAGAAGGAAGCTTTGGCTCAAGCCTGGGAGGATCATCGGTTTCCAAAGGGTAGACCCTACCTAAAGGAATTTGATGTTATCCAATATCCCAAGGGTTTGTCCTTCCTTCAAAAGCTTTGATGGGGAAACCTGAGCATATAGCACTTCAAGGCCTTATTGCAATAAGGTGGTGGCAATGCTTTACTCTTTTGACTTTTGTCAAGAGGGTATTGCTTTTGATTGGTATCTTGAACTGCCCAAGAGAAAGATATTTCTAAGTTAGAGCAACTCTTCATCAAGAGATTTGTGGAGCGAAAGGGTTATTGTGATCTCATTGTAGCACACAAAGACTGAGTCACTTGTTGATTATATTCTCGATGGCATAACCAGTATGAAGTGATGAAATATTTGAATACATGCCATTGAGATTCTCTTGA
This sequence comes from Cymbidium sinense, assembly GCA_021442155.1. NCBI lineage: Eukaryota > Viridiplantae > Streptophyta > Magnoliopsida > Asparagales > Orchidaceae > Cymbidium > Cymbidium sinense. The sequence continues at coordinate 27,789,274 of CM038221.1, read as the reverse complement.
AGAATATCCATGGCGTCACCTTCTTCATGCTTAAGGGCTTCACTATCAAGATATTTGAGAAGCTAGTCTACAAGAGACCAAATAATTGCCTTTTCAAGATCAGTGCAAATCCCAAAAAGGTTTATGAAAGAAACATGAGCAAGAGAGTGATGACAGGGAAGTAGCACTAGAGATCACAGAGACCATGACCTAGCCTCCACCTCCTTGCCACCATCAGAAACCATATCGGCCTCCACCTAATCTCCATGGCTCCAGCCACCACCGCCATACCACCAGCAGAGTGCATACACCGCCGTGTAGCTATGCTCCACCTACTCTTTTACATAAGTTAAATAAACCTTATTCTTTCAAGATGGAGGTAATCAAGAAAATATTTAAGAATCTGTTAAAGAAACCTGATTTTTTAGCTACCCGAGCCAAGAGACCGGAGGAAGTAGGCAAAAGTCAAGATCCAAACTTTTTGCCTTACCACCATATGCTAAGCCACATTTTGGAGGATTACTTCACATTAAGGACTGCTTGAACACAATTTCAAGATGGTTATAGTTATCCCAAAGGAATACCTTATGGAACAACCTTCCGCATTAGGGTAATCCTTGGGATACATGTGATCCTACCAAAACCAAAGAAGGTTGGGACATTTCTTTGTCTAAAACCTCTAAGAAAATAATTCAAAAGATCAAGAAGCTTTCCTGTTTGAGTCACTCAAACCTCCAACACCAAGGAAGGTTTGCAAGCCGCTAACTCTAGAAAGTGGGAGCTCAAGAAAGAATATAATGTGTGAAGATAGCCCTTTAGCATCACATGTCCCAGCCTCCATCCTTCAGTTGCAGTTTCCACACGGTGACTTCTTCCATTTCAGCTAGCTCTTATATTTCTTCTACTAGTAGAACTCTTGTATGGATAAGGGCATCAAATCTTACTCCACTCACTACTTGACTTCTACTTTGTACCCCCAAGAAAATTCCAAAAAATTGAAGAATAAAGCTAGTTTGAATTACATCCATGTTTCTTCTGATGAGTTATCTTCTTTTATTATTAACGATAACTCTTCAAGTCTAATTAACTATAACAATTTTGATCTTCCTCTTTATGATTCAGAGTTGGACTTTCCAACTCACTATGGGTTCACCTCTTGAGATAGGAATCATCCAATTTGAGAGTCCCATAGAAGCGTAGGTGAGCCTAAGTGCATGTAGCTTCCACCACCTTGCCTCAAGAGATTACCAAAGTCAACCTCAGTAAGGTTCTACCTCCTAGGTAGCACCTCAAGATGAGGAAACAATCATTGGTACAAGATCGAGAAGCCCTTCCACAAGATGCTCCACCCTTGGATATGCTTGTGGAAGACAAAGGTGGACTATAACATCCTTTCTCATCTAAGAAAGTCTAAGCTAAGCATATATGATGCCCTTGTCTTATCCAAAGAGATGAGGGAATCACTAATCACCCTCCTTGATCTAAATATGCTTAGCTCACTATAGGTGAGGAAGCACATTATGCAAAAGAAGCCCAAGGGATCACCTTCAGATGAAGACCTTCTTCTGGGGACTTGGAGCACAACGTCCCCATACATCACTGACATGGAATGGTTTGACTCTGGTTCTCATGGATTGTGCATCGAACATTATGAGTCTAAAGACCCTTGCCTATTTGAAGATTGACATCATCTACACTCCAAGGAGATAGATGATGTTGAGAGGATTCAATGATCAAGGTGAGGCTTTAGGTTCTATAGTGTTTTGGAGATAGGACTGGAAGATCAAGCCAAGTTCTACATCATTGATTTGAATACTTCATTCACTGCTTTGCTTGGTAGGCCTTGGATACATCAGAACAAGATCATTCCATCCTCCCTTCATCAGTGCATCAAGTTTAAAAAAAGATGGAATTGAATACCGTGTCAATGGAGATGAAAAGCCATTTTCAGTTAGAGAGGTTGAGATTTATGAGGATGTGACCTATCTTCCTCAAAACACCCTTTCATGAACTTGGACAAAATTCAAATGCAAAACCAAAAGAAAAGAAAATGAAGCAAAAGAAAAGATAAAAGAAAATGAAAAGAAAAGAAAAGTCCAAGTGAACAAGAAAGGGAATTGAAGAAATAGATCGATATCACATTCCACCCATAGTTCATTCCATCATATGGACATGTGGGTAGATGGCTCAACCTCCACCAAGTAGAGGTAGAAGGAAATAGGCAATTCAGAGGTGGAGACCCCTAGTTGGCCAAAGAGGTGTGTTCCAGTTCATAGAGTACCCTACTATTCACATTTGGAATCAGCTCGAGGGATGAGTCTAATGTGATTAGTATACCGCCAACCCCTTTCCATTAGAGTTTACTTTTGATCCAAACAAAGATGAAGACCGTGCCTCCAAGCAAAGCAAAGTATTCAATATGGTTTATGGGCGCTATTGGGAACCTTAGTTTACCTCAGTTACATATCATAAAGTTGAAGATTTAGTAGTTAAGGAAGTCCTTAAGTCTTCCAATGACATCAAACAGAAGAAGTTCTTTCTAGGATCATCCTCCTCAAGCCCTGAAGTTGATGTATAGCTTGAAAAAGATACTTTTAAAGAATTAATGGAATTATCTTTTGACTTTTACTCACCTTGTGTTCAAAATCTTATACATAAAGGTTTAGTTCTTCACACATGGTCCAAGTAATAGAATACTTCAAAAGCTATGGAACAACATAAAGGAGGTACACAATCAAGACTAGATTCGATGGTGGGTCCCATCGATGATGAAGATTATTGCTTACCAACCATTTGGAGTCTGATAGTTTCTTCTCACACATCCCCAACTCTTATGAGAATGTGTGTTTAGAAACTTTAGATGATCCAGATGATCTCCAAGTCAAAGAGGCACCACCAAAATTTGAAGAGGAGATTCATTCAACAATCGACAAGCTTAAAGAAATCAACCTCAGGACAGAAGAAAATCCTCGCCCGACATACATCCATTCGTTATTGTACGAAGAAGAAACTAATGACTTAGTTAGGCTATTGACTGAGTTTAAATACTACTTTGCATGGAGTTATGAAGAAATGCCTAGATTATCTCCTAACATTGTAGTCCACAAGCTAGCAATAGATCCTTACATTACCCTTATTAAGCAAGCTCCTAGATGCAATTGAACAACAACAGTCATTTCAAGTCAAGAAACGATCGATGTTGGTTTCATCAGGGAAGAAAAATATCCTACTGGGTTAGCTAGTGTCATCCCAATTAAGAAGAAAAATGGCTAAATTCACATTTGCATCAATTTTAGAGACTTAAACAAGACATGTCCTAAGGATGAGTTTCTTCCTATAGAGTGGACATTGCCTCATCTCATGCAGTTTCTTTTCATGGATGGGTCATCCGCTATAACCAAATCAAGATGTCTCAAGATAAAAGAAACACTATTTTATGAACCCCGACGTAATCTTCGTTATAGGGTCATGCCTTTCCTTAAAATGCCGGTGCTACATACCAACGCCATGACTCGATCTTCAACAACTCATCCATCATCGTTGAGTATACATTGATGATCTAGTAGTCAAAAGTTTAAAAAGGAAGACCATCTCTGACTTGAGAGTAGTTTTGAACTAAGACAATATAACCAAAATGAATCTCAAGTGTGCATTGAGTAGTCGGGTTATTTGACACGGGAATAAAAATAGATCTTGAAAAGATCAAAGCTATCTTAGAAATATCACCTCCTAAGAGTTTAACTCAACTCAGATCCCTTCAAGGACGGTTGGCATATCTAAGATGCTTTATCTCAAACCTATCAAAGAGATGCAAGCCATTATTAGCATTATCAAAAAGGATGCCAAGTTCAAGTGGGATGACAAGTGTCAGCATACTTTCAAAGACATCAAAGAGTACTTGGTGAAGCCGCCAATTCTAGCAGCCCCTATCTTGGAAATGCCACTCAACCTTTACACTGTTGCATTGGACAACTCTCTCGGGGCTCTATTTTCCCAAGCCAACGATGATGGGAAGGAAAATGCACTCTACTACCTCAGTCATCATCTGATCCCTGCTGAAGTAAAGTATCCACCTATTGAGAAACATTGCCTAGCTTTGATCTTTGCATCTCAGAAGCTACAACACTATATGCTTTCTCATAAGGTGAACTTGATCTCAAGAACTAATCCACTGTAGTATCTCTCATGACATAATGCTTTTGGACATTTGCTCATTGGTCCATGATTCTCTCAGTTTGATATCACATTCCCTCTCGCGGGTAAAAGGACAAGCACTGCGATTTCTTAGTAGCACCCACTTCTATTGCTTAGTGATGATCTCCGATGAACAAATCATGAACTTAGGGAGGCAAGAATCACCGAATGGGAGTATTTTGATGGTGTTGCTTCTTTTAAAGGTGAAGCACCATCTATCTTCCCTGAAAAGGGTAAAAATAATTCTTCTAACTCCAAACCACAATGTGATGAGATTCTCATACTATCTTTCCAACCCATACACCAAATACAAAGTTGAGTATGAGGCTTTATTCCAAGTTTGGAGTTAGCCATCACTATCGTGTCAAGAGCATCAACATCTTTGGGGATTCTCGCTTCATCAACCGACATCGGGTCCTACCAGTTCTCAAACCCAAGCTTCATCATTACTACAAGTATACCATGAAGTCGTTGACCGATTCTCAAGTCACCATCTACAAGGTTTCCAGAGAACGAAGAGATGGCCAAAGAGAGTTGCATGTCCGGAAGATGAGTCCATTTCAATAAGGGTCCAAAATAGATAAGTCATATCCCTTATTGATTCAAAACTCATCGAGACTTTCTTGAAGGGAGGTTGTCATTGCCAAAATGGACAAGGAGGATTGGAGGCAACCATTCATAGATTACTTGAACACCGATAAACTACCTCAAGAGAAATCACAAGCCCATCAGGTGAGCAGAGAGCTCTCTCCTATGCTCTTGTTGATGGCACCCTATACCATCGATCCTTTGACCAAATGTTACTTATTTAGATAAAAACATGAAGCCCATGGCATTATAACCGAGGTGCATTCAGGTCTATATGGAGCTCATCAATCCGGTCCAAAGATGAAGATGAAGATCAAAAGACTTGGATACTACTAGCCTTCTATGATCACAGATTGCATGGATGTAGCTAGGAGATGCCATTAGTGTCAAGTGCAAGGTCTGGTCCTCCACCAACCACCCAACATTCTACACCCTACATTGGCTTCATGGCCATTTGAGTGTTGGGGAACTGACATTGTAGGTCCAATCGATCCTCCTTCTTTGAAGGGGCATCGGTTCATCTTAACAGCTATCGTTACTTTTACAAGTGGGCAGAAGCCATCCCACTCAGAGAGGTCATAGCTCACCATGTACTTCAATTTTTAAGGAACCATATCGTATATATGTTCAGGATGCCTTGATGAATTATATCCAATAATTATACTGCTTTCAAATGCATGAAGATCAACAACTTCGCCAAAAGACATGTATAGATTGGAAAAACTCCACCATCTACTACCCAGAGCAAATGGCTTAGCATAAGCATTCAACAAAACTCTCATTCAGATATTAAACTCTTGATGACAACAAATGATAGTGGAATGAGCTGTTGGTTGAAGCTTTGTGGGCCTACCACACCTCATATTAAACTCCAACTCAATCTACCCCATTTTCCTTAGTGTATAGGTCTGAAGTCATTCTTCCCTTAGAAGTTCAACTCCCATCACTAAGGATAGCATTGGGTAACAAGATCACTATAGAGAAGAATGGAAAGTTGTAGTTAGAAGAGCTTTAAGGTTTGGAGAAAAGTCACCTACGGACGTGCCAAAACCTTGAGTTGTACAAGGATAAAATGATTCAAGCTCACAACAAGCTGATCCTCCCTAGGTCTTTTCGAGTAGGAGAACTTGTGTTAGTCCTAAAGAGATTAATTATTGCCCATCGAAAGATGGGAGGAAGTTTGAACCCACTTGGCAAGGCCCTTATGTTATAGAAAAGGCCTACTAAGGAGGATCTTATCAGCTTATTGATTATAAAGGGGAACACCCGATGCTTCCAATTAATGGGCTCTATCTAAAAAAATATTACCCATGAAATAAATCATGTTTGAAAATAATCATTAATAAAAAGAATAAAAAAATTTGATTCCATTCATCAAATCTTCTTCTTTTCAAGTGTTGTTGCTTATCTGAATCTGCATGACGTGTTTAGGTAGGTGTAAGAGTCCCCCAGTGTCATCCTATCCCTCTTTGACAACACAAACACAATCTCCTCATTCTTTTATAATAGGTGTAAGAGAACCAGAGAGGCAACCTATTTTGATTAACATAATTAAGATAAGTGTAAGAGAACCCAAGCAGAATCCTTTCTTAGTGGGAATCCTTGTTGCCATCTGTGGCATCGTTTCATCAAACCCATATTGTGTTTAAGGTAAGTGTAAGAGTCCCCCAGAGGTAACATATTCCTTTTAACACATGCGTAATAACAAACACAAATCTTTTATCTCGAGCTATTGTGGCACTCACTCATTAGCTTTGGTCTACATGCTACCTCCAAGTATGTCACCCTAATGGTCATTTATTGAGGATGTGAGTCCTCAGCTTTCTTCCTAACTTGATCATTGCAAAACCAATGAGTGTTAGTATGGTAGTTTTCACCGCCTCCAAGAAGCTACCTCATGTTGACTTTGTTTAAGAAGATGAGTCCCCGTGCTTTCTTCTTGAACTAGCCATCATGCTCTAACTAGTCGAGTATATTTGAGGTTTAGGATAAGTCCCCAGAGGCTTTTCCTCTTGACTACTTTTGAATTGATTTTACAGTCAATGGCATTCACTCAAGAGTCTCCCCAGGTCACACCTCAACCAAAGATAACTATCCAAAGAATAGCTCCATGGAGGATGTGAGTCCCCAGCTTTCTTCCTGCTGATTGCAAACCACGCACCTTAGGTTGGTTGATGTTCTTATGTTGACAACAACTCTGAGTACACCACTCTTGGTAGATGAGTCTTGCTTTCTCCTTGAGTTGGACAATACTATTAGATATATGACTAGCCATGTCATCTTATCCGTGTTGGATTAAGCCCTTAGGCCCCATCCTGTGGCACTCTTTGGATGACAAGTCCTTGTGACCCCATTTAGACACTACCCGTTACTTTGGATTGATAGCCCCTTTCCTAGTACCCTATTGGAAAAAATTTGTTCAATGGATATCCTTAGTTCAAGAATCAGATAGTCTGATATAAGCTCCTTCTCAATTTGATCCCTCACAAGCTAACAAGGTCTACGATTAAACAAACAAATAAAAAAAATTTAATTCGCTTATGTATTAGAAATTCAAGCCCCCAAAGGGCCCCTTCTCCCAAGCAGGCATCTTATCTTTGCAGAACTCCCTATGAATTGCCGACCACCTCGATGGAGATAAATCCTCTTAGTACTCCGTAGTCACTCTTAGGTCAAGTTCAATCTATTTTTCCACAAGCATGTCACCCTGGCAATCATTCTACTTTGAAAGATGTAAGACTATGACATATTCTTTTTAGCATGATTATCGTTAATCGACAAGCAGCCCTAGTTCGGGTTTGATTTGTTGCCCAAAGAAATCGATCACTGCAGTGGTCTTTTCCAGTGGAAGGTGTGAGTCCCCAAGCTTTCTTCCCTTCAATTGATCATTGCAAATTTAAAGGCACTCTTTTGGTCAGATAGCTCTCCCATCGGCTAGAAAGCTACTCCCTTTGGTTCAGTAAATTTGAGATATGTCTATGCTTCTATGAACTCCTTCTCAGTTTGATCCATCATAAACTAACAAAAATACAAACAAAAAAATCTAAAAATGAAATCAATCTTGCTACCTTTGAGTTGATCTAAGTCTCCCAATGACATTCAATCAATAGTCAGCCTTAGGTCGGGTTCGATTTGTTGCCCGAAGCAACTAATCACTTGAGTGGTTTCTTGTTTCTAGAAGATGTGAGTCCCCGTGCTTTCTTTTTAAGACTTGAACATTGTATACTAAAAGGCAGCTCCCCTTTGGTTGGATAGTTCTACCTTATGGTTGGTAGACTATTCTCCTCGAATTGGTAAATCTGAGTTTAGGTCTAGGCTTCTATGGCTCCTACTCAGTGTAGTTCACCATAAACCTATGGGATCCATCATAATCAAAATAAATAAACCTAAAAAAATGAAATTAATCTTGACTATCTTTGAGATGATCTAAGTCCCCCAATGTCATTCACTCAATAGTTAGCCCTAGGTTGGGTTCAATCTATTTTCATGCTAATAAATTACCCTAACAACTGGTCCTTACTTGGAGGATGTAAGTCTACTACATTTTCTTCCTAATACAGTTGTTGTACACCAAAAGGCATCCCTTTGGTTGGCTAGTCCTACTATGTGTTTAGTATACTACCCCTTTGGATTGATAAATTTGAATAAGGTCTTAGCCTTCGTGGCTCTTATTTAGTACAACCCATTGCAAACCAACAAGGTTCATCTAAAAATTCAAACTTAACAAAATTTAAAATAAATTCAACCCTTTTCCCTAGTAGAACAAATCAAATCATTCTTCTCCTTAGTGAGATTCAGATCAAATCAAACCTCATCGGATGACTTGAACTTGCTTCAAGAGTGCTCCTCTATTTTGTTTATGATCTCTCTGTTGTTGATCATTTAGGTCAACACCAATAGCATTCTTGTCCACCACATCTATTGTTTTTCTCATTTCTAGAATGAGATCTCAACCCCTCCATCTTAGACATAGGACTTCTCTTAGATTTTAAGATTTCTTTAGCCTTAAGACACATATATTCATTTGTTGGACACTCAATCTAGCCCTAGAAGACTTAGAAGAGTTTTGAATAGTCATGCCTGTGGAAATTTCCCTTAGCTTAAACCATTCTCATTTTCCTTCTTTCAAGTCAAACTCCAAATCAATTCTATTTGATTTTTTCCAAACTTAAATCAATTCCATGACTGAAATCCATGATTGAAATCTATGATTGAAACCAATGATCAAAATCCATCAAAAATTCCTATGTTCAAATTGTTCAAATTTTGTCTAAGTCCTTAATCTTTCCTTTAGGGACTTAACCAAAATCATGATCAAAACCTATTCAAACCTTTGACATTTTCTCATAATCCATTTATATTCTCATTTATATTCACATATATAAATGAAATACAAATTCAAACCAATCAAATTAAACTCAAAATTCATCAATATGAAATTTTCTTTTATCCTTAAAGTCATCATGACCTACATCAATTCAAATTTGGGTTTTTCTCAAAACTCATTTATATTATCATTTATATTCACATATATAAATGAAATATAAATTCAAAACAATCAAATCAAATCTAAGAATTAAATTCTCAATTTAAAATTTCCTAAGTCCTTAATTTTCTATTAATGGACTTAGCCAAAATCAATCAAACCATTTCAAACTCATGAATTTCTCATAATTCTTTCATATTCTCATTTATATTCACATATGTAAATGAAATATAAATATAAATCAATCAAATCAAGTTTTCAAATTAAATCTCCAATTTAAAAATCTTTCCTAAGTCATTAATTTTCTATTAATGGACTTAGCCTAAATCATGATCAAACCATTTCAAACTCATAAGATTTTCTCATAACTCATTTATGTTCTCATTTATATTCACATATATAAATGAAATATAAATATAAATCAATCAAATCAAGTTCTCAAATTAAATCTCCAATTTAAAAATCTTTCCTAAATCATTAATTTTCCATTAATGGACTTAGCCTAAATCATGATCAAACCATATCAAATTCATGACATTTTCTCATAATTCTTTTATATTCTCATTTATATTTGCATAGATAAATATAAATCAATCAAACCAAATTCAAAAATTCAAACTCCAAACTCCAAAATTTCCTAAGTCCTTTAAATCTTTTTTAATGGACTTAGCCCAAATCATGATTAAACCACTTCAAATCCTTGAAATTTTTGCATGATTAATTTATATTTTCATTTATATTCACATATATAAATGAAATATAAATTCAAACAATCAAAACCAATTCCACAAATCAAACTCAAATCAACTCAAAACCCAATCTAAGCCTTTCAAGTCAAAATCTTGAACTTGGCCAAATCAATTTCAAATCAAGCCAAACCCTTGATTTTTTCTCATGATTCAATCAACGCTAGAGTCATGAGCTCATATATGAATTCAAACCTCAATCACTCAATCAAAACCTAGCTAAAAAATCAAACCCAAGACCCTTTCATATTCTTCCTTTGAATATGTTTTCAAATGGATCAAACCCATTTGACTTCAAACCACTTGTAAATAGATTTATATTTCAATCATAAGTCCATATACAAGATCAACTAACTTCAAATCAAGATTTGACCAAGCCATTTGACCCAAAGTGACCTAAAGTACCCTTATGAGCCAAATTTTGATTCTAACTAAATTGGATTGAACCAAACTCATATTTGCTTCTCATCATAATCAACAGTCATCATTGGATGATCAATCATTCAAATTGGGTCAAACCAAGTCAAACCTATGGATTGACCAAGTAAATATTAACCCAAAATGAAACCTAACATAGCCAAATTCCATCATAGGCCAAATTGATTGAAACCATTGATCTAAGTTCACTCATGAATTATGTTTGAACTTGACCAAGCCAACATTTGAGCCTAACCTAGCTCAATTGGTTCACTTGACCCAAGTTGACCCATTTTCACCTAAAGGGTCAAAATATGTCAAAGCTTGATCTAACCCAAATTGATTGAAACCAATGGGTCAAGTCCATTCCAAATCACTTGTGGAACTTGATCAAATCCTCAATTAGCCAAGTAGACCCAACCTAGCCCAATTGACCTTAGACCCAACATGACCTAAAGGGGTCATGTTGAGCCAAAATTGAATTTAACCCAAATTGATTGAAAACAAAGATACCAATCCACTCTATATGACTAACTTAACCAAAACCTTCCCATGACGTAGCCCAAATAAATCAAATGGGTCAAATAGATCAACTTGACCCATTTGACCTAAATGAAGTCATATGAGCCAAATCCAAAACTATACCAAATTGAATCAAACCAAAGCTACCAAAATATTTCAAATGGTCATATGAACTTGACCCAACCCTTGGTTTGACCCAATTTGACCTATTGATCAACTTGACCTAAGTTGACCCATTTTGACCTAAATGGGTCAACATGAGCCAAACCCAATCAAATGAATTCCAAACCTAATGAAACTTGGCCAAACCAAGTTTCTCCACATACCCAACATGTCCAAAGTGGAAAAATAGAAAATTACCATCCTACCCTTAGGCCATAGAACAAATTTTGGCTTAACCCATGGGTAATTTGGTCATACCCTCTTCACATTCACTTGAGGCTTTCCTAAAAGCTCAAAGGGACCTAGGGGAGAGTGGTGCACCCAACCCAATCAGTTTGGATCAGCCCATTTGGTCCCTGGACCAAACCCGACCCTATGATCAAAAATTAAAATTCAAACTCCTCTCAAGCTTAAATTCAAGCACATGGGAGGTTGGCAATCCACTCTCTAAACCACCATGTGCATACAATTGATCAAACACCTCTATGATCAATTGGATCAAAATGGCATGTCCATTGATCCATTCTGCTCCTTCAAGGGGAAGATATACTCTAAACAAACTCAAATGCATAATTCCCATTGATTGAGTGCTAGAACCTAGAGCCATCAGAGTGATAGCAAATATCATATCTCATTCCATTCTCCCATTTCATTTTCAAACAGGAAAATAGGAAATTGAATTGCCAAGTTCTTCCACACTTCTTTCCTTCCACTTTTGCACACTTAGTGACCAAGTCGAGCTCACCTAAGTTGTTTCCCAAGTTCTAAAGGTTGAATTGGGTCAAAGTCGAAGCTCAAGCAAGAAGGAGTTGGTCCATACATTGATCCACTCAATCTCAAGTGCTCAAAACTTCAACAAGGCTTCGTCTCAACCAGACAAAGCTTCTCCATGGAAATCGAGTATCGGTGATCACCTCCAGCGAGGTATAGGATTTTTCAACCATTAAACTCAATGTGGTGTGGATCTTAGTGAAAGATATTTTTACCCCATCGATTTATGACCGTTGGATTTGCCGCTCTCCGTCTTTAGATGGTGTGGGTTAAATTTGTTTGATTCATGCTTTGATCTCTGATAATGGATGGTCTCTGTTAATCAAGGGGAAGAACTTGGATGATCTTAGCCATCCATCCACGAATTTTAGATGGACAACTCAGATTATTCATCATATTTAGATATCCTTTATCCAAAAATGCGAAGATCCTCATCTTTGACGAGAGATTAAAGCGCACCACCACGCTCTATGTGACATTTAAGTGACTCCATGGCAAAAGCATGTAAAGCTGTTGACCGCCTCCATCACGCACCATGGGCCAGGGATTAGTTTAGGATTAATAAAATGCTTTAATTAATTTATAATTCACTTGGAGATCTTCCAAAATTCATAACTCTTGCTAGAAAATTCAAAAAAAAGTGAAATAAAATTCTATGGAAAGATAATTAAATTTAGAACATTTTAAAATTAATTTTGATTAGTTTTAACTTATGCTTTTCTCTGAATTTGGATTTTATTAGAAAGTTTATTTTAATAATTACTCTTTAATTAGTCCTCTGATTAATCCCAAATTTATTGGGTAAGTTTTAGGGGATGACTTCTACCTCCCCTAATTATCTTGGGATTTATTGAAGACTTGATTAAAATAATTGCATATGGTTTCCTTAATTACCCTTCTTATGTAATTAAGCATTATTAAGGTATGATTAGTGATTTTAACCTATGATTAGGGTTGATTAAGGTCAAATCTAATAAGTAGAAGGTTTATGGAATAATTAGGAGGATTTTGGAATAATTATTATGGTAGGATGAACATTAGTCATAAGATCCTAACTTATGCACCATGTGAAGCTTTGGAGCATCTACCATCCAACCAACCAAAGAAGGAACTAAAGAAGAAAGAAGAAAAAGAAGAAAGAAGAATAAAGCTAGAAGACCCCCCATAATAATGAATTCCTTGCTTAATTATAATTTAATTCATTTGTAATCTGAGTTGTATAAGGTAGATTGCTACCCATATTTGATATTTTTTGTCAGAAGGGTCAATTAATACCTTTTATTCTTTTTGTGATTAGCTTTATAAATTGATTGATGATTTGTTTAGCTTTTGCATTAAATGGCATGATTTTCCTAGTTTCTTCCTTGTCTTATGTATGGCCTGGATGTGGATTAGGCTTTTTAAGAAAAAATAAATCTTTTACCCAACTTAACAACTCAAATAAAAATTAAACAACTTATAACCTCACCTAAAGTTTAGGTTTAAAATTAAGATAAAGGAATTAGCAACCCTTTAGCTGGATGAGCATTTCTTTTATAATATCATACACAAATGCATCTTATTTTACTCTTGATTGGGGCTTCCACCTTCGAAAACTTGGCTTGATCTTTGAGAGTGAAATCACCTCCTCCCTCACGATTTTGGCCAATAATATTTCATGCATGTCATATGAATCCTATTAGCCTAAGTCAAGATAATTATCCAAAATGAAAATAAAATGAAATTTGAATTGCATTAGATTTAGGTCATTTAAATCATGTTCCTTTACATGATTCAATCTCTTCAGGGAGTGAGTTTAAGGACTTAGTCTCTTTCTAAATAATAACAACCTAGCTATTTTGTATAAGCATAAAGACTTGCCTACATGTATTTAAAATCATGAGAGTTAGTTGGCACCCAAAGTGTAAGTCCAAGTTATCGGGTGATTTGTCTCTGGTGCAAACCTCTCGTGGAGGCAAACCAATTACTCATTTTCACCTTAGATTTAGGTGCTTTCTGGCCAAAGCTCCTAGATTTAAGTTGGATTACTTCTCCTTGCGGCCATAAGCATAATTCCTCACCTCTGTGCATTTCCTTAATCATGTGTTAAGGAATTTTAAGTCCTAAAATTCTAATAAAAATGCAACTCAAACAAACTAAATCAATTTCTAAAATGTAAAGCCCAACTATAGGATAGTTTGAGATGCTCGTTAAGCTTCCTAGCATCGTGGGCATCTCTTACTTATCTCCCATTTTGGCTTCGATAATAACTCCCTCTTTGATCAATCCCACTTGATCTTTTAAAAATAAATCAATCGATTGATAGTCCTTTCCTATTGAAATCTTCAAAGACAGCGATCATTTACCTTAATCAAGAATTTTTCTAAGTGATCCCATCCCTTAGGATGTAATTAATTATGTGGGCTTTCCCCTATAGAGAACTTAATGAACCTGGTTTAAAATAAACTCTGCTTTACTTTTCCATGTAAAGTAGGGGAAGAATCTCTAGTACATACGTAGACCCATCATTCTTAGAACTCTTTATTAAGGTGATTAGGTCTATTAAAAGGTAATGACTTCTATCGAATCTAATTTGTGCATCACTTTCTTTAGTCGCCTTACGATGTCATGTCACACTTAGCATTCGCGTACATATAGAATCATGCATCTAGTCACATGGCGCCACGTTTCCCATTAGTGCTGCACGGGGTGTTGACTGGGTTAAGTAGGAAATTAGGGTATTTTTTTATTTTTAAAATTATTTAAAATACTTGAATCTTCAAAAATTCATAGAAACTAAAATACTTAATAAAAAATTACAAATAAGGGCTCATTATATTTATCTTTTCGAGAAAAATCTAATGAATCTAAAATCCCCAAATTTTACTAAATATTTTGAGCTTAATTTTAGTTTTAGTAAAAATCAAATTTAATTAATTAAACCAAAATTACAAATGAGATTAAGTTGAAATTTTTAGGAATTGAAACTGAACTTCAAATACACCTATCATAAAAATTTTAAATCTAAATAACTTTTGGATTGAAAGATATTGAAGTTTGAAGTTCAAATGATTTATTTTAATAAAATAAACTAACATACTTCATGAAAATCACTTAAATCAACTGAAACTTTGAAAAATCATAACAACTCATAGAAAAATTATAAAAAATATAAATAATTACTAATTTTAAAGGTATTTGAAGAGGAATCCATTAAAATTAATCCTAATTAATTTTGAATATTAATTAAGGCTTAATTTGAGTTTATTTAAAAACTTAATTAACTTAATTACTCCCTAATTACTAAAGTAATTAATTCAAAACTTTTAAGGTTAATTAATAGGATGACCCCTACCTCCCATAATTTTCTTGGGATTTATTTCTTGGCTAATTAGAAAAATTTATTATCTTAGCCCTAATTACTCTTTTAATTAATTAAGTGGTTAATTAACATTCTAAATAGAAATAAAACCATTAATTAAACTTTCTAATCATTGTATAGGAGTGAATGGACATGGGGAATGAGATTCCCTTCTTTTCCCTTTTCCCTAAGAATTAATTTGGGACTAATTGAAAGTTTGATTCATTAATTAAAAATGGCTTAATTAACCAAGTTAAAATCCTAATTTCTCCAAAACTTATCTAATTAAGTTTCTTGGATAGATCTTCAATTGTTTAATAACCTAAAGCTATTTGAGAAAATTATAGCTAACCTACATGTGTGGATAAGCCATAAAAGTACTTAATTAAGTTCATTAACTTAATTAATTATTAATTATGAGCTAATTGTATTAGGCCCTTTCATTTCTTAGGATCATTGCAAGTTATTTTTCATGCATATTATGTTGGCTCATAATTATTTAATTAATTACTTTAAGGTAACATAGGCAAGGGTTAATTAATGGACTTAACTCGTATTGTAACCTAATTAATCCATAAAATCAACTTAATTACCTCTTCCATTAAACTAAATCAATTCACAAACATGGGAATGAGTTAGGAGCAGCAAATTATTGAATATCCTCTTTTTCTCTAAATCAAATCAAACATCCAAAATAACTTAACAAGAAGCTTTGGTTTATTTTAAAAAAGCTTATTGAATATGATTATCCTTAGGAATTAGTTGGATTGAATGAAATTACATGTTTATGTCTCTTTATTTCTTTCAAATCATATTAAAATGTTGCATACCACTTGATTCATGCATTCATTTCTTTCAAAAAGTTAATTAAAAATAAATTATTTCTTTATGTCAAGTTGCATGTGTTGGCTTATGTTAAAAATATGTGTGGCTATTATCACTATTAAATCTCAAATGTATTTTCAAAAGCTTATTAATGAATAATAATATACACACATTGTGACTTTAGTTATATATATATACATAAGAGGTGTATGTGAATATAAGTTTAGTGTATGAAGTGAAGTTTCTTCCTTACATTCATATATTGATTTACAAAAGTAAGAATATTAGTGGGTATATTAGTCTGGACATCCCAGGGATGTACGACATTAAGTAACCATAAGGAGGTTCCTACCTCACTCCCTTAGTGCAAAATAATGGCGACGTACCTACTTGATTTCATTCTTATGTATTTTAACATTAGAATTTAGATAGAGCTTTAATTCATTCACATAAATAAATCAATTAAATCAAACTCTACTTTTACATAGTTTTCTATTCTTATAGTTGTATACATCCATATGTATTTAAGAATAGTGGGTATATTAGTCTAGACATTCCGAGGACGAATGGCTTTAAGTAGCCCCAAGGAGGTTCCTATCTCGTTCCCCTAATGCAGACAATGGTGACGTACTTGCTTAAAACTTTTATACATTTGAACGTGTATTTAGCTAATGAATGAAAATGACTCTTTTTTAATTAAAAAAGACATGCATTTTTGTTCAAGTTGTTGGATTGATTAGTCATATGATTTAGAGCTCTTTTTATTCTTTTGTATAAGAATTTAGATAAAGCTTTAAATTAATATGACAAAATAATTCAACCAAGTGCAACATCAATCCTAAATATATTTGCTTACATTCATCATTTAAGTGTGTTAAGATATAAATTATGTGTATAGTTATGTTTAAGACTTAATCATATGCATGATACATATTGATTGAAAGAAATTAACAAACATGTGTTGTGTGATAGTAATTAATTCTAATTAATCTTAAGAACCTTTCTTATTGAATGAGATTATTTAAAGTGAACCTAAACATAGGATTATTTAAAATATATAATAAACCATTCATTAAAGAGAATTTATTTAATTAATTTACTTTAGATGTGGCTTATGGTACGAATAAAAGAGAGTGATCCTCTCTTTTCTTCTCTTTATAACACTTAGTTGTTAAGTATAAACCAAGTGAAACAAAAAAAAATATTAAGTAAAACTTACAAATCAATTTAGCCACTTAAAGTGAAACAACCCTTCAAAATTAAATTTCTTCATACTTAGAAAATTATAACAAAGCCTAGTTAGGATATACCACACAAGCATTAATACACACACCTTAGATTAAGTCACCACTTCTAGCTTTATGCTAGGGTGGTGCATGATTTGATGTATGTTTGGTTTGTGATGTATTATTTTAGACTGGATGTTAGGGTGTATGCCTCATAGAGTGGATGTTAGGCTGTGATTAGCCTAACCATATTTTTTGCAGGAGATTGTATTTAAGGGGTGCTTAAAATAAATATAAATGCTTTCTTTTGTAGGTTGCTTAACCTCTAAGCATAATATAAATTAGGACAGATGGACTTGGTTACCCATGTGTAGGGTGCTAAGTCCAAATTATAAATATAATTGCTTGGATAGAATGTATGTTTAACTAACCTATTTTGCAGGTGTAATTATATTTACTCTTTCCATTTAAATATAATTTTACAATTAGGAATTAAGATTAGTGTTATGGGAGATTAGGATGAGTGGTGGCTAGAAGGCTTTGTCCTGGGAGGCCCCGTGATGCCTTTGAAGCAAGCACATCCAAAACAAGCTCAAATGAAGAAATGGAGGAGATATGAAGAATAAAGACCCTCATAGTATTTGTTCATTTATGTAATTGTAATTATTCTTTCATATATCGGGTTGTATAAAGGTAGAGCTCGGCTACCCATTTTTCTTTTGAGTTGTATAGTGGCACCCGACCGCACCGGCATTTATTCTTTTGCTAGATATAAATTTATTTGATGTTATGTTTAGCTTGTGCATTAGAAATGGCATGCATTTTCATAATTTCTTTATGATTGGTGTTTGTTGTATGGCTTATATGCGATTAGGCTCTTAGGAAAAAATAAATCTTTAACCAACTAGAATTCATAATTAAATTTCTAAATACACGTAGCCTCACATAAATTCTAAGCATTAAATCAAGATAATCAAAAGATTTAGCAACCCCTCAGTTGTATAGTTGTATGTTTAATACCATGCATGCATCTTCTACCACTCTTGCAAAAATGAGTATCTCTATTCTTGCACACATGGAACTTCTTGATCTATGAGAGCAACTCCTGCAGATGAAGCTTCACCTCTTCTCTCTTGATTTGACCCATAACTCACTTCAACATACATTTAGGCATACAAAAATTCTACGGCCTTTGTCAAAATGAAGTGTCCAAAAATAAATAAATATTGAAAATATTTACATTATACTAAGTCATTACTCATACCACTCATGCTCCTATCTCTTTAGGAGGAGTTAGCTGGCTTCCACTCTAGGTAGTTATAAGTCCAACAGTGGAGTGGTTTACCCTCTCTTATGGAGGTAACAATATACATCTTCTCTTAGATTTAGGACGTGCTCTGGCCCTTTCGCTCCCTAGATTTATAATATGAAGTTGTTGTTTCTTTCAAGCTACAAGCATAAATCTTTCACCTCTTAGGCATTTCTCCAATATTGTGTTGTGAGATTATAAGTCATATCTTTCTAATAAAATTTCAACTTTAATAAAATTAATCTCTTTAGTTTCAAACATATAAAGCCCACCTATTGGATAGTTTGGAATGCTTACTAAGTTTTCTAATATCATGACCATTCCCTATTCATCTCCCTTTGGCTTCGATAATAAGTCTCTCCTTTTTTTATCTATCCCTATTGATTTTCAAAAATAGCCACTTTATTAATAGTCCTATCTTTGAAATCTTTAGAACAATTGCCTACTTTAATCGAGAGTATTCCTAAGAAACTCACCTTCCTTATGATGTAATTAAATATAGGAGCTTGCCCCCATAGGTAACTTTAGAACCCGATTCAAATAAACCATACTTTATTTATCCATGTAAAGTAGGAGAAACATCTCTGGTATATTCGAAGACCCATCATGCCTTATGAGTTTTTATAAGGTGATTAGGTCCATCATAGGGTGGTGATTTCTATCTTTTGAGATAGTGCACCATTTATTGATGTCATACCCGATCACCTCAACAAGTACACCCTCAGATCAACGTGGTATCCCCATTACACATAATCAAAAATAAATACCATAGTGTGTCATCATTCCCCCAAACAAATATTTTAAATTAAATGATAAATTTCATAAATTTCAAACTTCACTCACTACTACTATACACTGCACAATTAGCGGCATACCGACTTTCCATAATCAAAGGTTCTCTCTCAGTACTAGGAGGGTTAATTAACTATAGGTACTTGCGCCTATAAGAAAATTGCAACTAGATCTAAAGTCTGTGTAAAATCAAGGCAAAATATCTAGATAGTGTCATATCTACAAAATACTTCTGGCTTTAAAAAATTTGACCCATATTAATCTACCCTCTCTTCATCGAGAGGTCAGTGGTGTAAATTTTGAAGCCAAAAAATTTATGACAACTTCGCAACAGACATGTTTCTCTTTCCACCTGTAATTAGTCAAACTTAAGCTATAGTAGGAGTGAAGTATATAAAAAATAAAAATTATAAAAAAATATTGAATATATATGTAGAAAAATGAATGATGCAAACCTTCATGTGTATTATAAAGCATCATTTCTTTTTTTACTTCATACAAATACTTATTATATGTATGCACACTAGACTGAGATGATCTTATCTTGCATATCTCCAAGCAATCCCATACTTCATTTTATTACCTTGGAACTTATGCAAGCCTTCAAAACCAACAATGACAAGTAGAAATGAAAAGAGGCAAGAGCATATAAGCCTGGGTTAAAGAGCATATAAGCCTTGGGTTAAAAAGCATATAAGCTTTGGGATAAAGAGCATATAATCCTTGGCTCTTTTCATTTATACTTTTCATTGTTGGTTTTGAGGGCTTGCATAAGTTCTGAGCTAATAAAATGAAGTATGATATTACTCAGAAATATGCAAGATAAGATCATCTCATTCTAGTGTGCATACATACAATAAATATTTGTATGAAGTAAAAAAGAAATGATGCTTAATAATGCGCATGAAGGTTTTGTATATAAGACACTATCTAGAGATTTTGCCTTAATTTTGTGAGGACTTTAGATCCTGTTTTAGGTTTCTTATAGGCACAAGCACTTATAGTTAATTACCCCTCCAATACTGACAAAGAACTTGTGATTAAGGCTAATCACTAATTGCATAGCATATAGTAGTAGTGAGTTAAATTTGAAATTTATGAAATTTATCATTTAATTTAAAACATATGTTTAGGGTGGGGGGAATGATGACACCCTAGATCAAGATCTCATGGTTCCATCATCTCGAGCTATCGTGATCCATAGTCTTCTTAGTCATAGGAGGTAGTCGACCGAACCTGACCAAAAATTCCGTTAGCAGCCATGAGTTGGATCATCTAATGTGTCCTTGTAGATCTTAGGTTGTGTTTGTTTAAGGGGACAAATATAAGTTCAAACTTAGCTAACATTGATAACTTTATCTCATTTGAACATTTAGTTTGATTATAAATTTATAAACATTGATAGATGAGTGATCTTTAATTTATTTTTGAAAATGTATAACTTAAAAATTACATCAAGATTCATGTTTTATTTTATTGTTATATAAGTGGAACCCTTAGATTATAAGACCATCTTTTTCTAATAACTACTCCACATCTTCTAAGCGGTGGTATTCACTTTCCATCTTGTGATCAAATTCTCTACACCAAATAATATACCAATAATATACGGATACTTAGATTAGTGTAGAAGATGTTGCTTCAATATACTTCAAAAGCTTGTTAATGATCACAATAAGAGAAAATAAGAATAATAAATAAATAATTTAACCAAATAATTAGATTATGTAAGTCTCAATCAATCAAAAAGTAAGATTCAATTGCTCAATGTTAATATTGTGTGCAATGGTAAATAACTTTTTTAGTTTAATAAACTTACTTTGAATGAACATCGGTGCCTTATTAGTCATTATCTTAGATAACTAGAATCTATATTAACTTTTCCAATCATGAGATCCATGTTTAGCCATATAGTTGTCCAATATAATATAAGAAGAGAAATAATTATGATGGGATCAAGCAATAACTTAAGAGAAAGTAGATAAGTTATTTAGTATTGGATTCATCAAGAAGCCAAAGTACTAGAAGTGGGCCTTAAACATGGTTATGGTGAAGGACACATCTAATGACTTAAAAATAGTTATTATTATGTTCCCAAATAAATCATATATGTTTATGGCATCAACACTCAATATATTCTATGGTCAGTAACTCATGTCTAAGCTCTCTAAATGCATTCTTATAATAGATTAAGATTAAAATACATTTTATTTGACATAAAAAGATCATTATTATCATTAATAAAGGAAATTTTTGCTACAACATGATGACATTTGGATTAACGAGCATATATGCCTCTTATTTAACTCTTATTCATGTTCTGATATATAATATGAAAAAACTTATATCTCCTCATTTATGGCATGAAACGAAGCCACTACAAAGAAGTTTCTAGAGTTACAAATGAGACTCATCTTGTTCATGGGTTGAGAATGAGAGTTGAACTCTATTAGTTCGAATCTCCCACAAAGTGACTTTATGTTCCGCTTATGTTGATTCTCAGCATTCAGTACTTCAGGTCTGACTTTTCCTTTTTTGAGTTAGGAAAATTGAAACTTTCTTACCAGTGCTACTACTTGACTTGAGTGCCAGCACGTATGCTTTCTGCAAGAATTTTACCATTGGAAGCCAACGCCTTTCGAAGCGCTTTCACATGTGAACCGAAGTCATGTTGTGTCACTCGTTCTTCACTGAGACCTACCTATAGTGACGTCAAAGTACTAGTGACCATGACGGTTTGGTTAGGCTTGGTTACGACAATGTAGAGTTGGCGGTGGAGGAAGATTCGGCATTTAGGCGAGCTACCCGGTGGTGTGGTCGTAGTGATAATAGTACGCACCCCACTCTGAAATAAAGAAAAAGGTGTGTGCCACATATGCACCTTGACTCTCTTATAGAATGGAAGCCTCAAGCCTATTTCTTTCGAGACATGATTGAAGAAATGGCTAATGCCCTAACTCTTACAGACCTAATCCTAATGCAATAGCTATGCTATCCATTCTTACCTTGAATGAAGTGAAGTTAGCAACTAACTTTAGAATCAACTGACTTGAAGATAGGCCGACTGGATAAGTTCCCCAAGGTCATTTGGTAAAAAGGAATTGGTTGAATACATTGTTACCTTATTATAAACCTTTGCCTCACTCAAAAAATTTAGCTTCAAGCTAAACCAAATGAAATTCTTATTTAGTGCTAAATTTGAGAAGTTTGAGAAGTTCTTAAGTGTGATTCTTATACTTTTTATGTACCATGGACAAAGAAATGCAATCCTTCCATTTTCTTTCCCACACTTAGCCAAAGTATCTTTCAATTTTTTTTTGTTATGCTAGGTAGTGTTAAACATTTTATTATATGATTAAACTAACAAAACCACCTACATTTAAATGAGCTAAAAAAAAGTCAAATATTTTTGAGTGGATTCCTGAGTGTGAGACAACCTTCCTTAAATTGAAGCCACTCCTTACATATATGCCTATCCTTTATATCATCTATACAAGAGAAACCTTTATGTGTGCATCTTGAAGTGCACGAAAATACGAGAGACTCATTATTGATGTAGTAAAATTATTAAAGGTTGTAATTACTATACTAATGAAGACACCTTTTAATAAATAAACTAATGTTCATAGTATTAGTATTTGGCAGACATGCTTATTGATATACTTTGAAGTCCACAGAAGTAAAGTCTTAACTAATCAATCAATTTGTTATGCTTTACAAAAACAAGAGTCATTTAGGCGATTGCTAACATGATCAAGTAAGCTTACTAATTATGATTTAGAGTGCATTCTCCTATTTGAAATCAAAATAGAGGCTTTCATTATTGAGTTTTGCATAGAGGAAGATGAATCATTTGGTTGCCTAGTAACAGACAATTGTTTGTCAAACTATCTAAGGAATTATTTCGATGAATGAATTTAAAATTTATGTATTTTAAAATATTATCATATATTATTTGTCTAATGTTGTTTCATTTGAATCAAATGCAAGGAGTTTTTTTAAAAAAAAATTTAATGAAAAATTATAATTTGATATTCCATAAAAATCTAATGCTAACATTACCTCTTAAATAAATAAAAAAAGTAATATGTTAAATTATGTGACATAGACTCCTTCACCCACAAATGTAAGGATATGGACAACAAGAGAGAGCAAAATATCATAGATTTACACTTAAAAGAATAAAAATAAGATAACCCTTACTCTAAATCCAATGTAGAACAATAAAAGCAAGCATATACAATCAAAGCAAGTTGGTAGATCACTATGGTAAAATTGACATAAAAGCGAACGGGTGAATCTACAAGGGTGAACTAATGCACGTAGACGAGCAAGTGAATTGAGGAAGATGACATTAGAGGAAAGAAAGCATATCAAGATGGTCTACTTATGAATCTTTATGCATGTAGATTATGAAAAAGTTACATGTGAAGTCACAACTAATCTTATGATATTTTATTTTGCATGAAAAAAATATATACTTTTGGGTATTGCTATCACACTATATGGCTCACAAACTATGACACTAACTAAAATCTTTGTTAATTAATAAATGTATAAATGATTATTATGTCATAATTCCAAAATATTTAGATTACTATCAAATTAGACCATCATCTATTTCAGTTTAAATAATTCACTAATAAAGTTCTAATCTTCTCCAAGAGAGAGTAGATATAAATACAAGATTGTATATAAAGGTTAGGCAAAGACTGCATTGGAATTAGATTACAATAATTATATAATGGTGATCAAGATTGTAATGATCGTTGATGGTGAATGATGATGCTTACTGTGATTGACTTCAAGCTTTTTAGATTAGCTCTTAACTTGTTCTTGATTCTCCTTTTTCATGTTCGGATTGAGTACTATTTATAATTTTGAGAGACTCATTTTGATAATTTTAGCTAAAATTTTACAGATTTCATCGAATGATACATATTGATTCTCTTAATTATAGATGATTTCTTGAGAATTTAAGTGTCTTATTGACTTTTAATTTTAGAGATTTTTAAATTACACACATCGAGTCGCTTGATTCGACTATAAGTATGTCAGATTTGAATATCATTTAATCATTTAATTAATATTTTTAAGTTTTCAATTACACTTCTAATACTTGATTTAGTCTGCTTGGTAAGTTTTGGATTCTCAAAGTGGTTTAAAAGTCCAAAAGCTATTTCTTTGCTTTTGAAAGCTAAACAGAAGCCAGCTGATGAAACTAAAACTTTCAAAAGCATACTATTCAAAAGGGTATCAAAATTTAAAATTTAGGCTCTCAAAAGTAAAATGTACTAAAAAAGCTCTCCCAAACGGAGCCTTAAGCTCATTTGAAGTCGGATAAATCTATCATTAGTGCTAGTGGAGTCGTCTCGTCAATACCCTCAATTTGTTTATAAATTTATCAAAAGTAGAATTTTATTTTGTTATTATATTTGATCTAATGAATTTTTATGTGATATATTAAATTTATTGAACTTACATTTAAATTAATATATATATATATATATATATATATATATATATATATATATATATATATATATATATATATATATATATATATATATATATATATATATATATATATATATATATATATATATTAATTTAAATGTAAGTTCAATAATTTTAAAATATTTCTTAATAATTTAATCGGATAATATTTTCGTTCTGATCATGTAAGTTGATAATAATCTATAGTTATCGTCGACAGTCGACAGCAGATGGTTGAAAGATGAATGCCTTGTCTCAACATCAAAACGCTCAATTACATTCTTCCCGTCTCATTTCCTTCTCTTTTATCACCAATCGCAACTCTAGATCCAATGTCTCTTCTCGCCTCACTTTCTCCTCTTATGCCGTCCCCGCCGCCACCTTGTCCTCTTCCGCCGCCTCCATAGACATCATCAAACCAGTGGTCGTCGTCGGCTCCGCAAACGCCGACATATACGTCGAGGTAGATCGCCTTCCCAAAGAAGGCGAGACCGTCGCTGCCCGCGATGGCCAGACCCTCGCCGGCGGAAAGGGTGCTAACCAGGCGTGTTGCGGCGGTCGCCTTGCTCACCCGACATACTTTGTCGGCCAAATCGGCGACGATGCCCATGGGCGACTCATTGAGGACGCGCTCAGTGTTGGCGGTGTTCGGCTTGACCGCCTCGCGCGCGTCGTCGCAATCCCTACTGGCTTTGCTGTTGTCATGCTGGAGCCCGATGGTCAGAACTCTATTATCATCATCGGAGGTGCAAATATGCAGGGGTGGCCGGAGAAAGTGCGTCGGGAGGATCTGGAGATGGTGGCCAGTGCCGGTGTGGTGTTGCTTCAGCGGGAGATCCCGGATCGAATCAACATTCAAGTTGCCGAGGTAAGTGCTTCTGTGTTATTCTAAGGAAAAACTTTTTTTTTTGTCTCAATTTCATTTGAAATGGAATTTCCTGAGATGAATGTTTTAATGGAAATCGATGTTGTTTGTTATATGGCACGCCTGGTTTGATTAGTGATTTCTTGACGCCAATGGGTTCGTCTGTTAGCCATGATTCTGATATGTAACAACTAAAAATTTACAGTCTTATTGTGTGCTATGTATTTAAATGCCCCTATTAAAAATTGATGCCCGATTCAGTGTTTTCCGGATACATTGGATCTTGTAATGGAGCCTACTTGAATTTTGACGTGACACATTTTGCCAGATTTGTAGAAATGTACGTGGGCTTATTGCACGTGGTTTGGTGGAATTTATTGTTAGTTACTAGCATTCTACAATTTACAGGGATAAAAATATCCGAAGAACAAAGTTTCTTCAAACTCTGATAACTGGAACTTGAAAATACTTGAGTTGAATTGTTTGCATAATTTCATGATATTTTAGGTGACTGATATACTGCCATAGCACCTAAATGACCTATAAAGTGATATAGAAACTTCCACTAAACAAAGAAAATTAAAACAAATTTTTCAATAAGCCAATGATAGAGAACAAACGTTTCATTGGGAATGAAAACAGTCTTCTGAATTTTGAAAATTTTCAATCATAAGATTATTTACTATAGCCAATCTTGAACTAATGATATACATTCATTCAAAATGGTTTTCTTGAGGTAAAGATTAGCATACAAAAGCGTTAAATATAATTTGCCGGGCATATAAATTCTTCCAATGATTTTTATATTTAGATTATTTTGTTGTCTTGCAGTTTTCATTGTTTTGCAATATGAAATCATGGAAGGAAAATTCTGATGATAAACAAACCATGACTAATGTTTCTACCATTTCGGAATATTGGAATGTCAAATGGCCTCAGTAATCTTGTTCAAAACTGTCATTTGCATTGGTATGAAGACAATTATCAAATACCTTTTAAGCAAGAGAGCTTTCTTTACCTGATAAGGAGCTTCTCTATTAAGGGGTAACAAATTCTACTTGGAGTACACAGCTATTTGCTTTGGAAACTAATTTTAAGAAAAGATAGAGCAAAATTTTCTTTGATACTAGTACCGAACTTTAAAAATTCATTATTGGAGGATATGAACCATTTACTTGTCTGCAATGGCCATTTTTGACCAATTCAAGCAGGCGGATATATAGAGTAGTGTTGATATTAAAAGTTTTAGGTTTTGAATTAAAGGTCCATAGGTTCATAAAATTGCATTGCTTCAACTTCTAAGGATTTGGTAATTTCCATTTTTCCTTTCTTTGGTTTCTTGTCCCAACATTCTCCATTTTCTTCCTATCCGAACAAAGTATATCATACAATGGTTAATAAGGTGCAATATTATTATGGATTTTATGTGGGCCTTCTTTCGTAATAGGGTCAAAGGAAGAGCGGAAAATTACATTAACAACTGACTTAATTGTGCAATAATTTTTAGTAATTCTTGGCTAGATAACGGTAAGTTGAGATCATGGCTAAAAGGGAAAGCTTCCTTATTTTGTTAATTGTTTAGATTACATTTTAGTATTGCAACCAATGTACACGACCACTATCTCTAATTTGATACAGATCATAAATTTATTTGCTAGATGAAATACTACGATCACGCAGGAACATCGAAATGAAAAGGAATATGAAAATTTTACCTGAAGTCAAATTGCTTTCTATTAATTACTAAAGCATTTAATTTCCATTGTTCTTTCTAAAAGACGTGTTGTCAATAGCTAGCTAATTTGATATTAGTAATCTTATAGAACTACAAATCTTGCCTGCCCTTCATGCTTGCTTGCATTAATGGTAAATTTATTGCTAGATTCCCATGGATTCTCTTTATTCCTCTTATCATCACCATCATCACCTACCCTTAAATTATTATTAGGGGTCCTCCCCATATACAAAGTTACGCATAGAAGCAAATTTTTGATGTTTTCCTTTTGATCGTTTCTTTTGATAGTGATGTGAGAATGATGCAGCACTATTATCAACACAAAATAGTTGCCTACTCTACTGTTCTAATCCCTTGAGACCAGTGGGTACTAGCTAGTCTATTTGTAAAGGGCCTTGAAAGTTATTGGCTTGTTGTTTATATTTTGAGTTTGAACCTCACCCACATTGTAATAAATCCCACCCTGCAGATTTTCTGGTTTGAAAAAAAAAATTTTAGATACCTAATTATTAAGCAAAGAATACAAGCCACTATAATGCAGCTAAGGATTTGGGCCTGCTTACTCCAACATAGTCATCCTTGTAATCAATTGTTGATGATGTTGGTTCCACCATCATTGATGCTCCCATCTCCTGGTTTTAGTGCTATTTCTATTTTCAGGTCTATTGAATTCACTTGGGAAACATAAGCAGGACCTTGCAAGGAGGAGGATGAACAAGGGAAAGAACGGTAAGGAAAATGCCCACTTTGCGACAAAACTACTACAAAGTTGCATGATGAGGAAGAGTAAGTGGAAGACAAGGATTTCACTAGATGGAATTTATGAAACTAAGGAATGTGATTGAACTGATCAAATTAATTTCAAATTTTGGGTGGTCAATACTTTCATTTTATAGAAAGCGAGCTTGCAAGATTATGTAAATGCAAATTGATGTCCTTCTTTTGTTTGACCTTCCTATTCAAACACTTAGTGGAGCCTTTTATAATCTAATATTGCTGATTTTCATGTTTGATTCTATTTGCTCTTCTTTTTCTATTTCTATCTTTCTTTTTTTTTTTTTTATTGTTCATTAGTTCCTTTGTGCATGTGTCGATATATTGGGAATTGGGATAGCATAGTTATATTATCACCAATTCAAGATAAGAAATTATCTCTGGCATAAATTGTCATTTTGTAAATTGCTTCTATAGAGTAGATCGTTGAATGATGGTTGGATGATCTTGTGATTCCTTTATGGTAGAAGTACACTTTCCAATACAGTGATTGCTATTGTGGCATGGAATGAGAAAGGAGTGAGCAAAATTTGGTTTGGTGCATATAACATTTTTTGTGACATTCAATTGTACTATAGAGGGAAAGTTTAGTCCTGAATTGAATATGATTGAACTTACAAGTTAATAGGTTATGAACGGTGGGTATTTTTTTCACTCTGCTTTCTTAGCGCATTTGCATACCCCTAAATGGAGGCTGAATAAAGTTTTTGCATATAATGAATTTGATACTCTGATTTAACTTCAATCTCTGTATCATCGTGATTAGCCTGTCCTAGTTCTCTAGGCTTAGCTTTTTTTAATCCTTCTCCCATACATTACTATCAAATTCTAAAATATGTTCCAACTTTTTACCGTAATTGTAAAATCATTTAATATAGGCAAAGAAGAATGCCAAACTACATACATTGTCTTCCCTAGTGTCTGCTGAAATATTTATTATGTAAAAGGAATTACAAAAAAAATTGTTAATGATGGATTTAAATAACCAAGAACTTGAGAATTAAATTGCACAGTTGCACCTGGACGTATTTAAGTTAGAAAGAGAGAGAGAGAGAGAGAGGATGAAGCTAGTTCTCATATAATCTTTTAGAGAATTAGTTTACAATGCTATATAGGATGATTCATATCGAATTAAGGGAACATAATTTAAAGAAAGAGAGATTTCATATAAAATTATATTCCAAATTTTATGATTTTGCCTGCTCACGCAATCACGTCTGACCTCCAATCCCCTATCATAGCCAAACACCTTGGTTGGCTGCAGACACGACAACTGAGTACAATTATATAAAAAAGAATAGGGTGATCCCACTATAGCTGGTCATGTAGTAGGCAAGTCCAATTTGTTAGTCAAAACAACTTTGAAGAGAAGGCGGGCACCATCACCAAGTTCCTAAGCTTAGTATTTTCAACAAATTCCCTTAGTGTGTTCTTCTTGCCGGTTAATAGTATTTTGTGTAAGCTCCTTCATTAGGTTGATGAGTAATTCAAATAAGTACCCTTAACAAGTAGGCAAATTTATGTCTTTAAGTCGAATTCAATAATCTAGTATTGAGGATCAAGTTAAGGTTAGTTCTTAGGTGACTTGCTAATTTCAAGGCTTATGGTGACTCTCGAGTACGGGAGTTCTGAGTTGAAATTTGTATAAGCTAGTTCTAACTTTCAGCTATTTAGTGGACTCAGTTCGGGTTCCAACTGATAACTACTAGCCTGACCCGTACTAATAGGGGTGTACCTTCAGCAAAGCCTTTCCTTTTAGTCAATGTTTGAATTTCCACATAAAAAACTCTCATGAAGTTAATCACAAATAACCGGGTAATGTCAAGGATGAGTTGATGAAGATGATGATTGCATAATGAGATCTTTGTTTTTATTTTTCTTGATGCAACAATTGTTATTTGAAAGATGTAAAACTTGCATTAATTTTACTGAAATTTCTTGTACATCTCTTAGTATCTAATTTCTTTAAATCTAGTTTTTTGTATGGCCATGCTTATCCATGTTTCCATGTCGTTTTTCCCTGCTTTTGTTTCGTTACATATTCTAATGCTGTTTTGGATATTCATTCATATTAGGCTGCCAAAAATGCTGGCGTTCCAGTTATTCTGGATGCGGGAGGGGTGGAAGGTCCAATTCCTTATGAACTCCTAAAAGCTGTTGACATATTGAGCCCTAATGAATCAGAGTTGAGACGTTTGACTGGAATGCCGACTGAGACTTTTGAAGAAATTACTCAAGCTGTAATGAAATGCCATGAAATGGTGAGAGGGCAAACCAAAAATTGCGCTTGTCTCTAATAGCTGCACATGTTCATAAGAAATCCAAGAACTTTTTTTTTTTTTTCTTACTATGCATCATCTAGGTAACATTTGAACAAATCAGTCAAACTGTAAATAAATGCCATGAAATGGCGGGAGGGAAAACCAAAAATTGCACTTATCTCAAGTAGTATATGTTGGTGAGAAGTTGAGGAGCCGGTTTTTTCTTATTATGTTATTATCTATGTTGCATTTAACATTAGTATTGTGCTCTTTCTTCTTCTTTCTTTTTTTTCTTCCTATCATGAAGCTGATTTATCGAACATTTGGAAGCTTTCCTGATGGCCTTTTTGTTGTTGGAAGCCTTTCAATTATATGAGTTTATAGTGTGTTCGAAAAACTAATCATGCTGTCATTTTATGTTTGTGTATAAACATTAATTATTAGAAATTTTGAGGACATGATTATGTAAGCAGAGAAACAACATGAAGAAAATGTAAATAGAAAACATTTAGTGCTAATCGTAAGTCCATTCATTTTATTTTCTTGCATTTGAGAGAAAGATTAGCAGTGCTGACATAATTACGTTAGGAAAGGCACAATACGAAGAAAATGTACATGTAAACTTAATGCTATCTGAATCTTTTCCGATCAGGGAGTTTTCGCTGGGCGGGATTTCATATGAAGCCAGATAAAGGTACTTATTATTTTGATTGATACCTTCACTTTTTAGAAAACTTTTTATGTGACATTTGTTTGTATTTTATTTATTTATAACAGACATCTGTGGTAAGACATGATTGAGCATGTATCAGTGCCACAGGAACGTAATATTTTTTACTAAATGACAAGTGGAAAGATAAACAATTAATATTCTAAAATATTTTGGCTAAAATAGACACCAGCTGATGGTTGTTTTCAGCTGAGTAATTGTGCTTAGTTTAGCGGTTATTTGGTTGGTTGAAAAAAAAAATACAGTGTAAATGGAGTACAGTATGGAGTAAAAATAATGTATTTTAAATACTTTTAAATTATTTGGTTGAAAATATTATAAATGTAGGAGTCTATTTTTTCTTATTTAGTAAAGTAATACAAAATAAAATAGTGTTCATGACTTAATAGGCGCGGTGAGAAGCAGCGCAACAAGTGGTCGGACCATACTGCAACAGTTGGTGGTGATAACAGAGAATTTGTAGCATTTTTGAGAAGTGTTTATTTAATGAATTTCAAATATATCAAAAAGTAACTTGATGGTGAATTTAAGATTCATCAATGAAATATATTGTATTTAAAATATAGAAGACCAAACACCGTAATTTCAAAATGCAATGCATTTACTTTATCTTACACCACGATACAGCATACCAAATAGTGCCTTAATGATTATGATGCCAACACTGCCCTCAAGTTCTCACAGACGACAAAGAAGAAGGCACATACTTTTACCATGGAAAATAATTCCAGCTTCAGTAGCCAAAAAAAAAAAAAAGTGTTAACTGATTTTGTGAAGTTTATCTTTGATTGTATTAATGTTGTTGCTGTTGTGGCTTTACTCTTAGAGATAAAATGTGAAATGAGTATGTCAAAAAAAAGTTGGAGTAGCTCTAGTGGCAGATAAGATTAGAGAGAGTCGCCTTATATGATTTGGCCATATAAAATGTCCGTCCGAATTGACAGAGTAGAGATTAGATTTACCTTATGTTAAGAAAGGTAGAGGTAGATCTAAAAGACTTGGTTAAGATGTATAAAAATGACCATAGTATACTTCAATTAAATGAGAATTTGACACATAATAGACAATGAGAAGATTCAGCGAAATTAAAACTACTTAGTGATAAAGGTTATATGTTGTTGTTGTTGTATTGTATTAATATTGTGATGCCAACTGTTTTGTGAAGAGAACATCAGCGTTTGATTGATGCAACAATGCTTATATTCTTTCATTTGCTTTATTCCCCCTAAAATTACTTTCTAGTGATACCTGATCCAATTATCACATTAGTTACAATTAATGTAACATTGTAACTCATACTAACTGATGCAATATGTGAAAACAATTCATTAGCCTTTATTTTATCATGTTTAGTGCTAATATTGCAATAGATTTCCCAACATTTTTTTTGTGGGACAAGGTTAATACTTCTATTATATGCCTAATCCCAGCATGATCATCCTGCTTGTTCCCATTGTTCATACAAAGAACATACTCTTAACTGATAACTCAAAACTGCTGCTTTGCTTCATTTATGCATGGTTTCAGGGCGTGAAGAAAATCCTCTTAAAACTTGGGTCAAAAGGATCAGCTCTATTCATAGAAGGGGAAGAAGCAATAAGACAAGCTGCCATCCCAGCTTCTGAAGTCGTCGACACCACCGGCGCCGGCGATACCTTCACCGCCGCCTTTGCAGTGGCTCTCGTCGAGGGCAAGTCCTCGAAAGACTGCTTGGAATTTGCTGGTGAGATGAGATCTCTATCTAATCCTATGAATTCATTCTTTTCTTTCATAAACTTAAAAAAAAAAATTAGGATATCTAACTCCGATCAGAATGTGATTTATATTGTAGTAAATAAATTAAAAAATAATTGAGATATCAAATATTTTTATATAATCAGCCGAATAAATATTATGAAAAAAATTGACTCATACCCTCAACCTTTCTGCAGCTGCAGCAGCTTCACTTTGCGTTGAAGTGAAGGGAGCGATCGCAAGCATGCCGGACATGGCGGCCGTTTTGGAACGGCTAAGATCTGTTAATGCAAAAAGCCGTCTTGCAAATTATTGATGAATCGTAGAAGAAGAATTGCTCTTTGCTTTGAGAATAAAACTTTAGAGGTGCTATTGTGTGCTTAAGAACAAACAGTAAGTTTCAAATGCTTCTTTAGCCTCTTTTTTTTTAAAACAAGTCATATGATATCCAAACCTAAGATCCTGCTTTCATCTATAAATATATTTAAGATAATTACAGTTATATGAAAAATAATAATGAAATTATTATAAAAAAAATTTAATATATGAAAAAATTATAATGAGTATATAAATTTTTATTTTTATTTTATAATAATTAAATCATAGCTTTTTGACTATCATCATAAGTAATAAAATCAAGTTGAAAAATACAGCTATCCCATTACAGATTCTTCAAAATGTAATCAGAATGACATAACAGCGCATTTTCACATTACCCCAAATAACTCCAAATCATTCACATTTCACATTCAAAGTTTTTTTTTTTTTTAATACAATATAGAAGCGCTTTCAGTAAGGCTTAAAACTTAAAGATTTATTTGTTAGTAGTGTTATTTATATATGAAGCATATATTTCTTATATATTTATATATCTATCATCTAAATTTTTATTTTTTTATTTAAATAGCACTCAAAATTTTATTATTGCATTAAAGTTTATATCATCATTAATTTTTAAAATTAAATATATATTTTTATGTAAAGAAAAAGAGTCATTTTTTTAATTATTAAACTTTATGAATTATGATGTAAATGCATAAGAATTGTGTTATGGATGCCAAATTTCTTATTTTGGAAGCCACGTTTTTGGCTTATTTTCATATAAAATATATACTTCTTATATATTACTTAACATATCTACCACCTAAATTTTTATTTTTTAATTTAAATAGCACTATAATCTCTATTATTACATAAATATAACACAATTAATACTTTTTAAAGTCAAATGTATTTTTTTATGCATAGAAAAAGAGTAGTTCTTGTAAATCTCAAATTTTATGAGTTAAATATGTAAATGCATAAGAATTGTGTGTTATGTATGTAAAATTTCTTATTTAACTAATTTTTCAAATCCACATTTTCAAGTTTTTTTATATTCTTTTCTAACGTCTAAATCCTACAATTCTTTTTTTCTTTCTACTAAATATATTTTATTATGTGATCCTCAATAGAGATAAATCTCTCGTGCACTTGAATTTTTAACATAGTTAATTCATATCTACAGTTTTATTTCTTTTTACTTTATTTTCACTTATCATTCTAATATTAGATAATGAAATCTTTTATTTGATTTTTTTTTTAAATTTTGTAATTATTATATCAATTTTAATACATTATTTGAAGTTTAATATATTAACAATATAATTAAGAATATAATTAAAGCTTATATTTTCTTCACTTAAATGATTTTTTATCTTAATATTATTTCTCCTAAACATCTTGTTATGAATTTGTGAGATTTAAAAGTTTAGGACAAATT
Source organism: Cymbidium sinense (assembly GCA_021442155.1). Lineage (NCBI taxonomy): Eukaryota > Viridiplantae > Streptophyta > Magnoliopsida > Asparagales > Orchidaceae > Cymbidium > Cymbidium sinense. Next base: position 27,754,560 of record CM038221.1, on the reverse strand, counting down.
AGTCACCACTAAACTTTCAATAATTGCATAAATTTCAATTTATGAATCCAATTTTTCAAAATTATTAAGATTCGATGAATACTTTTCATGTTCTAAAGCTTTCATCCAAATAATGAATAATTATTTTAATTTAATATTAATGTGGTACGATCATACCATGATAAATTAGCCGGACCATTTATTTTGTATATAGAATTATTGTTACATATGAAATTAAATATTAATCTTCAATGTCATATGTAACATTAATTCAAGATAATTAAATATTTAACTTAATTTAATTAAATAATTATATAATATAATATAATTTGATTTTTTAATATGCGTAGCTTTTATTAAATTAATTTAAATTGTATTCAATGCAAATAGATATTTCTTAATGAAAACTAAATTATAATTCCTCTGATATCATGAGTGTCTGAATAATATATTTTACATTATGTCAACATTTCATTAATATAAATTTATTCACATAATTAAATCATTAAAAAATTCATAGATTACATTTTTTTTTTACTCTTTAATGTATTTCTTTCTATTTTCTTATAGATAAATCTTATTCTCGTCACACTACTAGTTTTACACCAATCAGGTACATGCTTTATAAATTATTTATTATTTATTTTTATAATATACATTATAGATTTATAAATTTTTTTACTTTTACATATGTATGATTAAATTAAGTCACATATTTATTTTTAATATTCTTATTTATAATTTATAATAACATTCTTTTATAGATATGCATTTTGAAATTCTTACATATTTATTGATAATTTTTATATTTAATTTTTCTAAATTTGAGAAAAGTATAAATATAATTAAGGTTCAGTTGACTTTAAAAATACTTCAGATCACCTTATAATTAATGAATATTCTTCAATCATAGTTACAAACTTTAAGAGAAATAAAATTCATGTAAATTTTTCAAAAACTTATTAGCACTTAAATCACGCAATATAATTACATAATTTTGATTTAATAATCTCTATTTAATTTGACAATATGATATAAACAAATTCTTTTTTAGTCCTACACATCAAATAGTATGGATGATTTTTTTTTAATAATTAACTTTACATCTTGGAATATAGGTACTCTTACAGGTAAATTAATGGAATTAATAGATATTATAGTTCATAGAAAGATAAATATTTTATGTGTTCAAGAAACTAAATGGGTTGGGGAGAAGGCAAAGGAGATTGATAGTTTAGGTTTTAAACTTTGATGGTAAAAGTTGAACTAGAAATGGTGTAGTGATTATAGATAAAAGTTTGAAGGATAATGTTATAAGTATTAATGGAGAGATGAATTATACTTTAAAGATTATTATTGATACTAAGATTATCAATGTTATAAGTGTCTATGCCCTCAAGTTTTGGAGGTAAGCTCAAAAGAAAAATTTTGGAATGAATTAGGGGATTAATACAAAAGATACCTCTTGAAAAAAAAAGTATTTATTGGGGAGATTTAAATGGACATGTTGGTAGAGATAAGATTTTAAAAGTATTCATGGTTATGGATTTAGAATTAAGAAGGTAGACTATATTAGATTTTGCCTTATTTTATGATTTTATAGTTGCTAATACTTTATTTAAGAAAAGAGATGAACATATTATTACTTATAAAATGGATCTAGTAAAACATTGATTATTTTTGATAAAAATAGATCGCTTAGATTGAAAAGATTGTAAGGTCATTCCAAGTGAAATTTTAAGTACCCAACATCGACTATTAGTTTTAGATTTTAAGATGAAAGGTTGTAAGAGAAAAATAAACTTAATTATCCTAGGATTAGATGGGGACACTTAAAGAACACAAATAAAAATATTTTAAGAAGCCACAAGAAATTAAAGTTTGGGATGTTCATATGAAGCTAACGTTATGTGGGAAAAGTATCAAGTGCTATTAAACAAGTTGCTAAAGATGTGCTTGGAATCAAAAGGAAAAGCTTCTTTAATAAGAATAGGGTGGAGTCGAGTGCAAGAAAAGATAAGAAATAAGAAGCATTGTTATAAAACTTGGTTTAGATGTAAAAATTGGAGAATTGGGAAAGATATAAAATGGCTCAGAGATTCTAAGAAAGCAATATATGATGCAAAAATTTAAATTTTTTGATTTTATACAATAGATTAGATACCAAAGAAGGTGAAAGATGTATGTATAAGTTAGCCAACCAAAGAGATAGGAGAAGTAAAGACATAGTTCAAGTGAGTATTAAGGATGAAAATAATAAAGTGCTTTTCTTAGAAAAGATATTGAAAATAGGTGGATGAGGTATTTTAATAAACTTTTCAATGAAGGATCTGAAAGTGATTGATTTTAGCAACCTTAATACCCTAAACAAAAATAGAGAATTTCATTTTATCGTCAGATTAGTAACCGGAAGTTAGTGAAGTTTTAAAGAAAATGAAATGTGGAAAAGCAAGAGGACCGATAATATTCCAATAGAAGTGTGGAAATGTTTAGAGATCAAGGAATTTCTTGGCTTACAAATCTTTTAATATTATTTTAAAGACTAAAAAGATGCCGATGAGTGGAGAAAGAGTTTGTTGGTTCCTATATTTAAGAATAAAGGTGATGCACAAGATTGTGCAAATTATGAGGAATTAAGTTAATGTGCCATACATTAAAATTATGGGAGAGAGTAATTGAGCATACGATGTGATGTAAGTTTCTCACAATCGCTTTCATGCCGTTAGATCTACTATGGATGCTATACATTTGTTAAGAGGTTTGATGGAGAAGCATAGAGAAAATAAAAAGGATCTACATATGATATTTATTGATTTAGAGAAAGCTTATGATAAAGTCTCAAGAGATGTTCTTTGGAGAGTTCTAGAACGAAAGAAGTTAATATTGGTTATATTCAAGTCATTAAGGATATGTATACTAGAGTCGTCACTTGTGTCCAAACACAAGGAGGATTGACAAACTATTTTCCTATTTCTTGGATTACATCAAGGATCAACATTAAGCCCTTATCTTTTACTTTAGTTATGGATGTTCTTACGAGGCATTTACAAGAAGATGTACCTGTATGCTTTTTTGATGACATTCTTCTTGTTGATAAGACTAGAGAGGAGTCCAATGAAACTTGAATTATGGAGGTCAACTTTAGAGTCTAAAGGTTTTCGTTTAAGCAGATCTAAAACTGAATATATGGAGTGTAATTTTAGAAGTTTTAGTGGTAGTGTTGTGACTTTAGGTGATCAAGTCATTAGAGTGAGATCTATTTAGGCTCTATTGTTCAAAATGATGGTGAAATAAATGGAGATATTATTAGTAGAATTCAAGTTGGATGGTTGAAGTGGAGGAATGCATCTGGCCTATTATGTGATAGAAAAGTTCCACTTAAACTTAAGGGAAAATTTTATAAGATGGTGGTAAGACCCCAATGACTTATGGTGCCACAATAAACATAAGACTAAGTTAAGTGTTACAGATGAGGATGCTCGTGGATGAGTGGCTTTACCCTAGAGATAGAATGCAAAATGAGTATGTTCGGGGAAAAGTTGGAGTAGCTCCAGATAGATAAGAGAGGCCTTAGATGGTTTGGCCACATAAAGTCGTCCAGATGACCCGATGGAGAGTGGATGCATTAGATTTGCCTTATGTTAAGAAAAGATGAGGTAGACCTAAAAAAGACTTGGTTAAGATGTATAAAAATGATCTTAGTATACTGAATTAAATGAGAATTTGACACATATAGGACACAATGGAGATTTAAGGAAATGACCCCACCCAAGTGATTAAGGTTGTTGTTGTTGTTGTAATTAACTTTACATCTTATTTAACTTAAATAAGGATCTTATATTTAACCTATTCACTTATTAGTCTCATATAAATTATGTTATATAATTAACTATAAAAATTACTATCTACTTCTCACTCTTGCTCACCAATTTGCCAACAAAGTATTCATCATTTCCTTCTTATTTTTTTCTTTAATTATGATAACATTTAGATTGCAATCAAATTATCTCTCCAACATTTTAAATTCTTTCCTTCTATATCAAAATATTATGAAAGTGATACTATTATATCTTATCGATCTACTTTCATTTTATTATACAACCATTCAATTTTATTAATTTATTTTTGTGCTTTTAATCATAAAACTATATTGTATAACAATCATCTTAATTTTGTTTATACTTGAAAAAATACTGATTAATGAAATATATATAATTAATGTGAAATTAATTTGATTTTCTAATTTCAATTATAAACATACCATATGCAACAACCATTTTGATTTTGTAATTGCTTGAGAAATATTAATTATTGAAATATATAAAATTAAATCAAATACAAAATATCATTATAGACACACAATATAAATATATATATTATATATATATATATATATATATATATATATATATATATATATATATATATATATATATATATATATATATATATATATATATATATATATATATTATATATATATATTATATATATATATATATATATATATATAGAAATCAAACAATAAAGCATTAATTCATGGAATTCTTTGAAGAATATTTTATATATTTTTTTTAATAATTTTTGCAAATTAATTATGCATGCACCAAATAATTTTGAATAATAAATTTATGAGAATATAGATTAATATTATAAACTCTTATTTCATAATTATTTAATATATTTTTAATAAAGTATTCAAAATAATAAGCACAAATTTCTCTTTGTATAAAATTTATATATTGGTAAATATTATATTGAATTATAATTTTGGATATTATTATGAATTTAAAGATATTTACTTATCATTCCAATATCAATTATAGCAATCCTCCTAAGAAGGTTGATAATTTTGATCACATTTAAATTACAAAAAAATTGTGCTTATAATTTTCTCTATTCTCTAAATATTAAATTATTATTTGTACAAATTGAAAAGTGGACAATCTCTTATCACTTAATTATAATCAAATATAATTTTTATTAAATTAATTTGGTATTGAATATAATAAAAATAAAAATAATTCTATTTAATTTCATAATTTCTACATTATTTATTTTGCATGTTACTACCAAGTTTTAAAATATATAAAATTATTCTTATAGTTTAATACTTTAATAAGTTAAATAGAATTCATGTATCGTATATCTTTTTTTATATCTCTTTAATGCATTTATTATTATATCTTTTTTTCAATAAAGTTTTTTTCTTGTCAAATTATTGATTTTGCATCAATTAGTTTTGCACCTAGTAAATTAACTTTTTAATTTTATTATTAGCTAAAACCTAGTAAAAGTTTTTACTGGCTTAACTTTGTTAGTCAACACACACACCAAGAATTAATGATAAAACTGAATTTAAAAAATCTCAAAAGAGGAAAACCACTGCGAATTATAATCTATTTAAGTACAAAATTTTCCGACAATGAATTACAAATATATGTATGATAATGGAATGAGCAATATTATTAGATGTAATGCTAATGCAATGATGATAAAAACAAACCGATATCGTATGGTGGTACCAGGAGATTCAAGGTCGGTATCAGATCTACAATAATTGGCGGTGGTAGATCAAGAGGTGGCAATAATGCTAGGCGACCGACGACGGTGGCGAGGATAACCAAAGACTATGGTTATTACAATGAGGATGATTTGACGACGTGAGGCTGATGAGCGGTGATTGGCGGTACTGGTCACGACCGCCGAAGTGTTACGATTATGGGAGATTTTCAATTTTAGAGCTCTCTCCTCTTATTGACATCTCAGAATTTTATTTATATAGATTGGAGTGGTTTTGTAAATATATGCAAAACAACAACTCACTTATCGAATGGCTCAAAATGATTCCTTTGATCATTTGATGTATTTTAAGTATTTGAATCAAATGAAGTCTAATTATGAAATATTGGCTTGTTAGATCCAACTCATCGTACGCCGATTGACTATAAACACTCCATGTTTAAGTGTTATTTAAGGATTTAGATATCTAAAGTTTCCAATGATATTTTAAGTGATCAATTTCAACTTATGATCAACTTGCATTTGACATCAAGATATATTGTGGTATTTTAAGTGTCATATCGTTTCCTTATTTTGGATACATTATCTCAATCATCCAAAATATATATGTCAAATACTTGAAAATAAAAAATTCTTCAATGAAATTGGAGTCCATTAACCACACATTTTGAGAACAGATCTTCATATGGAGCATTATGACCATTAAGCAGGAGTGAGTAGCAATCTGGAGATTTTGAGGGGACCCATCTACAACAAGACTTCTATCAGCGGCGTGTATTTGCAAGTAAGTATGGACCAATATTTTTAATCATATCTGCAGGGTCTGTAAATTTTAGTCGCTGAATGAACGCATTCTATGGCTAACGCTGAATTTAGTAAATGAGTTCATGGTACAATAATGAATATTAGCAGAAATCTACGGTCAATCAGAGTTATGAAGCGAAGTGCGTGATATACCACAAGAATTCATAATGTAAAACGTCCGTTTTTGTTTTTTATGTTTGAGCGGTTAGTTTTTGATTGACCTTTTGCCCCATAAGTCTATAAAAATCTGTGGCCAAAGGGAGAAGGCACGTTCTCTTCTTAAGAGAAGGTCATTTGAGGCGATCAAGGCCCATATACATAATTTTTCAAAATAGTGTAAGATTGACCGACCGAGTTCAAGGCATCAAGACCGTAGTTCATATGGCAGTTTCCTTTGAAAGAGTGTCAATGACCGACCGATTAAGACGATCAAGCTCATATTTAAAGTTAAAGAGGTCAACCGATCGACCGAGTTCGGTGATCAAGATGTAGTCAATACCGAAGTTTTTTTAAAGGTCAACTAACCTAATTTTAGCGATGGCCCGTAGTTCATACAAAAGCTTGCTTTCCTCGTGGTGTCAACTAACCTCCTGGACAATTTTGAGGCGATCGAGACCATAACCGAGATCTGGCACGGCGATGTTCAATTTATTTATGGTCCAATTAGAGCGATGGTTAGCGAGGATAAATGAAGTGACCGGCGGAGATTGTCGATGGTCTACCGCAGTATCAAGGATAATTAGTTCGAAAATCGACCACGAATATGAGTTTGTTGGCGGCACTATCGGCTAGCAACTTCAGCTAGTCAATAGTGGCATCTATATACGACCGATAAGATCTACGGATTAGGCAAATGGTTTATTAGCAAGCATGGTTGGCTCAATTGGTTAGCAAAGACCAGAATTACGGCATGGCTAGAATATGTAGATAACGATGAGGATTTTGACCTATCCGAGTTGTTTTGTTAAATACGACGTTAATATGGAAGAGGTGGTGGAAGTCCACCAAGGACCTTTGACCTATCCTATTGTTTGTCAAAGTATTGCTCAATGATGTTAACTATGGAAGAGGTTGAATTATGTGATTTTGACCCATCCTATTGTTGTTGAGGTTACGCAATGTGGAAGAGGTTAATTGAATCAGAGATTTTGACCCATCGAGGTTATTTGTCGAGTGTAGGCGATTAAAAAGAGGTTGAATCAATGGAGATTTTGACCCATCAGGTTGTATGAGAATGACGCAATGTATGGAAGATGTCGAATAATCGAGAATTTTTGACCTATCCGGTTGTTGGTGTTACCGGCGACGTTAACTGTTGGAAGAGATCGTAAGTCCAGGATCTTTTGGATCAGTTGTTGTATGACGCTAATGTATAAAGAGGGAATTGAATCAAGTATTTTTTACCATAGGTTTGTAGCACCATGACATTAACTGTGGAAGAGATTGAATTGAATCCAAGATTTTGACCCATATTGTTTGTCGAGTGTAAGACGATGTAAATAAGATGGTGAGATTTTGACCTATCTATTCTTTGTCGGTGTTAAGAGGTTAAGTATGGAAGAGGTCATGGAAGTCCACCAAGGATCTTTTAACCTATCTAGGTTGTTTATCGAGTGTTACCGATGACGTAACTTGTATGGAAGAGGTTGAATCAATCCAAATTTTACCCATAAGGTTGTGTTAAAATTACCCATAGGAAGAGGTTGAATTGAATTATTTTGATCAAATAAGGTTGTTTGTTAGAGAATATTTGGAAGAGGTCAATTGAAATTGCCAAGATTTTACCTATCAGGTCGGTGTTAGAAACTATGGAGGTCGTGGGAAGTACCAAGGATCTTTTGACCTATCTAGTTGTTTGTCAGTATTGACGCGTTAACTTATGGAAGAGGTTGGATTAAATCCGGGATTTTGACCCATGGGTTGTTAGAGTATTACCCATGACGTTAACTGTAAGATTGAATTGAATCTGAGGATTTTGACCCATCAAAGTTGTTTGTCAAATATAAAGTGTGGAAGAGATTGAATTGAGAGATTTTGACCCATCAGTTGTTTGTCGAGTGTTACAGACGCGTATAAAGAGGTCAATTGAATCCAGGATTTTTTGACCTATCCGGTTATGTCTTGTTTAATTTTAACCTATATGGAAGAGGTTAAGTCCACCAAGGACCTTTTGACCTATCTACGTTGTTTGTTAGAGTGTTACCCAAATGATAACCAGACAAGAAAAAACATCCGTTTAGCCAAAGTTTCTCAGGTCTTGTTTTTTTCCATGAGTATGATTGGAAAATCATAATTTTCAAAGCTATATTCTAATGTTGAAATATCCTCCAACTTTGACTTGTTTCGGGATGGTAATGATTAGATGCTTAACATATTAACATATGATAGATTAAGAGTTTTGCTGATAAAATCAAGGAATGAAGTTTGAATTCATTCTTCGCATGCCTCCTTAAAGTTTAAAATGCTCCATGGTGGTTTTGATCTTGTTAAAACTTACTTATACAGATGAATAATAAATAGCATGATCGTTTTTATCATTGCTAGAAAACCACATGGTAGAGTGAAAGTTCACTTAGCCTTATATGAAATCCAACACACACAAAGCAATAAAGAGTGAACAAGAAAACTCTAATTTTAATGAAAATCGAGAGGGAAAACCACGGGCCTAGCCCAAGAAAAAAAATCATCCACTATGTATCTGTTTAGAAACAAAAATCTTCCATAATGATTACAATCATGAGAAAGAACAATTGAATGCCTTGTATCTTCTGTGGTATAGATGATAAGAATAGTGGGGAACTTATCTAAATGCCATTTAGATTATAGACCGACGACGTAGAATCATCTAGTGCTTGACAGGCAAAGTGTCTAAGATCTGTTTAGGATCAAGCTTTGTGAGCTCTCTTCTCTTTTGGCCCCTCATATAAATGAGGGACTATTTATGATTGGAGTACGCTCTAATACACGCACCAAACTATACCCATCTTGCTCATGATTTCCTTGATCATATGATGTATTTTGTGTATTTGAATGCTCAAATGAAGTCGAATTATGAGATCTTGGCTCGTAGATCCTAGTCGAGACGCCGATTTGACTATAAACACCAGTTTGAGAGTTATTTATGGATTAACCGACATCAGTTTTAGATATTTTAAGATTTCTCATTAACTGGATCGCTTTTTTGCATCAAGATTATTTATAAGTATTATTGTCATATCAATTATAATATTTGTGATTATATAATTTGTGTATTAATTAATTCAACCCTATGACATATATAAAGTATATATATTTTTTATCTTATAAATTGAGAACATCATATATGATTATTAATTTAATATTCTGATTTAATAATCAATAACTTAATATGATCAATTAAATAGATAATTATTCATAATAACTCATTAGCATTTATACTGTACAAAATCATAAGATAACAAAATGATATCCTAATATTTATGAGATATGTAAAATTATTTATTTATGAGATCCTTATAAGAAAATTAAATTTATTTTCACTTATAAATTTAAAATAATATAGATGATTATTAATTTAATATATGCTTAATGACTTATCTTAAAAGATATTATATTTTATCAATATTCATTTTATCTTGCAAATATATTTTTTAATGAAGCGTTCAAAATAATAAGCTAAAATTTCTCTTTTATATAAAGTTTATATATAGTTAAATATTATATTGAATTATAACTTTGGATATTATTAATAACTTAAAAGATATTTTTTTATCATTCTAATATAAAATATTTCAAAATATTTTATTATCCAAATTAATCATGTAATATGATATATATACTTTTGCAATTATCTTTAAAAAAATCAATTTTGTCATTAAAAATAACATTTTATTTAAAAAAATATTTTAGAGATATTAATTCTTAAAATATTTTTTTAAAATATTATTCACATATACTTTGTGCACATACAATATTACTAATAGAGAGAGAGAGAGAGAGAGAGAGAGAGAGAGAGAGAGAGAGAGAGAGAGAGAGAGAGAGAGAGAGAGAAACTAACATTTTCAACAAACAATATAAAAAAAGATTTACATAAATACCACACAATTGGTATGTATTTATATATCTAACATTTAAAATTAAATTTGATATTTATATTTCTAACATTTCAATTATATATGATATGAAAAATTATATTCACTTTTAAGAAGATGATCATAGTGATATTTTTTATATGATATTAAAATTGAGTTTTATATATAAAAATATTAAAATTTTGATGTCAAATATATAAATATACAAAAATTATATTATATGTATATAAATACATCATATAAAAATAAAGTTTTTTTCCCACTCAATTTCTTCAATAAAATAAACTGGAAAACTAATTTCAATTCTATTTAATTACCATTTTTATATGCATTTCCTCCCTTTCAGTTCCGGGCATAACAGTCATAAGGAATTTCAGTTACAAGCAATCAGAAATTCATCTTGAATTTACCTTTAATTCAACTTCAACAAATCCACACACTTAACAATAACATAAAACAAACCTGATCCTTAAATAAACAGTATTAGTACAAAAATCTTGCAAGAATCTCAACAAAGCCTCATTAGCATATCTCCATTTACTACCTCCAGAAACTAAATTCAGTTCAACAACCTCAAAAAGCCAAATGATAATTAATGGAAATATGACAAATATTCAAGCCATATATAGCTAATCAGAATCAGATAAATTAGAACTTTCTGATTGTCGAACACTTCTCTTTGGGGCACCACGAGGCCTGGTATGAACTGATGAAGCTTCACCTTCATAAAATATCACCTGGGATTTGGCGAGCCTTTCCTCCAATTCCTCTGTGCTGAACGCATCGCTTCCTCCGAGCTCATCAAAACCCACCTGAAAAGAGTTCATTTCAGAATTATTTACATCAAAACTAAGGGTGCTTTTCGCGCGACGGTGAGATGCAATGCGAAAATACACCACCATAAGTGCTGTTCGAGAAATCTTCATTTTGAAGAATCTACGATAAGAAAGTTATATTTTTCAACCTAATTTAATAGAATGCGGTGGCTCCAAAAAGCCAATCGTGTAACTTTTAAAAAGCGAAAAATTTATAATGCCCACGGTAGCTACTTAGGCAGTAGCTCTGTCATTACGTTTTCATACCACTGAGGCTGCCCCAAGCAGACTCTAATTCGATAGAATTATTCAGTAAATAATTTTTTTCATATTCGTACCACATAATCTTCAACTTTGGCATTTTTCACAAGAGCAAGTGTTGGCAGCACAACCACCCTAAGCCTTTCAGTCAGAAATGGGCTTTTCTCTGCATGAACTTTGAGGAAACGTGTCTCTATATGCTGTTTCGCGAGAATACTTAGGTGTTTGTCCATTACCTGCATGAAATACAAAAAGAGCTTATTCATTACCCTGAAAACTAAAAAATTGACGTGTCAAGGATTTTAAGAGAAGTTCAGGGGCGGTTTGGGATCTTCTTTTTTTTTAAAAAATATCTTTGATTAATGTGTTTTCTAAGTATTTTTATTTTTTTAAACAAAAAATATTATTTTTAAAAATAGTTAAAATAATTTTAAAATATTTTAAATGTTTTTTAAAATTATAATCATCATCAAATATATTTTATTTTGAAACAAATAATAAACAAAATAAAATAAAACGTGGAAAAAAAAAAAAAAGTGATATCAAACTACCTCTCAGCAAATCAAATGCAAGCTGAAACAGTCGTTTTAAAATAAATAATGTTTTTAACAGTTGAAGGTGTAATACAAAGGAGGTTAAGTTTATATATATATATATATATATATATTCTTTTTCTTCTATCTTTCATATATAGATATAACACAAATTCTGTCAGCTTTGTAAACGTAAGACAGCTTCTTGAGAGAAAAGCGTGCTCATGAGATTATAAGAGAAACACAGCAGTCCACTGGCAATGCATTATTCTGTCAAATAAAACAGATGTTTCTGCGAGCAGCCTGAAAAGTTTTTTAACAACAAAAACAGTATGCATAGAAGGAAATGATAAAAATGATAAAAAAGGAGCTGGATGCAGGACATCATCATCACTGTCGTCGTCGACATCATCATCATAAAGCTTAAATCTATGTATTGGGACTTTATGTTATAATTTAAGTTATGTATTATTAGGCTTTTATATTTTGTATTGTGTTTTGGGCTTATATGTATTAGGTTATTCTTATGTCATAGCCCACATAGTGATTTCATAATAGTATATATGATATTTGATAGTAGATTATAGTAGGTGTAGTTATGATGGTGGTAAATTTGAATTTGGAGTTAGGTTTGAGTATTCTTAACTCTTTCTCTCTCTCAATCTTATAAATAAGGAGGCTCTTGTAATGTTTGACGCTTAAATTTGGAATAAAAATTATCTTCTTAAATTTTTTTTGCTCTTCTTTTTTTTTATTCCTTCCTTAGAAGTGAAATACTGAACCACCCTTAGAGAAAGACAGGAAAGAGCATTGATATGCACAACAAACATTTGTAGAAGTCGATTTCAATTTATCTCGGCTTCGCTGCTGGTTATTTTAATTCTGTTATAGGTTAGATCATTTATAACTTTTCAATTATTTCTTTGCACTTATAAGATTTAGATCTCTAGTGATTAATATAATTTTGTCAGAATCTTTACAACTTCATTAAATTTGTAATATTGTGAATGTGCTCAACAGTAGTGTTCATTTATCATCACTTTTTTATGAAGATTTAAGAATCATCGATGTAATCAACTTCATATCATTCACTCTCGTCCTACATCAAAGTTCTATTGGATTAAAAAGATGCATTAAGTTACATAGTTGAATGAAATATCATCAAGCCAAAGAAGAAAGAGGTATCATGCCGCACTGACAATGCTGAAGGTACTAAATGATTTTGATCTTTAGCAGCCAGAGGAGGATTCAAGGCTCAGGCTCGGTGAGTGCAGCATACGCTTAACGTCCACTAAGGCTCCCCTTCTAAAGCATGAGATTTCTTTGAATTTTCCACGGGACTTACTCTTATCACGATTAGAAAGGGACCTTTGGTCTCCCCCTAAACCGTAAAAAAAGCCTTGATTTATCATCTCCCTCAAGTTTAACAACTATCATCCTTGAAGTAAATGAATTTTTTACATTCTTTTGTATCACATATAACATAATATCCTGAAAATGCTGGTAAGGAGGTAAAGAGCACAATGATAGTAATTCTTGATATTAAAAAAAAAATTTTGATATTCATTATTAACAATCACATCAAGATCTCTCAAGGCTTGGATGATAAATTGATCTCATTCATACGTGATTTGATCAGCATACCTTCATATATGTGAAGCCAAAACAAATTTTTATTTTTAGTATAAATTGTTGAGTAAGCTCTTAGTCACATATAAAACTCTCACTTGAACCATAAAAGCCTAATGGTTGTTTCCATCAACACAACTATCAATACCCCATCCGCCAAACATAATTGAATCGCCAAGAGAGTCCTTTATCCATCCTTGTCTTATTTTCTTCACTCATCATTGTATACATCTTCAAATGCCTTGTGAGTGGTTTCAACAACTTTTTTAAACAAGGACTCCAAGAATCTTGGTCCTCCAAAGTCCTAAGCTATGTAAGCAATCAAATTTCTCGATCTCTAACTTCATATCCATCATATTCCTCATAATTTCCACTAAAATACTACTTGTTAGGAAAAGCAATAAAACACCTAACAATCGACGAGAAGAAAAGTAATCAAACAATGTAGCAAATATATTGCACATAGGGCTGCCGATGAATCAATATCTCGACAAACTGGCCAATGGCTTCACTCGATTCGAGTTCATTCATAATCATTTAATAATCTAATTAAAAAAATAACTTGAATGCTTTTATAAACATTTGATCAATAAATGAGCAAGCTTAGCAATCTACCCAGCAAATCAGGGATGGGGTGCGCTGGCAAGTGGATTATGGGATCATGCTCCCTAACCAGCAATCAACCCTGCAAATCCAACCCAAGCTACGAAACATAAAAGCTCCCAAGAAGATTCCATGCCGTATATGGAGGCATAGCTAACCCCACAATTGCAAGACAATACATCAAACATCAATTTTTGTTCAGAATTTTCTTTACTTCAAATTTCTTAGTAATCCATGAACAATTTAAACATGGCATTGTAAACTTCTAACACAAACAAGAGACAACATTGTTGCAATATCAGCTAGATCGTATGTCATTCTTATTGTACTTATTTTGTCTATCAATCTTTACATTTATTATTACCAATACTTTTTGCTTTTTAATATCAAGCAAATTTATTGTGCTTGATATAATAAGCATAAATGTTGTTGCCCTTTTCTTAGTACTTAAGTTATTACACACAGCTTACTGATGTAAAAACATGACCAATGTCAATCATATCCTATATTTTCAATATTTATCATATTGTCTCACGCCCATCCCTTATGCACATCTGTGCTTCATAGCTCACAACAACAAAAGCACTCAGAATATATCAGGTTGTGATTCGTTCTTATAGCACAAAGAGAAGGCCAAAAAAACAAAACATGTTGTTACTAAAACATATGAGATGATGAAAATTATTGAATACATTGTTATGAAGAAGCAAACAATGATGGAGTGATAGAGGTAATTTCACAAATGATAGAAGTTGTTGATCACATCCACTAGATGACTGGGATGAGGAGCTTCTTCCAAATATAGCCTACATGTCACCTGAGTGTATGATTAGTATACTTTTTGGAAAAGGTACCCTCTTTAGAAAGGGAAAGGAAATACAAAGATTTCTTTGTCAAATGCCAGTGTCAAGGTAACAAATTCAAGTGAGATATTAGTACATGAAAAAGTATTAAGTATCCATACTCACTAGTTCTTTTATAAGAGGAGCCAATTTATGTTTGATTCTCATTACCTTTTGTTTGTCAATACTAAATAATTTGGATCATTTTGTAGCATAAACCTTTAAAATCTAGGAGTCATTTTCTTTTCAAATTATATTCAGTACTAATTCAAAATTTTACATACACTAAAAATGTATGTCATTCCCTAAGGCTTAATATCTTCTATATTTTTTTTCATTGTTTTAACCTTGCTTCAAAAGTTAGCATTACAAAACAAAACTACATCATCTACAAATAAAGTATACAATGGACCTAACATGTGTGCCAAAATATTTCAAAAGCAATTCCGTAACCAATGCAATAAATCAAATTTTATGACAATCTTTGATATTATCCTGGTGTGATTAAAAGATCTTTAATCATTTCACAAATATCTCAAGGACTAGCCCCTACTCCATCAAGAACATGCTTTAAAAACTTCAACGTACTTTTCACATTGATTTTTATCTTTAATAACGACCATATCAATTCTTGTAGCACTCAATCATATGCATTTTCAAAATCATTAAAAACCAAAATATTGCAGGGTTATGGTAACCATCAAGCTTCCCTCAATGTTAACTGCATAAACGAAAAAGCTTTTAAACTTCTACGATCTCCAATTTTGCCATGAGTTCATCATAATTGAAGCTCAACAGTAGTTATCTTAGTGTTGAATTCATCATTGAGGAACCATCAATCATCGTAATCTAAATCCACAAGCAGTTTACTCGGTTGTTTTCATTTATTTAACATTCATTTTCCTGAATCAAGAACGACAAAACATCAAACAGATAGCAAGACAGTAACAGCCGAACTCAAATGCTCCTTTTAATAATAAAAAAAAACTCGTTACGAAGAATCCAATCCGGAAATAGTTACCTTGCAGGGCCAGTTCTCTCGGTAGAAATGGCATACGACCCGTTCGCTGGCCTTTACAGCCGCAAAGAAATCCTTCTCGGGGATCTCTGCATACTCCCCGTGACCAAGCGACATCCAACGCTTTCTTTTCTCCGCCATCTTCTTCATCTGCTGCCGTCGCTCCCGCAAAACATCGAGATCGTCGAGGTCGAGCCGATCTAATGCCGCAATATCGTCATCGAGCTTATCCTCCACGGCCTGCGCTACCGTGAGCACCTGCTTCTCCAGAATCTGCGGCAGTGTTGGATAATTGAAAGAATCAAAATAAGGAAAAATAAACAAACATGGCAAATTGGAGGATTAATAATGGACTCGGGGCTTGCCTCTTTGATCAGAGCGTCGTCCATGGCGCGAGCTCGATGCCTTCGATCGCCGATTAGCAAGTAGAAAGAATGGAGAGGAGATCGAGAATGGATTTAACGTATCCAGCACTGGCGCGGTAGTGGTGTGGGAGTAAGGATTATTGGGAGAAGAGCGATAGGTGAGGGATTTTTAGGTAAGAGGGGTGAAGCAATTTTTCAATAATTTGGTAATTGATTTAGGGTTCATTTAAGCAGGTTTTTTTAATTATTTTATTTTGAAATTTTTTGTCAATTATTTTTTTAAATTTTTTATGCTGAGATAGAAATTTAAAATCAAATATGCTATAATATGGCTACTGTTAAAAGTTATTTTTTATTTTAAAAAAGAAATAAAATTATAATACTCATAATATATTAAAAAAATTTCTCAAAATAGCTGCTTTTACCTACAAAATCATTTGTTTTTCTATATTTACAAATCAACCACTTTCAATTTTAATTTTTAAATTGATATTCAAATATTAAAATTCATAATAAAAACCCTACTCATATTTTTCATTTGGAGGATTTACATACATACCACATAATTCTTATTTATTTATATATATAATATCTAAGTTTTAATTTTTATATATATAACACCCAAATCATCAATATCACATCAAAAATAACATAATCACTCACTTCTAAAAGATAAAATGCATCTTTTTAAGCATAAAAAAATGTTAGATAAGTAAATATCTAAGTTTAGGTATTAGATATATAAATACATATGAATTGTATAGTATGTATGTAATCTTCCTTTTAATTTTTATAAAATTCTTAAGATTTGATCATAGGAGCACCACTATGCTATTTACACTTCATCGAATATGTATATATTATAATTTCTCAAATTTTAATTATTTTAAAATAATAAATGTTTAAGATTTTTTTATAAAATAAAATAGATAATATATATATGCTATTTACATATTTTATATGAACAATTTATGAAAGAAAATATTGTGTGGCATATTTTGTTATATTTTTTTGTAGTTATGTTATAATATTTTATCTTATCATATTCTTGCTCATATTGGTGTTTGTATTTCATTCATTTTTTTTTTTTTTGTGAAGTTATTTAATGGTTGTAATTTTTAAAATTATTTTATAAAAAATAGCTAAAATCTTTGAATTATTAGCTCTTTGGGACTCCCATCACTTAGATTATCAATGTTAAATTGAACACACAATTCTATAATGAGAAGATAGGTGAAAATGAACTTTTATAATCAAATCTAAATTCCCATTTGGGTGAAACTTTACCAAGTTTTAATCAATATTGTTTAGTAAAATCTTTGTTTTTCTTCTACTACTTACTTGCCACACCTCAACTTTAATCACTCTCCTTTGGCACCCTCCTAACACAAAATATATTCCTTTTCAACCATTTATTGTGTTTTCTTTTTTATTCATTGCTTAAAACTTATATTATTATTGTTATTATTTTGAATCTATCAAAATGAACTTTAAAATTGCTTTAAAATATAATATTAAATGTGAAGGCTAATTTTATTTATTATCTTAAATATGATATGATCTTGATTTTCAAGATTGATAGTTGTCATAAAGTTTTCATTTGATACTAATAAAAAATTATAAATGGATTCAACCATTAAGTTTTAAATGGAGACTATAAAAATTTTGCATGGTCATTGATAATTAATATTAGAAGGTGGATGTTTCATAATATAAATCTAGATCATCCTTAATCATATAGCATCTACAAAAAGAAGCAAAAAAAAAAAAGAGGAATAGGAAAAAGATAAGAAGAGGGTCAACCATAAAGAAAAAAAAAATTCTTTTTAGTGCTTGTAAGTGGAGTTCATAGAGGAAGAAGTATGGCCCTTATTTTTATTGTGGTTGACTACATCTTCTCTTAGTTAGACAAAGGAGTGTCTTTATTGATATATATAATTTTGTGTGAAGTGAAATATTTCATGTATCTATTTATAGTTGAGTAGATTATTTGATCTATATGTTGTTGTGAATGCAAGCTTATTTAATTTGAATAGCATAAATTCTAATAATTTTGTTGTTCTTAAAATCTCTTTTATAGTTACTATATGATTCATCATATTTGCACTCAGTTGATGGCACTCCCTTCTCAAACATTTAATTTTGGATCAAGAGATGAAAAAATGCAATGGCCATGAAACTTGAGAACGAATAATTTGATTATTTAAGAGTTTTAGTCTTTCAATATCCACGATGCATGTTTTACTCATTCAATAGGGGCTGCAAAAATACTTAATGGGTATATCAAGATCCTTGAAATCATGAGAGAAATGATGAGTGGTGTTTATTTTTGTGTTGTGTTTATGTGAGGGGATACCACGCAGATCCACAGATGTACTCATTAGGGTGATGGATGCATATTAATACTATCTCGAGATAGAAGTCACTATCCTAATGGACCTAATCACTAATGAGGACTCCTAAGGCATGATGGGTCTTCGGATACACCATAGATTTTTTCCATACTTTATATGGAAAAGTAAATTATGATTTATTTAAACCGGGTTCGTTAAGTTTCCTATGGAGGGAAGCCTCCATAGTTAATTATATCTTAAGGGTAATGAATCGCTTAAGAATACTCTTGATTAATGTAGATGATTGTTGTCTCCAAAGAATTCAAAGATAGGACTTTCAAAGGATTAGTTATATTTTTTGAAAATTAAGTGAGAGAGATCAAAAGGGGAAGAGTTCTTATGAAACCAAGAGACAAGAGTATGGAGTGCTCATGATACTAGAAAACATAGTGAGCACTCCAATCTATCATATGATTGGATTTATACATTTGAATTTGAGAAGATTTATTCGTTTGAGTTGATTTTTTATTAAAAGTCCAAGACTTATAGTTCCACAATACAAGATTGTGAAAATACCTAATAGATGAGGATTTATGCTTGTAGCCCGCAAAGAGAAACAAATACCTCAGATCCTAAATATAGGGAGCTTTGGCGAGGCCCAAAGCACGACCTAAATCTAAGATGAAAAATGGGTATATGGTTTATCTCTACAAGAGAAAGTAAATCACTTGACTGCTGAACTTGTTACCGCCTGGAGTGGCAACCAGCTAACTCCTCCTACATTTTAAATCCATATAGACAAGTCATATGCTTTGTAAGATGGTTAAGCTATTATTTACTTAGAAAAGAAACTAAGTCCTTAAACACCTCCTTGAGACTAGATCATGAATGACATGAATAATGACTTAAATCTAATGCAAATTTTGTCAAGTTTTATTTAATTTTTGGACTTTTATTTTGACACATGCTATAAGATTTTGTATGCCTAAATGCATGAGAAATTGATTGTGGGCAAAATCAGGAGAGAAAGAGGTGTCCTTCCATCAAAAGCTCTTATAGGTTAAGCCTTTATTCTCTAGCATAAATGGAAGCCCTCTCTTAGCAAGAGTGAAAGAATATGACATGCATGATATTATACATTCATTGATCTAGCTAAGGGGTTGCTAAAAATTTTTATTATATTGATTTAATTCCTAGATTTTTATGAGAAGTTATGAATTATTTTGAAATTTTAGTTATAAATTGTTAATGGGATAGAAAATTTATTTTTATCCTAAGAGCCTAATCGCATCCAGGCCACACAGCAATCACCAATCATAAAGAAACTATGAAAAGGAATATTATTTTAATACACAAGTTAAACAAAATATCAAATAATTTTTATAAAGCTATTAGAAAAGATTAAAAGGTGGTCTGTCATACCGACAACTGAAAAGAAATGTGGGTATGCTACCCTTATACATCCCAAGATAATAAAGAATAATTATAATTTATAAAATGATAAGTGTTATGGGGGTCTTCATTCTTCATCCTCCATTCTTCACTCTTCACCTTTCATTCTTTCAATCTTGATTTGCTCTGCTTTTTTCTTCTTCTTTTTTGGCTTGAGTGAGATGTAGTTTGCTCCGAAGGTTTCACATGGTATATAAGATTTAGTCTTATAACCAATGTTCATTCTTAATCCTCATAACACTTATCATAATTCTAATGTAAAATTACATTAAGATAGAAGGAAAGTAAATCTAGCTACACCTACAAAATAAATATTAGCTAAACACACCATACAACCCAAGCAGTTATAGGAATAATTTGTATTTAACACCCCACACATAGGTAACCAAGCTCACATGTCCCAATTTAGGTTATGCTTATGGGTATAAGAAACTTGCACATCAAAAAGCATTTATATTTTTATTACAGCACCCCTTACACACAACCTCATTCAAAAAGCATGATTAAGCTAATATAGGCCTAACATCTAGACTACGCACATACACCCTAACATCCAGTCTAAAATAATGCATCATAAAACTAAAACATTTATCAAACCATGCACCGCCCTAACATAAAGCTAGAGATGGTGACTTAGCCTAATGTGCATGTCTTAAGGTTTGTGCAACATGTCTTAATGAGGCTTTAGAGTTATGATTTGCTAAGTGTGAGAGGTTTAATTATAAAGGGTTGATTTCTCTTTTAAGTAGTTTAGTTGATTTGAATTTTATTTAATATTTTCTTTTATTTCATATAGCCTACACTTAGCAACTAAATGTTATAAAGAGAGAAAAGAGAGGGAGACTCTCTCTTTCATCCCTATCTTAAGTCATTTCTAAGGTAAATTGATTAATGAATTTCTTTTAGTGAATGGGTTATTATTATTTTTAATTAACCCTAAATTTAAATTCATTCTAAATAGCCCTATTCAATAAGAAATGCATCTTAAGCTTAGTTAGAATGGATTATTATCATATAACATGCACTCATCCATTTCTTTTCATCATGTATATCATGCATATGAATAATCTTAAGCATAGTATACATGCAATATAAATCTTAGAATACTTTGATGATGAATGCAAAGAAATGTATTTTGAAAATTTAAATATTCAATTTGTTAATTGAATCATGAATGCATGTCTTTGTTATATAGAAAAGATGGATTTTTCATCCATTAGTTAAATACACATTTACATGTATAAAAATTATAAGTGAGTACAACGCCATTATTTTCTACACCAGAGGCATAAGGTACAAGACCTACTTAGGGCTATTTAAAGTATCGCAGCCCAAGGATGTCCAGACTAATATATCACTTTTCTTAGATACATGTAAATATATGAATAACTATAAGGATAAGAAAATCCATGCAAAAAATTATGTTTTATTTGTTTGATTTTTTATTCTTTATTCATTGGCACATCACACGTGCACATGTATGAGAGTTTTAAGTGAGTACGACGCCATTATTTTATACATGTGAGGTACAAGACCTACTTAGGGCTACTTAAAGCCTCATGACAGGGATGTAGATAATACCACTTTTCTCAAATACATATGAATGCATCAAAAGAACCAAATGGATAAGGAATCATGCAAGAAATTATGTTTGATTTAGTTGTATGATTTACATGTGTAATATGAAAACCCCTCCTAAGTCTTAACATAGAGATGCATAGAATAAATTTAGGCAAGTGTTATGTTCTTTTCAAATGAACTATACACTTGAAAATCTATGTGAACCCATGTTAAGAGAAGGGAAGAGGACTTTATAGTACACATATAATACTATCATCACATGCAAGCTTATAAATATTTATAACTAGCATTGCTTCATCTGTAATCCTTGACTTATAAGTTTTGAAAATTGTTTTTTTATCTAATAGTGATAATAACCACTCATATTCTTAATTTTAGCCAACACGAGCAATTTGACATAAAAGGAAATATTTTATTTAATTAATTTTTAAAAGTGATGAATGCATGATTTCATATGGAAAATCATATTTAGCATGATTGGAAAGAAATAAAAGAATGTAAACACATGATTTCATTCACCCTAATTAATTCCTAAAGACAATCATATCAAATAAAGTTATTAAAATGAATCAGAATTCTTTAAATATAATTTTATCTTTGAATTTGATTTGAGTTAAGAAATATAAGAAGGGTTTGCTAAACTTAACCCATTTCCCCGTGTGTGAATTAGTTTGGTTTAATGAAGGAAACTTAAGTTTATATTATGTTTTGATTAGGTTAAGGTATAAATTAAATGAATTAATTATCCCTTACTTATAACACCTTAAGTTAATTAACTAATTAATAATAAGCCTGCATGATATTGTGGTGTTTATTTTTGAGATGTGGGACACCACATAGATCTTAGGGGATACTTATTGAAGTGATCGGGTACGATATTAAGGAATGATGTACTATCTCAAAAGATCGAAATCATCACCCTATAATAGATTTAATCACCTAATAAGGACTCCTAAGGCATGATGGGTCTTCGAATATACCAGAGATCTTTCCCCTACTTTATATGGAAAAGTAAAGTAGGGTTTATTTTAAGCCAGGTTTGTTAAGTTCTCTGTGGAGGCAAGCCCCCATAGTTAATTATATCCTAAGGAATGGGAATTCCTTAAGAATACTCTCGATTGAAGTAAATAATTAGGGTCTCTAAAGATTTTAAGGTTAAGACTATCAAAGGGTTGGCTATTTTAGAAAATCAAATGGGATAAATCAAGGAGAAGACTTATTTTTGGAATCCAAAGGGAGAAAATAGGAAATACTCATGATACTAAGAAATCTAGTAAGCATTCCAATCTGCCATATAATTGAGCTTTATATTTTTGAAATTTAAGAGAATTATTTATTTGAGCTGACATTTTATCAGATTGTCAGGGCTTATAATTCCATAATATAAGATTGTGAAAATACCTAAGAGGTGAGGATTTATGCTTGTAGCCCCAAAAGAAAATAACAATCTCAGATCCTAAATCTAGGGAGCTTTGGCGAGGGCCAAAACACGACCTAAATCTAAGGCAAAAATGAGTATATGATTTACCTCCACAAGAGAGAATAAACCACTCGACTGCTGGACTTATAACCTCCTAGAGTGGCAGCTAGCTAACTCCTCATGCTTTAAATCCATGTAGGCAAGTCTTATGCTTTGCAAGATGGCTAGGCTGTTATTTATTTAGAGAAAAAACTAAGTCCTTAAACTCACTCCCTAAGAGACTAGAGCATGAGTGGTATGAAATCATGACTTAATCTAATGCAAATTTTATCAAATTTATTTGATTCTTTTTGAACTCTTTGTTTTGACACAAGCTATGGGATTTCGTATGCCTAAATGCATGAGAACTTGATTATGGGTCAAATCAAGAGAGAAAGGAGTGTTCTTCCATCAAAAACTCTCATGGGTTAAGCCTCCATTCTCTGGCAAAGATGGAAGCTCCCTCTTAACAAGAGTGGAAGAATATGACATGCATGATATTATACATTCATTCATCCAACTAAAGGGGTTGCTAAAAAATTTTATTATCTTGATTTAATTCTTAGGCTTTTATGTGAGGTTATGAGTTATTTTAAAATTTAATTATGAGTTATTAATTGGTGTAGAAAAATTAATTTTTATCCTAAGAGCCTACCGCATCAGGCCACACATTCAAATATCAATCATAAAGAAATTATGAAAAGCATGATGTTCTAGTGCATAATCTAAACATAACATCAAATAATTTTATAGACTAACGTAAAAGAATAAAAGGTGTCGGGTTTCATAACCCAAAAAAAAGAAAAAAAAATATGGGTAGCTACCCTTATATACAGATTACAAAATAATACATATTATTTGGGTCTTCTTTTCTTCATTTTTTCCTTCTCTTTCTTTTAATTTGATTTGCTCCAAAGGCATCATAGGGCACCCTAGGGACTAAGCCTTCTGGTCACTGCTCATCATAATCCCCCATAACACTAATATTAATTCTTAATACAAAATTACATCAAAAATAGGAAAAGTAAATCTAGCTACACCTGCAAAACAAATATTAGCTAAACATACCATACAACCTAATCAGTTATATGAATAATTTAGATTTTGCACCCCACACATGGGTAACCAAGCCCACCTTTCCTAACATGAGTTATGCTTAGGGGCTAAGCAACTTAATAAACACATTTATATTTTTATTACAAGCCCTAAGCCTGCTAGAAAATATGATTAGGCTAATCACTATCATCAGTCTACGAAACATACACCCTAACATCAAATCTAAAATATTACATCATAAAACAAAATACAACATCATACATACATAAAATTAGCACTAGAATTGGTGACTTAGTATTCTAATGTGTGTGCTTAAGGCTTGTGTGGCAAGACTTTACTAGGCTTCTTTAGTTTAAGTTTCAATTTGGAATTTGAATTTGTTTAAATTTTACCTTTGAGTGATTTTAATTTAAATGATTTAATGATTTATTTTTCCCTTTTTCTGGTTAAATGATGTTTAGGTTTTCAAGAATGAAGAATAGAATGAATTTCATTTGTAGACAGAACTCACTCTATTCTACATCTTAATACCTAAAAAAATCTAACTAAGGTCCTTAAGTATCTTAATTAGCCCATTTGAATTTATGTAATTCATTTGATTTTATTTAGCATTTAGAATTTCAGTTTGTTTAAGTATTTGATTGCTTGATTTTGGATTAGATGTTTTGGTTTAATTACATCTTGATAATTCAATATCCTTAATATCTAATGAAGTTTAAGTTTGTTCAAATTCATGTGTTTTAATTGATTAATTTCATATTAGATGTTTTGGTTTAATTACATCTTGATAATTCAATATCCTTAATATCTAATGAAGTTTAAGTTTGTTTAAATTCATGTGTTTTTCATTGATTAATTACAGATTAGATATTTTGGTTTAATTGCATCTTGATAATTCAATATCCTTTTAAATTAATATTTAATTCTTTTCTTTGATTATAGTTATATGACTTAATTTTATGCTTATTTGATTTGATAGTGGTTCATTTATTTGTAGTTTGATTGGATTAGATTAATTGAGATTTTATTTTGATTTTAATTAAATTTGATTCTTTGTAATTAGGAATTTACTTTTAACCTCATCCATTTGTCATGTTTATCAAAGTTTAGTTTGTATTTTGATTTCATACATTGGATAGTTAATTAGTTTATCTTATTTAAGTAGGTTGAATGAGATTTAATTTGATTACATATTAAATTGATGAGAGTCTTTCTTAATTTAATTTAATTTGATTTAATTTGATTTGATTAACTTTATTAGTCTATGGGTTTGCTTAAGTTCAATGTGATTATGTGATTAGTTTAATTAAGAAATATATTTATGTTAATTATGAAGATTTGTTTAATTTTCAATTTAATTTCATATTTATTTAGGTTAATGATATAATTAATGACTTAATAATTTACGTTAAATTTAAGTTTTTATTAGTATTTAATTGTATTTATGTTTGATTAAGTTTAAGTTTAAATATGATTAATTTGATTGACTTAATTAGCTTACTTAAGATGTGTGATCAAATTACTTAGTAGATTAATTAAGTGTTTGATTTGAATTAATTTTAATCTGATTTATAAACTTAATTTGGTTTATTAAGATGATGGATTAATTTATTAAGTTTGCATTAATTATGTGTTTATTCAATTGGATTAGCTTAAGGATAATTAGTTTAATTAAGGTGTTTAAGTTATTAAATTAAATAAAGATTTATTTAATTTTGATTTGATTAATGATTTAGATTTAATTTTGGTTTTGATTAGTATTTAATTGCATTTTGATTATGTTTTATTAGGCTAAGGTTTAATATGATTAATTTGATTAACTTAATTAGTTTACTTGAGGGGTGTGATTAATTATTAAATTAAATAAAGATTTATTTAATTTTTAATTTGATTTCATATTTATTTAGGTTAATGATGTAATTAATTATTTAAGTTTAAATTTGGATTTGATTAGCATTTAATTGCATTTTATGTTTGATTAAGCTTAAGTTTAATATGATTAATTTGATTGACTTAATTAGTTTATTTAGAGGTGTGATTAAATTAGTATATTAATTAAGTGTTTGATTTGAATTAATTTTAATGTGATTTACAAAATTAATTTGGTTTATTAAGATGATGGGTTGATTTGTTAAGTTTGCATTAATTAGATGTTTGATTAATTAAGTTTGATTAAGGGTAATTAAAATTTTAAATCATTAGAATAATTAAGGGTTTTTTTAATTAGGGATTGATGACTTAATTTCTCACATGTGAGTGATTTGATTTAGTTAAGTATTTTACTTAAGTTTGATTTGATTAAAGGATTTTTATTATTACCATTTGATTAGATTAAGTGACTTAATTGTTTATTTTTATTTCAATTAAACTTGATTATCCATAATCATAGTTAGGTTTGATTTTCTTCATTTATTATGTTCATTAGATTTCATTCATGTTTGATTTAGTTGTTAGGTTTATGTATTAATGGCTAATTAATTAACTTATTCCAATGGATGTGATTTAATCATATGTTAATTAAGTTTACTTTAACTTTATTTTGTTTAATTTGATTAGTATCAAATGATTATGTTGAATTGGTTTGTTAATCAATTTGATTTTTAGTTTATTTAGTGATTAATTGGTTTTAGTTTATTTATATTCATTAAGGAGTTTCATATGATTAAGACTCCATGCTTAGTGTAGGTTTAGTTATACTAGTTTGACCCATGTTAAAATTTCCTAGAAATGTTGAATTTTAAGTTTGATTTAAGATTTAGTCGTTTAATTGAGTTTTATTGATTTAAATAGGTTTAATCATATTAAATTTAATTTCCTCTAAGAATGATATTTTTTTGATTTGAGGTTTGATTGATGATTGCTTAGGTGCTACTTCATTTCTGATTTTGATTTAATATTTAAATTATTTTTAGATTATGTTTTAATTAACTTCTTAATTGATTAAACTTTACTCTTAAGTATTTGTTTGGGGTTCATTAGGATTCAGAATATCACATTATTTTCTTAAGAGTCTTAGATGTCAATTGAAGTGATTTAAGCCATTTTTGAAGATTTTTGTAAATTTCTGAATTTTTATTTAATTTATTTTATTAAAATGGACAATCTGAACTTCAAAATTTAATTTCTCCCAATCCAGATGTCCTTTTCACTTGAAATTTTTATGGTAGGTGTGTTTTAACTTTAGTTTCATCCATTAAAAATTTCAACTTAATCTGAAATATATTTTTTGTTTAATTAATAAAATTTGATTTTTACTAAAACTTAAATTAAGCTCAAAATACTCAGTGAAATTTGGGGATTTTGAGTTTGTTGGATTTCTCTCAGAAAGATAAATCTAATGAGCCATTGTTTGTAATTTTTGGTTAAGTATTTTATTTTCTATAAATTTTTGAAGTTTTAGGTAATTTAAATTAATTTTTAAAATAAAACACGCGGCGTCAACCATCGGAAAAGGTCGATCAGAAAGCGACTCGTGGTTCTCTTTAGATTGTCTGATCGTAGATCAGACGGTCAAGATCATCGCGATCAGAGGCGATGATCGATGCAATCTAGCCCGTCGGCAGCTGCGATCGGATGGTCGGATCATCAAGCGATCAAAGGCCGGTAGTGTGATCCGGCGGTCCGATCCATGAACCCGCGGGATGGATCTTGTATATCCGCGGATGGTGAATAGTAAAAATAGGTTTTTAAAGGGAAAAATAGGATTTTCAAAGTGAAAAGTTGTCCAAATGGACTCATTTCACGTCGATTTGCACCAAACAAACTCTATTTTTTTAATTGGGATGATTTAAAGTAAAAATATGAAATTATCTAGGGGAAATTTCTAAAATTGCAAGAAAATTAACATAAAATGTGAGAAATCCTCTAAATTCTGATTTGAATTTACCTCATGATGGTTTCCGGTGGTGAAGCAGTGAACTCCCCAGGTATGTGAAGCTTTGGAATGATATTTAGCCCTTGCCTCCCTTCAAAAATTTATCTTTTCTGATGTTTACCGTCGCCTCATCAGAAAAGCAACTATTTATATTTTTGAGCTCAAAAATGGCTCAAAGAGGTGGGAGATGGATTCCTTTTTGCTTTGGGGAGCTTTTTAGGGCTGAATGGTGGTGGGAGCAAAAGGACTTTAAATTTTTTGCTTGAGTCTCTCTCTTGTTTGATGATGACTCTATTCAATGCAAATGTTGGGAAGGAGTTAAGTGCATGTGATGGGAAAGAATTAAATAAGGTTGGATGGAATCTTATGTGGGGGAGGATCCATGAGAAATTTAAATGGGTTGGGTTCATTTTGGGCTAATCCCAAATGGGTTTGGGTCAGGTTTGATCAGCCCCCAATGGGTTATGGCTTGGTTTCAAGGGATTTGGCTCAATTTGGGTCATATGGGTCATATTGGGTCAAGTTGATCAATTTGACCAAAATTGGCCAAATTAGCTTAGGGTATGGGTTGATTCATGTTCAATTAGCTAATTGAAGATGAATGTAGTCTTTGGTTTGAATTAATTTGGATTTAGGCCAAATTGACCCTTTAAAAGGGCTAGTTGGGTCAAGTTGATCAATTGGGTTCGATTGATCAAATTGGGTTTAATTATGTCTTTGGTCAAGTTCAATAATAAATTTGGAATGAACTTGAGCCATTTGTTATAATCAATTTGGGTTAGATCATGATTTGACCCGATTTGGTCTTTTAGGCCAATTTGGGTCAACTTGGATCAAATGGCCAATTGGGCTTGGTTTGTAATTGCAAGTCATATTTAAATATTAATTTTGGGTTGATTCAAATCATTGGTTTAATCAATTTGATGTAGATGAGTTTTGCTAGTTTTAGTTCATTTGGGCTAGGGTTGACTTGGTCAAATGACTAAGTTGACTTGGTTTGACAATTGATTGTAATTGATAATCCTAGATGATCACAATCATGATGGAAGGTTTTTGAGCTTGGTTTTCCAATTTGGGTTGGATTAAGTTGGCTCAAATGGGTCCTTTAGGTCACTTTGGTCAAGTTAAAGGTCAATTGGTTTGGTTTTAGTTTGATTGATTTAGTTGAATTTATATATGACCATAGGTGAAATATAAATTCAACGACAATCAATTTGGAGTCCAATAGGTTTTGGCTCAATTGAAATGTTTAAGTCAAAAGGGTTAAGTTAGGCTTTACTTGGGTTGACTTGAATTTGGTTTGATGATTGTAGGTCTTATTTATATTTGGATAAATAATTGAATGAATGATTGACTCGAGAGAAAATCCATTGGTTTTGACTTGGTTTGGATATAATTTGGCTAAGTGCAAAGAATTAGCTTAAAGGGCTTAGATTGAGTTTGGATTTAATTTTTTGATATAGTTTTGGTCATTTAAATTTGGATTTCATTTATATTTGTGAATATAGAATGAATAATTGATTTATAAAGAGATCAATTGAGTTTGATTTGATCTAAGGGAGTTTTGGCTATATGAATGTGGTTTTATATGGCTTAGGAAGGGTCTTAAGATTTGAATTTGATTTTGGGTTTCAATCATTTGGAGTCAAATTTGAAATTAGATTTAGAATTTGAATTTGAATTTGAGATTTAGTTTGAGAATTGAATATGGGTTTAATTTGAGAAAGTGTATCTAGATTGGGTTTAGGCTATAGGATAGGTAATTTCCTGCCCTAAGGCATAGCTAATCTTATGATTCAGTTTCTAGGTTTAGGTTAAGTGTTCACCTAATTACTAGAAGTATCTTATGACTAAAGAGTTCTTAGTGTCTAGAAGAGTCCTAAGTCTAAGGAGAGGAGGTTAAGATCTCACTCCAAAGTGAGGTCAACAAAAGATAGGTGTGGTGTAGCGACAAGGCACACCCGTGTATTAGTGTTGACCGAAATGATCAACAACATCTAGAAGATTGTAACAAACAATGAAAGTGATCTATACCTAGACCCAAAATGTAGATAGAATCACGATCTTAGTGCAATGCAGCTCTCTTTATGCCAAGGGCATAAGAGGACTAGAAGGAATCCGCTGGGGATTGAGTACATGAACCTTCCACTTAGAAAATAGGTTCAAGCTATTTGCTGGGGATAAGAATTTGAGTTTGATTGTGAATATGATTAGTTTGGGTGTGCATACGCTGGGGATAATATCTATAGTCCAATGAGAATCAAGATCAAATTGATTTTAATTTGTTTTATTATAATTGATGTAGAGGCATATCCGCTAGGGATATGTACTTGAATCCGCTAGGGATTGGGTATGAACCTAGAGGTTTATATATTGGGGATAAGAATTTGATTGAATTTTTTTGATTTGTCTGATTAGACTCCACTAGGGAGGTTGGTTTAATTTGTTATGGCTCCACTAGGGAGAAGGGTTCTAGATTGAGGACATATCTGTTAGGGATGTACACTCGGTTAAATTTGTTTGGTTTAGATCTAAGCTCTCTAATTTGATTTGCCTTTTACTAGAAATTTAGTTTGTTTGATATGTTTAATTTGACTCCACTTGGGGAGGTTGGTTTTGAATTTATTTATTATGGACCACAGGTGTCGATGGACCACTAATAAGAAGCCATGGGGCTTGGCTCTTAGATTTATAAGTCCAAAGGGGTAGTCTACCTTCCATAAGGTAGGACTCTCCACCTAAGGGATTACCTTTAGGTGTGCAACGATTGTACTAGGAAGAATGCATAACAGACTTATATCTTCCAAAGTAGGGAAAAGTCGTTGGGGTGATCTGGTGCAACAAATCAAACCCTACCTAAGGCTACTAGTGAGTGAGCGCCGCTGGGGTCTTACCTCAACTCAAGAGTAATCTTGATGATTAATTTGATTTAATTTAATTTGGTGTGTTATGTGGACCCTGTCACGATGGACCGAGAAGAGCTATGTCGGCCCCTATCTTAGATTTACAAATCCAAAAGTCTACCCACAAGGTAGGACTATCCTAAGGGTTGCCTTTTTTATGTGCAATGGTAGAAAGAAAGCATAATAGACTTACATCTTCCAAAGTAGGGATCAGTCGTTGGGGTGATCTATCGATGGTGCAATAAATCAATCCCGACCTAGGGTGACTATTTGAGCGAATACCGTTATGGACTCATATCGACTCAAGAATAATTAGAATTGATTTAATTTTATATGGACCCTATCGGTGTACGATGGATCTACTAAGAAGGAGATAATACCAGCTTAGACATATCTTAGATTTACAAATCCAAAGGGATGGTCTACCAGCCATTTGGTAGAACTAACCAACCTAAGGGGTCCTTTCGGTTTGCAATGGTCGAGTTAGGAAGAAAGCGCAGGGACTCACATCTTCCTAAATAAGGAACCTGGGGTGGCCATATGCAACAAATTGAGCGACTGGCTGCGTCATTGAGCGATCGTCTTTGGAAAGAATGTAATAGACTTATATCTTTCAAAGCAAAGATGATCGTAGGGGTAACTCGTTGGTGGCACAACAAGTTGAACCCGACCTAAGGATGACTACTGAGAGAGTGTCAACCCGGGGACTTATCTCAATTCAATGTAGTCAATTCTATGGGGAGTTTCGACTACCCTAAAGATATGATGCATGCTTGGGAAAGGGGCCACTAGGGGCTTGAATTCCTAATCCACAAGCGAATTAATTTTGTTTATTTAGTTTATTTTAACATTGACCATGTTGGTTTGCGAGGGATCAAGCTGAGAAGGAGCTTATATCAGCCTAGACCTATCTCAGATTTACTGAACCAAGGAGAATCTATGCATCCATTGAACAAATTCTCTAACCACAGGGGTGGCTACTAGGAAAGAGGGACTGTCCAATCCAAAAGTAACCCAGGTAGTGTCTAAATAGGGTCGCAAAGGATTTGATCTAAATAGAATGTTCGTAGGGGATGGGGCCACTAAAAGCTTAATCCAACACCCTGGAGAAGATAACATGACTAGTCATATATCAAATAGGTATTTAGTGGCCAACTCAAGGAGAAAGTACAGGGACTCACATCTGCCAAGAGTGGTGTATCCACCGGGTGAGTCCTTTGTCGGCCTCTTGAACATCAACCAACCTAAGGTGCCCATCAATTTGCAATATAATCAACTAGAAAGCTGGACTCATTCACCAAAGCGATTGCTGGGATAGTTTGTCTTCGGCTCGACAGGTGCCATTTGACCTAGGGCGACTATTGAGTGAATGCCACCAGAGGACTTACATCGACTCAAATATAGTTAAGAGAAAAGGAGCCTCTGGGGGACATACCCTAAGCCTCAAATATACTCAACCTAGTAAGTGCATGATAGTTCAAGAAGAAAGCAGGACATCTCCTTAAGCAAAGTCAACATGAGGTAGCTCAGGTTGGGCAGTGAAATCTACCATACTAACAAGGCACTCATTGGTTTGCAATGATCAAGTTAGGGAAAGCGGACTCACATCCTCCAACAAGTGACCTTGGGTGACATCTTGGCACACATACGACTATGAGTGAGTGCCACTAGGGGCTTGCTCCACATCAAAGTAGCTTGAGACAAAAGATATATGTTTATTTATGTTGTGAAAGAGGGAATAGAATGCCACTTGGGTTCTCCTACCCCTATCCTAAACACGTCAAATAATGGATGAAATGGTGTCGCAGGGGCAATTGTGACTCCACCAAGAAAGGATGTCGCTTGGGTTCTCTTACACTTAACTTAGTTGTACTAATCGAAATAGGATGCCACTTGGGATCTTTTACACATATCCTGATAGCACTAGAGGATCATTTTGTAGTTTATGTTTGTGTTGTGGAGGGATACGATGCCTCTTGGGTTCTCTTATACCTACAATAAATACATCATGGCGGATTCACAAGCAAAAGATATTTCTAACATAGAAGAAATGAAATTTGAGATGAAAATAAGTTTTATTGATAATTATTTTCAAACAAGATTTACGGATAGTATTTCATTAAGTAGAGCCCATTGATTGGAAGCATCAGACGCTCTCTTTTATAATTTATGAGTTAGTAAGACCCTCCTTAGTAGGCCTTCTCTATGGCATAAGGGCCTTCCCAAATGGGTTCAAACTTACCTCCTATCTTTCAACGGGTAACAATTGGCCTCTTTAGAACTTAAACAAACTTTTTACTTGAAAGCTTTAGGACAGACCAACTTGTTATGAGCTTGAATCATCTTGGCTTTGTATAACTCGTGGTTTTGGCATGCATGTCTCTCCTAAACCTTGAGCTCTTATCATAACTTAGTGTTTTGTTCCGTTGTGATTTTGCTACCCATGGCTATCCTTAGTGATGAGAGTTAGACTTCTAATGGTAGAACGGCTTCAAACCCATACACAAAGGAGAAAGGGGAAGATTGAGTTGGAGTTTTATACGTGATACGATACACCCACAAGGCTTCAACCAACTGCTCATGCCATCATCATTTATTGACATCTAGTGTCTTCTTTAATATTTTAATGAGAGTTTTGTTGAAGGCTTCTACTAACCCATTTGACCTTGGATAGTATATGGGAGAATATTTTCAATCTATGATGTGTCTCTAAGCAAAGCTGTTGATTTTAATGCTCTTGAATGCGACATTATCGATATTCATTCAAGCACCCCGAACTTATATACAATATGGTTCCTGAAAAACTAGAGCACATGTTGAGTTGTGACCTCTCTAAGTGGGATTGCCTCCGCCCACTTGGAAAATTAGTCAGTAGCAGTTAGAATGAATTGATGACTTTTAGAAGAAGGAGGATCGATCGGACCCATAATGTGAGTACCCTAACACTCAAATGGCCATGAGGCCAATGTAGGATGTAGAATGTTAGGTGATTGATGTAGGAACACACCGTGTACCTGACATTGGTAGCATCTCCTAGCTACATCCATGCAGTTTGTGATCATCGAAGGCCAATACTATCCTAGTCTCTTGATCTTGGCTTTCATCTTGTTGATTGGTGTCTGCATAAACCGAGTGTACATCCGCGATCCTACGGGTTTTATGTTTGTCGGCGTAACCACATATGCTTGAAGGAGGGTCGCACACAAGAGTATAGGAAAGGGCTCTCTGCTTACTTGGTGTGCCAGTGATTT
This sequence comes from Cymbidium sinense, assembly GCA_021442155.1. Lineage (NCBI taxonomy): Eukaryota > Viridiplantae > Streptophyta > Magnoliopsida > Asparagales > Orchidaceae > Cymbidium > Cymbidium sinense. The sequence continues at coordinate 27,720,209 of CM038221.1, read as the reverse complement.
GCCTATATTTAAATAATCAATGAATAGTTTCCTCCAATCTGACTCCTCATCCTTTTTGGCAATGGCAACCTCCCCTTCAAGAAAGAATCTCTTGATGAGTTTAGCATCAATAAGGGATAATACCTATCTATTTTGGACCCTTATTGGAATGGACTCATCTTCTGGACATGCCAACTCTTTGGCAAGCTTGACTAATGTGTCTGCTACTGCGTTCTCTCCTCAAGGAATCTTGTAGATGGTAACCTATGGGATTTAGGCCAACAACTCCATAGTGCATTTGTGGTAATGATGGAGCTTAGTCTTTAGAACTTTGTAGGACCTAGCGATTTGTTGATGACTAAATTAGAATCCCCAAAGATGTTGATCTGATTGACTCCTTAAGTGCATGATGGAGCTTTTGTGCATGTAGGAGGTGATAGAACAATTTAGACACTCTCACTTCCATATCTCTCCAATGTCGATGAAAGGCAAAGGAAAGAGGCTAAATGAGTTATAGAGGACCAAAATTATCGCCAAATTGAGCAAATCAAACCCCAACAAGCAAGCTTTTTTGGAGTATAGTCAGTGAAGGTGCTATCCAAAAAATTTGGGAGAATTGAGAAGCCATACATAATCGATCTTCATTAATGTCTGAAGAAGAAAGGTTGAAAACTTATAGAGCATCCATTGGTCAATTTTCTCAAGTGGAAGATATGCTTTATGTTTGGATTGATAGCATGCATCGAGCTAATTTTCCTGTTCCTCCCTCCTTATCCATCACCAGAGAATTCTTTGAAGTTGGCCTATATGATAATGACTTCAAAGCCTCTTGGCGATGGCTCGGTCGATTTAGGACTTGAAAGGCTGCCTTCATGGGAAGTCAACAAAGATGATCTGAATTGTATGGCGAGTGAGCTTTATGAGCAATATGACTGAAAATGTTTATAACATGGATGAAAGCTCGGTTTTACCACATCCTTCCAAGATTCACTCTTCTCATGCCTCATAAAGATATTATCACTGCAAGAGGAAAGAAAAAACTAAAAGATAGGGTTTCATTGGTTGTATGTGCCAATGCTACGAGGACATTCCTTTTGCATTGGTTGGGAAAAAAGTCTGCATGTATCAAGAATCATGAAATATTTCAATCAAGGGAAAGCGTGGATGGATGTAGAAACATGTTGGAAATGGTTCAATGAATTGTTTTTTCTAGAAGTGAAAAAACAGACTGGTCGTCGTGTCTTGTTGATGGACAATGCACCAGTCATTTTGAACATTTGAGAAATGTCAAGGTGGCCTTCTTTCCTCCTAATTGCACTAGTTTGAAAGCTTGACCATGCGATATGGGGATCATAAGACCTTGAAAAGAGATACAAGTATCTTTATTTGAAAGACGTCTTGGACTTTTATGAGTTCAACGATCATGTGAAATCGCATAAGAAAGAATAGGCAAAATGAGTACCAAGAGGTTCCGCAGGTGCTGCTTATGGAAATCCAGCCCATTTATTAGATGTCGCCTTGTATGTTAAACATGCCTGGGATGCAATCTTAGAAAGTTCAATCAAGAATGCATTCAAAAAGGCAGAAATCATGACTTTAACAGAGACGACCAATGAAGAGGACCATAACTTCATGGTTGACATTATTTCCAATCTCAACTCTTTGAATATTGCAATGGGAAAAGATGAGTTGGAGGATTTTTTTTACATCTCGATGATGAGAATAATGATGTTTATTCACAAGAAATTTTGGAAGATGTTGATGAAGTGCTTGAGACTTTGCAAGTTAAGGATTCTTCAGAACATAATGAAGATGAGTTGCATGATGATGGTCAGATCGATCCCTCTACAGAGAATGATGTCGTATTCAACGATTTTGATTAGCTGGATAAGACAATGCTTGAAATAGAGGATCAGTCGTTGTGTTCTAAGGTGCAAAATGAAGCGAGTGATATGTATAATGATCTTCAAAATACCTTTGAATCTTTCCAAAAAAAACTACGAATCTATTTAAAGTTAAAATGCGTCAAATGACTTTGCATGATATTCTTCAATAAAATTGATCGGTTTTTCAAATTTTTGCGTACTTATCCGAGATGTGTACTTAAATGGTGCGCACTTGGGAGATGCGTACTGGATGCATAGTGTAATGATTAACTCCAGACCAGCAATCAGAGCTTCATATTCGACTTCATTGTTGATGCATGGATTATGATGAGAATCTCATCACATCATGATGCGAGTTAGGAAAACTATTCCTACCCGCCTTCCACAGGATAATAAATTATGGTTTTTCTCCTCTTTAAGAGGAAGCTGCACCATAAAAGTACATCTCCCAATGGCGAGCACTAGTACCCCCTATGTTCATGATTTGTTTATCGGGGAGATCATCATTAAGTGGAGAATCAGCAGGGAGTGGATGCGCTACTAAGAAATCCACAAGTGCTTGTCCTTTTACGGCACGGAGGGGTACGAATGTTACATCAAACTAAGATAAAATCATGGACCAACATACTAATCATCCAGATAAGTTCGGCCATGTCATGAGATATTGCAGTAGATTGACTTTAGAGATCAAGTTCACCTTAGAAAGCATGTAATATTAGTTTTGGGATGCAAAGATTAAAATGAGCGCTTTTCAATAGGTGGATAGTTTGTCTCAGTAGGGATTAGACAATGACTGAGATAATAAAGAGTGTTCTCCTTTCCTTCGTCGTTGGTTAGCCAACAAAGCTCAGTCATCTAATGTGTATATAATGACTTGCGAGATAGAACTAGGTGGCGGTGTCATCATATATTGTTTGATGTCTTCGAAAGCATGCTGGTACTTATCATCTCACTTGAACTTGGCATCCTTTTTTACAAGCGCCGATAATGGTTGGCATCTTCCTGATAGATTGGATATGAAGCATCTTAGATACGCTAACCGCCCTTGGAATGACCTGAGTTGTGTTAGGCTTTTAGGGGGTGGCATTTCTAATATCGCTTTGATCTTTTTCGGGTCAATTTTAATTCCCTGGTGTCAGACAACAAACCCAAGGAATTTTCCCAAAGTTACTCTAAATGCATACTTCAGGGGATTCATTTTGATGTTGTATTATATTAATCGTTCGAAAACTACTCTCAAGTCAAATAAATAGTCTTCCTTTTCTTTGCTTTTGACAATGAGATCATCAATGTAGTATTCAACTTGATGATTAATGAGTTCATCAAAGATTCGATTCATGGCCAGCTAGTATGTGGCATGGAATTTTTAAGGCTGAAAGGCATGACCTTATAGCAATAAATTCCAATCGGGGTTCGAAACGCAGTATTTTTTTCATCCTCGGGGGCCATCTTGATTTGGTTATAGCCAAATGACCCATCCATGAAGGAGAAGGCATGCATGAGATGGTGATGTCCACCATTAATTACATAGGAAGTGAAAATTCATCTTAGACATGCCTTATTTAGATCCCTAAAATCGACTCATATGCGAATTTGGCCATTTTTTTCTTAACTGGGATGACACTGGTCAATCAGGTAGGATATTTTTCTTTCTTAATAAAGCCAGCATCGATCAGTTTCTTGATTTCAGAAGTGACCTGTTGTTCAATGTCTAATTGCATGCATCTAGGAGCCTACTTGATAGGGTTAGCATTAGGCTATATTGCTAGTTTATGGAATGTTATGTTAGGAGATAGACCGTGCATCTCTTCATAACTCCATACAAAGCAATCCTTAAACTCAGTCAATAGCTTCACTATATCATTGGTTTCTTTTTCATTCAATAGAGAACTAATGTATGTTGGGCGTGGATCATCTTCAATTTCTAGGTTGATTTCTTTGAGCTCATCGATAGTTGATCTGATCTCCTCTTCAAACTCTGGCTGTGTATCCTTGACTTTAAAGTCATTTGGATCATCAGTTTCTAAGCACACCTCCTATATGAGTTAGCATGATTTGAAAAGAACTATCGATTCTAAATGGTTGGTGATGAATAGCGGTGTCGTCATCATCAATTACTTTCAGAAGTTCGGTCTTAATTGTGAATATTTGTATTTGTTGCAATGTCGACTGTTTAGACCAAGCATGTTGAATTAATTATTTATTTATTAAATTAAGAACACAAGAAGAATACTAATCAAAAGTTCTATTAAATCTTTGTATGAATCATCCTCAAGTTCTACATCAGCTTCTTGACCCGAGGATGATGCTCCAAGAATGAACTTCTGCACCTTTACATTTGTGGAAGACTTAGGGCTTCCTTAACTACCAAACCCTCAACTTTTTGTGAGGAAAGTGGGGTTAGAGCTAAAGTTCCCAATTGATGCCTCACTATTTTACATATAGACTTAGATACACTTATCCTTTGCTTAGGAGCGATCTTCATGCTTTACGGCTCAAGTGCATGGGGATCTGTCACGGAAGTGCTAGCTAGCGTACTAATCATATATGACTCATCCTCTAAATTAGATTCTGAGTCTATATAGATAGTAAGTGTAGGGACATAACTCCTATTATGTGGCCAATAAGGATGTCTTTTCTTCTGGCATGTCTTTAGATCTACCTCTTTCTGGTGGAGGAGTCATCTTACCCATATGTTCGAATGGAGTAACGAATTGTGGGTGAAATCTAATGTCATGCTCAACTTTCTCCTCCAGGTCTATTTCTCGCTCCATTTTATTTTTTTTTCTCATTTTCTTTCCTTTTCTTTTTCTTTTTCTTTTTTTTTTCTTTTTCTTTTTTTCTTTTTCTTTTTCTTTCATCTTTGAACTTTTTCCAAGTTCACGAGAATATACTTATTGATTTTGAGGGAGATAGTAGGCCGCATCCTTATATATTCTAACCTCATGAACTGTGAATGGCTAAGATCTCCCTGGATGCGGTATTCAATCCCACCCCTCATGAACTTCATACACTGATGTAAAGAGGATGGAACCACATTGTTCTCATGTATCCACGGTCTCCCAAGCAAATCATTGAAAGATTTATCTGAGTCTATAATATGAAACTTGGCGGTAGTCTTCCAATCATATACTTCTAATGACAACACTATAGAGCCTAAAACCCTCTCGCCTTGTTCATTGAATCCTCTCAACATCATCCTCTCTTTAGAAAGTTTGGAGATGTCAATCCTCAAAGCGAGGTTTTTTGACTCATAATATTCTTGATGTACCACGGTCAAAAACTCGGATATCCCGTATCTTTCAATATCCTTGTAATGTAAAGAGGCGGTTGTGCTTGGTCATTCCTAGAAGCAAGTCTTCATCACTAAATGTAACTCTAGAGTGTCCTCGACTACGAGCCTCCTCTTGATGGCTCGGTAGGCTAAGCAAATCTCTGGATCAAGAAGAGCTTTGATTAGAGATTCTCTCATCTCTTTGGATAAGATAAGGGCATCATATATGCTTAACTTGGCTGTCAGCTTTCTAAGATGTGCTAGGACATTGTAGTCAACCTTGGCTTGATCCTCCATAAGCATATCCATGGGTGGTGCATCTTGTGGAGGGGTTATCTGCTCTTTAGAACCAATGATTTGTTTACCCTTATCCTGAGGTTCCACCTTAGGAGGTAGAACTTTGCCACTGCAAATGTTAACTTTAGTGACCTCTTGGAATGATGAATTTGTATAAAGTTACTTCTTCTCAAATGTACCTACTTCTCTATAGGATCATCGAGTCGGATGACTCCAAATCAATCTCAAGAGGTGAACGTGTGATTTAGAAAAGGAAATCTATTTCTAAAGAAGAATGATCGAACTAGAGTTATCATTATTTTGTAGACTTGAAGAGTTTTCATGAGGAATAAAATCTAGAGTATTAGAACTGGATAAGATGTAAGTGAAAGATTTCTTTATTGATTTCTTCTTAGATTGAGGTACATGATAGAAATCTAATGAAGTAAGCAGGGTAAGGGGTATAGTGCCCTTGTCCACTGATACAATGCTCATATTGATAAAGAGGAGCTAGTGGAGGAAGAAGTAGTAGCTATAATGGTGGATGGAGTGTTGGGCTCCGATGGTGGTTATGCTGCTATGCTATCTTGGGCAAGTAAGGTCGGCTGCTGTTGCTGTTAGGCTAACACCTTCTTCAAGTTGTCTTTGGCAACTTGCAAACCTTCCTTGTTATTGGAGATTTGAGTTACTTTAGGCACCTGTAAAGAAAGCTTCTTGATCTTAGAGACCACTTTTTTAGAGGTTTGGGATAAGGTAATATCCCAACCATCTTTTATCTTAAGAGGGTAAGAATTACCCCAAATCTAATAGGCGGAGGGTTGTTCTAACAAGTATTCCTTGGGGATAATAATAGCTCCTGACTTGTAGCTGCGCTCAAGCTAGTCCTTAAAGCTGACACAATCCTCCAAGACATGACTAACCATGAGGTGGTAGGGGCAATAGTTAAGATCATTACTCTTGTCTACATCTTTCCCTCTTAGGCTCAAGTAACTGCAAGTCAAGTTTTTTTAAGAGATTCTTAAAGATATTCCTAACTACCTCCCTCTTGAATGAATATGGCTTATTCAATTTATCGACAAGAGTAGATGGGTAATAGCTACCTGGCGGTGGATATGAGTACCACTGTTGAGTATACTATGGAGGAGGCGGTGGCAGCCGCTGTGGCAGCTATGGTGGTCGGTATGCTGGTCGAGGTGGTACTAGAGGAGGTGGAAATGGAGGCCACTATGCACGAGGTCTCTCATCTCATCTGCTTTCCCTTTCACTACTACGCTTCTTCTCGAATGCTTTCTATGGTTTGGGCTTGAACGATTGGTTTTGAAAAGGTAACTGTTTGGCTTCCCTTTGTAGGCTAGTCGCCTTATTGATTAATTTCTCAAAGGTTTTGATTGTAAATCCATTAAACATGAAAGTAATCGGGCCATGAATATTCTTGAGAAGAATTTATATAGCATGTTATTCGAAGAGCTGTGGTTCGTATTTCATACTCAAGTTTTGCCACCTAAGAATATAATCAACAAAGGACTTATTGGGATTTTGTTGTGCCACAATGAGGTCACCCACAGTTACCCTTTGTTGGGCTCTAGCAAACCTCTTGATGAAGAGGTGCTCTAACTCAACAAAGGTCTTCATTGAACCATTGGGTAGTTCAGCGTACCAATCAAATGCAATCCCTGATGGACTACTAACGAAGAGTCGGAAGAGAAGTGCATCACTACCTTCGGTGTTACAACAGCCAGCCCGAAAGTGTGATATATGCCGCCGAGGGTTTCCACTATCATTAAACATCTTGAAGGAAGGTGGTACAAAACCCTTGGGATATTGGACTACATCAAATTCCTCTGGATAGGGTCTACCCTTTAAAATATATGAGCCACCTCGAGCTTGCACAAACACTTCCTTCACTTGCTATTCCACCATATGCTTTATATCTCTTTCAGGCATGGAGGTACTATCTATGACCTTCCTATGCAAATTGCCACTATCCTGGTCCACATGAGATGTACTCTCGGATTGATCTAGAACCTGCAACAACCCAGGGTGGTAGGCCTCTAAGGGAGTAGCCTATACTGATGGAGCTTATCCTTGAAGTGCTAGGACTGTTGCTAATAAGTCTTCAACTCTTTTCTCCATCTTACTGATATGCTTATCTCTCTGCCTCAATTGTTAATGAAGGTGTTGGGTTGAGTGAGATGTGTCTTCTTCCTCAACTACAACACCCTCCTAGCTATGCTGATCCCAAGGAGGAAACCCCTAGTGTCGACCATGTGACTTCCGATGAGTCCTCCAAGAGATCATCCTCATGGATCGACATTTCCCTCGATAAGTCACTCTCTCATAAGTTCTCTCTTCTCGTAAGTACTATTCTAGAATCTCTTCTATGGAACGATCTAAATGTGCCGGTACAAATACTTGATGCCGATAGGTGTTGGGGCTATGCTCACTGATAGAAATATATCGGGCATTGCTTACCGCTGTACTACTATCTTTGGGAGGACTGTGCTCACTGATAGGTATATGTTGATCACTGACCACTGGCTGAACACTAATTGTGGGAGGATCCACTACCATGGACACTACATCTATATCATCTACCCCTTCTACCATTGATGCTTTCGGTGGGCCGTGGCTATGACTGCGGTAGTGACTCGACCATGATAGTTATGGGTTGCCATTGCTTTTTCTTCGTACCTGAGGCGGGAGGTCGAATAAGAGAGATTGACCTCAACTCAATGAGTGGAGTAGATGGAGTGGGATCTTTGGGTCGTAGTCGGATCATCAATGGTGCGATCTTTCTGGATGGGGCTTTAGATCTTGGTTGGAATGGGGATGTAATGGATGGCGATGGCGGTGATGAGTGGAGCGTGCGGAGGTAGCACCGGCTCGACTATCTTACTCCTCCTATGACAGTATCATGGTAGGATGATGTTGTATCGAATGATCGAATAGGTGGCGATCGAGAAAATCCATCGAGCGAGGTACACGGAAAACCTTTGTCGCTCCCTCTGCTATGCGGTGATGCCTAAGCCTCCAAGGCTCTCTCCCTCTGGATCTGACTTCTGACTCTCCTAGGGATAACTATCCTCAAATCAAAATATGGACTCACGAGTGTCAGCTCGACCAACTAGTGCAAGGCGTCACAGGCAGGTAGGGCTTCCTATGCTCCTAATTGATGTCTTTGAAATATGCTAGTGGTGGAGGTAGTGCAGCAATCCTCCTATAGTCCTCCTCTCCATCTAAGGCTAAGAGGGGATGGAACCTACTACCACTCAAATGTGGAGAGATCTCACTGGGAGATCCTCCTCAAACCACATGAGATCATCTCTCTCGCCCATTGTGATGCCGCTTGACCTTACGGTTCTTGTTGCGGTGTTGTATACATGTAGGTATGACAAAGCGAGAGCTAGCACCCACATTGAATGTGGAGGAGACTATCTCAAAAACTAAGACAGTCTTCCCCTTTGGGATGTCCAAAGAGGGGGTAGTAGCCCTTGCTAGAGCTGTAGCATGAGTAGTTGACTGACCCTGAGCTGGAACAACTAGCACAAAAATTGATATTGGTGGGGTAGCAGGAACAATAGTGGCCTTCCTCTTTAGTGGAGAAAACTCATAATCATATGGCATATCAAATTGGATAAGCGGCGTCTGCCCCGCTACCTCCTCCTTACTAACTATGGTGAGGGTTGTCCCCTCGCAAGAAATCCTCACCCTCTAAAAACCATGGCCAAAGTAGATGACCTTAGTTGAGCCAGTAGTAGAGAGACTAGCCTAATCCAAAGCTAAGTTTAGACTAGTGGGGAAAAAACACGAACTTGTTGGAAGCCATAGATGATGTACTAACTGAGGACTGAAAAAATTAACTGCACTGAAATCTACATTATTGAAATATAACTGAGTCAGACACTTGCCTTGATATTCACTTTCAATCATTGATCTCAAGATTTGATTCAGAATTTGAACCCACACTGAACAATATTAAGGATGTTAAGTGGGGTTCATTGGAGAGATTTGGATATTGAGGAGAGTCTTTATCATTTGATTTCAATTTAGAACACATACTCAATCGATTTAGGTGGTTGGGAGGGTTCTAAAATTTGAGAAGAGATTTTCTTGGAGATATTTGTGTTTATTCATCTTGTTTGAAAATATTGATAGTTTGAAAGACCTTTACTTATCAAATTTAGGTATGCTAAGAAGAGGTTGTGATTGTGTGCTTGAAATATTTTTGCTTATGAAGATTTGATTATGTGATATTTTGATTTGAAAATGAGGCTTTGTTGACCTTTGGGTGAGCTCTTAACCTCCTCTTCTTAGACTTAGGACTCTTCTAGACACTAAGAACTCCTTAGTCATAAGACACTTCTAATGATTAGGTGAACACAGCTTTAGAGACTTAGAAGTGTATTAATCAAGATTAGGCTATGCCTTAGGGTTTAAGAAAATTACCTATCTCAGCCTAAACCCAATCTAGATACACTTTCTCAAATCAAACCTAGACTCAATTCTCAAACTAAATCTCAAATTCAAATTCAAATTTCAAATCTAATTTCAAAATTTGACTCCAAATGATTGAAACCCAAAATCAAATTCAAATCCATAAACCACTTCTAAGCCATATGAACCACATTCATAAGCTTAGCCAAAACTCCCCTTAAATCAAATCAAACTCAATTGATCTCTTTATAAATCAATTATTCCTTCATTTATATTCATAAATTTAAATGACCAAAATTATATCGAGAATCAAATCCAAATTCAATCTAAACCCTTTAAGCTAATTCTTTGGACTTAGCCAAATTCTATCCATATCAAGTCAAAACCAATGAATTTTCTCTTGAATCAATCATTCATTCAATTATACCCAAATATAAATGAAACCTACAATAATCAAATCAAATCAAAATAACCCAAGTCAAACCCAACTAGCTTTTGACTTGAAAATTTCAAATGAGCCAAAATTCCTTAGACTCTAAATGATTGTCGAATTTTTATTCCAATCTAGTCATATATAAGTTCAACTAAACTTCGAACTAAAACCAAACCAATTGACCAACTTAGGTCCACTTGACCCAAAGTGACCTAAATTTGAGCCAACCTAATCCAACCCAAATTGGATTGAACAAAGCTCACAAAATCTTCTACCATGATTGTTGATCATAGGATGATCAATTGCAATCAATTGGGTCAAACAGCTCAATTGGCCATTTGATCCAAATTGACCTAAATTGGCTAAAGGACCAAATGGGTCAAATCATGATCTAACCCAAATTGATTGTAATCAATAGCTCAAGTTCATTCAGTTGATTATTGAACATGACCAAGCCATAGTAAACTCAATTTGATTAATCGATCGGTCAATTAAACTTGACCCAACATAGTGGCTAAAGGGTCAATTTGGCCTAAATCCAAATTAAATCCAAATTAATTCAAACCAAAGACATCCATCTTCAATTGCCAATTGAACATGAATCAACCTATAACCCAAGCTAATTTAGATAATTTTGGCCAAATGGGTCAATTTAACCCAATTGACCTATATGACCCAAATTAAGCCAAATCTCTTAAAGCCAAGCCAAGACCCATTATGGCTGATCAAACCTGACCCAAACTCATTTGGGATCAGCCCAAAATCAACCCAACCTATTTAAATCTCTCATGGATCCTCCCCCTCATAGGATTCCACCCAACCTCATTTAATTCCCCCCATCACATGCACTTAATTCCTCCCCAACATTTGAATATATCATATGACCGAAGAGATGACTTTGGGTAAAATCCAAAGTCTTCAATCAATCTATCATCCATCCCAATCACCCCAAGAAAGATGACAATCAATTCGGAACCAAAAAATTCAAAAAAGATTATATTTTCGGCCATTATAAAAGGAGGGAGTGATGAGACTTTAGATCTCTTCCTCCCACCACCATTCAGCCCATAAAAGCTCCCCAAAGCAAAAAAGGAACCCATTCCCCACTTTTTTGAGCCATTTTTGAGCTCAAAAATATAAATAATTGCTCTTCCGGCGAAGCGATAGTAGACATCGGAGAAGGCGACGTTCTTAAGGGAGGTAAGGGCTAAAGATCACTCCAAAGCTTTCTCACATACCTAGGAGTTTGCTCAGATCTTCACCGCCACCAGAAATCATCTCCGACGAGGTAAATTTCACCAAATCGTAGCCGGCCTTAGGATTTCGCACATTTTGTATTAATTTTCTTGCGATTTTAGGAATTTCTCTTAGATAATCCAACATTTTAAATTTAAATCATCCCAATTAGGAAATCGAATTTTTTTAGTGTTAATCGGCATAAAATGGGTCCATTTGGACAAGTTTTGCTTAGAAACCTCATTTTTTCCAAAAGGCCGAAAATATTGTTGTCGACGGTCACATCCCGTCTCCGTGGTTCGCGAGGATGGACGGCTAGGATTGCAAATCGAACCTCGAAGATCTTGTTCCAAGCTCGTTTGCATGTCGAGCTCTTCCGAGCTCGATTGAGCTTTTCGATGGTGTTCAGCTTGAGCTCGTTAAAAAATAGTGTTCGTGAGCTTCTTACGAGCCTTGTCATTGTCGAGCCATTATGAGCATTCATTGCTAGCTTTAATATTGTTATGAATCTAATTCATCCAAGTGCCAAAGTACATAATACAACATTAACAATTACCAAACAACATACTCGTATAAAAGAAAGCAACCACGACCACCAAGTTAATATGTATCTGAAGGCATGCCGGGTTTACAGAGAAGAAAAATTGAGCGATGGGAAGACTATTGAATAAGTCAACAAATTGAACTTTACAAACACATAAATCAAGAATCAAGACCTCAAAGCGTAGCTATATAATGAGAATAACAACCAAAATAGAAAATAGTTAAACAAAGGATCCACTTAGTAAAAGTACAGATCAGGCATAGGAACTTGAGAAGATGTATAAATAGGGTTTATAGCCACAAAAAGAAATATTTGAAACAAAATCTTTTAGTCTTCTCTTCTTCCTCTTCACCTTCTATCTTTTCTCTTCAACTTGCGAAATCAATCTCGACGATCTCCCGAACCTAGCCCTCTAATTTCTCTGGGGCTCTCGAAGAGTCGAGAAAACAAAGTTTAGATTAAGAAAACCGAAACTTCCCCAAGCCACTTGTTTTCCATAAACCCATTAGATCTGAAGATCAAGAAAGAAAAATCAGGCCATCATAAAACTCCGGCTATAAGTGATAGATCATACCAGGCGACCTGTCGAGCGGTTCAAAAAAAATTTCGAATTCTCCTTTGATTCCTTCAAATACACTTGAGCGGGTTAACCAAATTAATTAAACGTATCACTTATGATTGTTTATGAACAAGCATTTAATCGAGCCATTATCGAGCCTTATGAGTTATCTGATTGTTTATGAACAAATAAGCCATCGAGCCTTATCGAGCATCGAGCCATTATCGAACTCTTAATGAGCTTGTTGAACTTTAAATAATCGTTTACGAATGGATAATAACTTGTTAAATTCATTTAACAATGAGTATTTACAAAAGTGTTCAAATCGTTCGATTAATTAAATGACGAATAACGAGCTCTAATCGAGCGAGTCACGGTAGCTTGTTGGATTCGTTTACACCCAAGGATTGCACGTGGATCGCGATAAGCCTAAATTGCGATCTATCGATAATTGCGATCAAACTTATTATGTGGATCAGCGATTGAGCCGTTAATGATCACGTCCGATCGCATGTTGAACTGTACCATCTCAGCGATCCGATCACGGACCATCTAATCGGCCTCAGATCACGATCGATCTACCATCCGATCTGATCGGTCAAGTGGCATGGGTCATTTTCTCTTCCACCCAAAGGCGATGTCAATGCGCGTAGTTCCTTTTATAAATAAAATTAATTTAAATCACCTGAAACTTCAAAAATTCATAAAAAATAAAATATTTAACCAAAAATTATAAACAAGGGCTCGTTGGATTCGCCTTTCTAAGAGGAATCCAACAAATCTAAAATCTCTAAATTTCACTTAGTATTGTGAGCTTAATTTGTGTTTTAGTAAAAATAATATTTTATTAATTAAACCAAAAAATATAAGTTAGATTAAGTTAAAATTTTTAGGAATTGAAATTAAAGTTAAAAAATACTTACCATAAAAATTTCAAGTAAAAGGGACTTCTGGATTGAGAAATTAAATTTTGAAGTTCATCCATTTTAATAAAATAAATCAAATAAAATTAGAATTTACAAAAGCTTTAAAATGGCTTAAATCACTTCAATTGACATCTAAGACTCTTAAGAAAATAATGTGATCTTTTGAATCTTAATGAACCCCAAACAAACACTTACGATTAGAGTTTAATCAATTAAGGAGTTAATTAAAATATAACTAAAAGTAATTTGAATATTAAATCAAAATCAAATAAAATAGCAAAGTTAAGCAAATCTCAAATCAGAAATATCATTATTAGAAAATTAAATTAAATATGATTAAACCTATTTAAGTTAATAAAATTCAATTAAATGATTAAATCTTAAATCAAACTCAAAGCCCAACAAATTTAGGAAACTTTGTCATTTGATACTAATGAATTAAGCTAAATAAAATTAAAGTAAACTTAATTTATATGTTTAAATCACATCCATTTGGAATAAGATAATTAATTAACCATTAAATATTTCAACCTAATAACTAAATCGAACATGTAAATGAAATCAAACAAGCATAATATATGAATCAAATCAAGTAAAACCCTAATCATGAATAATCAAACTTAATTAGTCAAATATCTAATTAATGCAAATTTAATAAATTAATCCATCATCTTAATTAATCAAATTAATTTAAATAAGTTACATTAAAGCTAACTCTAAAATTAAGCTTAAATCAAACCCCTAATTAAATTTAATAATCATGCCCCTCAAATAAACTAATTAAGTTAATCAAATTAATCATATTAAACAATCAAACATAATTAAGATGCAATTAAAAACACTAATCAAAACCTAAATTAAACCTAAATCATTAAGTCATTAATCTCTAATTAAACAAACCTTTAATTAATAATTTTAATTGACCCCATCAAACTTAATTAATCAAACATCTAATTAAAAACTTAATAAATTAATTCATCATCTTAATAAACCAAATTAACTTTATAAATCAGTTAAAATTAATTCAAATAAAACACTTAATTCTACTAATTAATTTAATCACACTTAAATAAACTATTAAGTCAATTAAATTAATCATATTAAACTTAAGCTTAATCCATAAAATACAATTAAATGCTAATCAAACCCTAATTTAAACTTAAATCATTAACTCATTTATCTTAACCTAAATAAATATGAAATCAAATTACAAATTAAACAAATTTTTGTTTAATTTAATAATTAATCATACCTCTTAAATAAACTAATTAAGTTAATCAAATTAATCATATTAAAGCTTAATCAAACATAAATGTGATTAAATACTAATCAAAACCTAAATTAAATCTAAATTATTAAGTCATTAATTACATCATTAGTCTAAATAAAGATGAAGTCAAATTAAAAATTAAATAAACCTTTATAATTAACATAAATACACTTTAATTGAACTAATCACATAATGTCACATTGAACCAAGCAAACCCATAGACTAATAAAATTCAATCAAATTAAATCAAATTAAATTAAATTAAGAAAGGCTCTCATCAATTTAATATGTAATCAAATCAAATCTCATTCAACTACTTAAATAAGATAAACTAATCAACTATCCAATGTAAAACAAAATACAAACCAATCTTTGATGAACATGACAAATGGATGTTATCAAAAATAAAATCCTAATTACAAAGATTCAAACCCAATTAAAATCAAAACAAAATCTCAATTAATCTAATCCGATCAAATTATAAATAAATGAACCAAAATCGAATTAAATAAACATGAAGTTAAATCACATAACCATAATCAAAGAAAAGAGTTGAATATTAATTTAAAAGGATATTGAATTATCAAGATTTAATTAAATCGAAACATCTAATCTAAATTAATCAACCAAAAAAAAAACACATGAACTTAAACAAACTTAAATTTCATTAAATACTAAGGATATTGAATTATCAAGATTTAAATAAATCAAAACATCTAATCTAAAATTAATCAACAAAAAAAAACACATGAACTTAAACAAACTTAAATTTCATTAAATACTAAGGATATTGAATTATCATGTTTTGATTAAATCAAAACATCTAATCTAAAATTAATCAACACATGAACTTAAACAAACTAAACTTCAAGCTATGATATTGAATTATCAAGATGAATTAAAACTAAAACATCTAATCCAAAATCAATCAATTAAATACTTAAAAAATTCAATTTCTAAATTCTCAAGTCAAATAAATCAAATGAATAAATTACACAAATTCAAATGGGGAATTAAGATACTTAAGGATTTTAGTTATATTCTTTAGGAACTAGGATGTAGAATAGAGTGAGTTCCATCTACAAGTGAAACTCATTCTACACTTCATTCTTGAAAACCTAAATATCATCTTAACCAAATAAAAGTGAAATAAAAATGAAGAATAAATTATTAAATCATTTAAATTAAAATCACCCAAAGATAAAATTTAAACAAATTCAAACTCCAATTTGAAACTTAAACTAAAGAATCCTAGTAAAGTCTTGTCATACAAGCCTTAAGCACACACATTAGAATGCTAAGTCTCCACTTTTGGTGCTAAGTTAGGGCATTGTATGTATGATGTTGTGTTTTGTTTTGTGATGTAATATTTTTGATGTTAGGGTGTATATTTCATAAATGGATGTTAGGCGTTAACTAATCATATTTTATCTTTGGGGTTGTGCTTAAGGGTGTAATAAAAATATAAATACTTTTTTTTTGCGTTGCTTGGTCCTCTAGCATGTTGTTAGAAAGGGTTTTTATGTGTGGTGTTAAGTCCAAATTATTCATATAATTGCTTGGGGTGTATGGTGTGTTTAGCTAACATTTGTTTTGCATATGTAGCTAGATTTACTTTTCTTATTTTTGATATAATTTTGCATTAGGAATTAGGATTAGTGTTATGGGGGATTAGGATGAGCAGTGGCCAGAAGGATTAGTCTAGGGTGCCCTGTGATGCCTTTGGATCAAATCAAATCAAAAGAAAGAGAATGAAGAAAAGAAGACCCCCATAGCATGTATTATTATTTTTGTAATCCTGGTTGTATAAGGGATCAAATCAAATCAAAAGAAAGGGATGTATGGCGGAACCCGACCGCACTGGCCTTTTATTCTTTTACAATAGTCTATAAAACTATTTGATGTTGTGTTTAGATTGTGCATTAGAATAACATGCTTTTCATAGTTTCTTTATGATTGATACTTGAATGTGTGGCCTGGATGCGGTAGGCTCTTAGAATAAAATTAAATTTTCTATCCAATTAACAACTCATAACTAAAATTTTAAAATAACTCATAACCTCACATAAAAGCTTAGAAATTAAATTGAGATAATAAAATTTTTAGTAACCACTTAGCTGGATGGATGAATGTATAATATCATGCATATCATATTATTTCACTCTTGTTAAGAGGGGACTTCCATTTTTGCCAGATAATTAAGGCTTAACCTGTGAGAGCCTTTGGTGGAAGAACATCCCTTTCTCTTTTGATTTGACCCATAATCAAATTCTCATGCATTTAGGCATACAAAATT
This sequence comes from Cymbidium sinense, assembly GCA_021442155.1. Lineage (NCBI taxonomy): Eukaryota > Viridiplantae > Streptophyta > Magnoliopsida > Asparagales > Orchidaceae > Cymbidium > Cymbidium sinense. The sequence goes on along the minus strand of CM038221.1, from coordinate 27,703,096 downwards.
TCATATGTGTCAAAATAAAAAGTCCAAAAGAATCAAATAAATTTGATAAAATTTGCATTAGATTAAGCCATGGATTCATACCACTCATGCTCTAGTCTCTTAGGGAGTGGGTTTAAGGATTTAGTTTTCTTTCTAAATGAATAGCGACTAGCCATCTTCTTGCATAAGACTTGTCTACATGGATTTAAAGCGTGGGAGGAATTAGTTGTCACTCTAATAAGTCCATAGTGATTTATTCTCTTTTGTGGAGGTAAATCATATACCCATTTTTTACTTTAGATTTAGGTTGTGCCTTTGTTTTGTACCAAGGCTCCTTAGTTTAGAATCACGAGGTATTTGTTTCCTTGACTACAAGCATAAATCCTCATCTCTTAGGTATTTCACAATCTTATGTTTATGAAATTATAATCAATCAATAAGATGTCAACTCAAATAATTAACTATCTTCAAATTTCAAAAATATAAATCTAATTATAGGGTAGATTGGAATGCTCACTAGAGTCCTAGTATCATGAGCATTTCCTACTTTCTCCCTTTGGATTCCAAAAATAAGTCTTCTCCTTTATCTATCCCATTTGATTTTTTAAAATAGTCGATCATTTAATAGTCTTAACCTTGAAATCTTTAGATATGTTAATTGTCTACTTTAATCGAGAGTATTCTTAAGGAATTCTCATTCCATAGGATGTAATTAATTATGGGGGCTTGCCTCCATAGAACTTTGAACACGGCTTAAAATAAACCATACTTTACTTTCCCATGTAAAGTAGGGAAAGATCTCAGTATACTCAAGACTCATCATGCAAGTCTTTATTAGGTAATCCATTATAGGGTGGTGATTTCTATCTTTTGAGATAGTACATCATTCAAATGTCATACCGATCACTTCAATAAACCCCAAGATCTGCATGGTGTCCCACATTTAAACACCACTTCTTACTTAACAAATTTGGTATGTTAAGTAGATGCCACATGTGTTTGATTTATGTTTATGATGAGACTTTCACTTAACAAATTTGTTATGTTAAGTGAAAGTCAAATATGATTGTGAGATAGATTTGATTTTCTTTGAAGATTGGATTCTCACTTAACAAATTTAGTATGTTAAGTGAAAGCCCCAAATGTGTTTGAGATATATTTATTTATTTTATTTAAGAATGAGACTCTCACTTAGCAAATTTGGTATGTTAAGTAAAAGCTTAAATGTATTAATGATTTTGAAAATGAAACTCTCACTTAACAGGTTTGGTATGTTAAGTGAAGGTCAAATGTGTTTATGACTTTTGAAAATAAAACTCTTACTTAACAAATTTGGTATGTTAAGTGAAAGTTAAATATGTTTATGGCTTTTGAAAATGAAACTCTCACTTAACAAATTTGGTATGTTAAGTAAAAGTTGAATATGTTTATGACTTTTGAAAATGAAACTCTCACTTAACAAATTTGATATGTTAAGTGAAAGTCAAGTGTGTTTATGATTTTGAAAGTTAAACTCTCACTTAACAAATTTGGTATGTTAAGTGAAAGTTAAATGTGCTTATGATTTTGAAAATTAAACTCTCACCTAACAAATTTGGTATGTTAAGTGAAAGTCAAATGTGTTTATGATTTTGAAAATGAAACTCTCACTTGACAAATTTGGTATGTTAAGTGAAAGTAAAATATGTTTATGATTTTGACAATGAAACTCTCGCTTAACAAATTTGGTATGTTAAGTGAAAGTCAAATATTTTATGATTTTTTTAAAATAACTTATTTAACAAACTTAGGTATGTTAAATGGAGTTCAATTTGTTCTTATGATTTTCAAAAAAAAAAAATGGGGTTCTTTTGATATACTTGGTCATGTCAAGAGCTAATGTGTTTTGAAGTCTAAGACTTTGGCAAAAAGGAGTTTTATCAAACAAATGCAAATAGAATTCAATTTGCTCTACATTCTCCAAGGGAAGGGGAACTCTCATTTTACAAATTTGGGTATGTCAAGAGGGGGGTTCAAATATGTCTTGACTTCTCTTTTATGTGTGCATGGTTTATTGCTTTTTGAAAAGAAGGAAAACTTCAACTTTAGCACATGTGAAGTATGCTAAGTGGAGTTTTAATTTTATATCATGATTTTATTCAAAAATAGAACCTCCATCTGACAAATTTGAGTATGGGGGATGGGGATAACTATTTTCAAAGAAAATATATTATTAAAAAAATGGTTGATTTTAACTTTGAAAAGAACCTCCATGTAACAATCATGGGATTTGTCAAACGAGGTTTGGTTATATGTGTTTTGTGCCATTTTGAAAATTTCTTACAAATTTTGTGTAAAGATCTCTTATTATGTGGATTTTGAAAAGTGCTTTTGGAAAGACATGTTATTGTGTAGAAGAGTTTTATTTTCTTATTGTTCATGAGATGAACATTGCCTCACCATCAAGATGGTGAAGAGGTTCTTAATTTTGGTCATCTCCTTCATTTGATTAATTTTAATTTTCACCTATTAGGGGGAATGGGATTTTAAGACCAGGGTGATGTCATAAAACCTAAAGGATGATGGCGAGCTTTGCTTAAGGATGAAATAAGTTAAGTGCCAATGGAAAGAATGATAGCCTCGGGCCTATATAAAATATAAGCCCACTATCGATACTTGGAGATAATAATTGTCTACTAAAGATGGAGAGAGAAACCTTCCCAAGCGGAGTCATCAAAAAAATCTATGGTGTTTATTTTTGAGATGTGGGACACCACGTAGATCTTAGGGGGTACTCATTGAAGTGATCGGATACAATATTAAGAATGATGTACTATCTCAAAAGATAAGAAATCACCACCTTATAATGGATCTAATCACCTAATAAAAACTCCTAAGGCATGATGGGTCTTCGAATATACTAGATATTTTTCCCCTACTTTACATGGAAAAGTAAAGTAGGGTTTATTTTAAGCTGGGTTCAATAAGTTCCTTATGGAGGCAAGCTCACATAGTTAATTACATCCTAAGAAATGGGAATTTCTTAAGAATACTCTCGATTAAAGTAGACAATTAGGATCTCCAAAGATTTCAAGGTTAAGACTACCAAAGGGTTGGCTATTTTAGAAAATCAAATGGGATGGATCAAGGAGAAGACTTATTTTTGGAATCCAAAGGGAGAAAGTAGGAAATGCTCATGATACTAGAAATCTAGTGAGAATTCAATCTACCCTATAATTAGGTTTATATTTTTGAAATTGAAGAGAATTATTTATTTGAGTTGACATTTTATAGTTGAGCTTATAATTCCACACATAAGATTGTGGAAATACTAAGAGGTGAGGATTTATGCTTGTAGCCCCAAAGAAAATAATAACAGATCCTAAATCTAGGAGCTTTGGTGAGGGCCACATGACCTAAATCTAAGGTGAAAATGGGTATATGGTTTACCTCCACAGAGAGAATAAATCTGACTTTTGGACCACTTTTGGAGTGGCGACCTAAATCCTCATGTGCTTTAAACCTGTGTAGGTAAGTCTTATGCTTTGAAAGATGGCTAGGTTGTTATTTATTTAGAGAGGAAACTAAGTCCTTAAACTCACTCCCTGAGAGACTAGAGCATGAGTGGTATGAAATCATGACTTAATCTAATGCAAATTTTATCAAATTTATTTGATTCTTTTTGGACTCTTTATTTTGACACAGGCTATGGGATTTTGTTTTCCTAAATGCATGAGAACTTGATTATGGGCCAAATCAAGAGAGAAAGAGGTATTCTTCCATCAAAGGCTCTCACAGGTTAAGCTTTCATTCTCTAGCAAAGATGGAAGCCCCCTCTTAATAAGAGTGGAAGAATATGACATGCATGATATTATACATTCATTCATCCAGGTAAAGGGTTGCCAAAAATTTTATTATCTTGATTTAATTCCTAAGCTTTTATGTGAGGTTATGAGTTGTTCTAAATTTTAATTGTGAGTTATTAATTGGGATAAAAAAATTAATTTTTATCCTAAGAGCCTACCGCATCCATGTCACACATTCAAACATCAATCATAAAGAAACTATGAAAAGCATGATGTTCTAGTGCACAATCTAAACACAACATCAAATAATTAACTACCATAAAAGAATGAAAGGTCGGTCACGATGGTTTTTCATACACCCCAAAAGAAAAAAATATGGGTAGGGTGAATCTACCACTTATACAACAGATTATAAAAATAATATATGCTATGGTCTTTTTTTTCTTCATTTTCTTCCTTCTCTTCCTTTTGATTTGATTTGCTCCAAAGGCATCACAAGGCACCCGAGGACTAAGCCTTCTAGCCACTGCTCATCCTAATCCCTCATAACACTAATCCTAATTCCTAATGCAAAATTATATCAAAATAAGAAAAGTAAATCTAGCTACACACAGAAAATAAATGTTAGCTAAACACACCATATAATCAAGCAATTATATGAATAATTACTTAGCACCACATGGGTAACCAAGCCCACTAATCATAGCAAGCAATAGAAACACATTTATATTTTATTATAGCGACCCTTAAGCATAACCCCCTGTAGAAAATATGATTATGATAATCACGACCTGCCATCCAGTCTATGAAACATACACCCTAAAATCTTGTCTAAAATATTACATCACAAAATAAGATAAAATCAGCATAACTTAGCACTAGAAGTGGTGACTTAGTATTCTAATGTGTGCTTAAGGCTTGTGTGGCAAGACTTTACTAGACTTCTTTAGTTTAAATTTTAATTTGGAGTTTGAATTTCTTTAAATTTTACCTTTGGGTGATTTCAATTTAAATGATTTAATGATTTATTTTTTCTTTTTATTGGTTAAATGATGTTTAGGTTTTCAAGAATGAATAATAGAATGAATTTCATTTATAGACAGAACTCATCATATTCTACATCCTAACACCTAGAAAAATTAACTAAGGTCCTTAAGTATCTTAATTAGGCCATTTAAATTTGTGTAATTCATTTGATTTAATTTATTTGATTTTATTTAGCATTTAGAATTTGAGTTTGTTTAAGTATTTGATTGCTTGATTTTGGATTAGACATTTGGTTTAATTACATCTTGATAATTCAATATCCTTAATATCTAATGAAGTTTAAGTTTTTCAAATTTATGTGTTTTTGATTGATTAATTTTAGATTAGATGTTTTGGTTTAATTACATCTTGATAATTCAATATCCTTATCAAATGAAGTTTAAGTTTGTTTAAATTCATGTATTTTGATTGATTAATTTCAGATTAGATATTTTGGTTTAATTACATCTTGATAATTCAATATCCTTTTAAATTAATATTTAATTATTTTCTTTGATTATGGTTATATGACTTAATTTTATGCTTATTTGATTTGATAGTGGTTCATTTATTTTATAGTTTGATCAGATTAGATTAATTGAGATTTTATTTTGATTTTAATTGAGTTTGATTCTTTGTAATTAGGATTTTACTTTCCTCCATTTGTCATGTTTATCAAAGTTTAGTTTGCATTTTGATTTCATACATTGGATAGTTAATTAGTTTATTTTATTTAAGTAGGTTGAATGAGATTTGATTTGATTACATATAAAATTAATGAGTCTTTTAATTTGATTTAATTTGATTTGATTAGCTTTATTAGTATATGGGTTTGCTTAAGTTCAATGTGACTATATGATTAGTTTAATTAAGAAGTGTATTTATGTTAATTATGAAGATTTGTTTAATCTTCAATTTGATTTCATATCTGTTTAGATTAATGATATAATTAATGACTTAATAATTTAAGTTTAATTTAGGTTTTGATTAGTATTTAATTGTATTTTTGTTTGATTAAGTTTAAGTTTAATATGATTAATTTGATTTACTTAATTACAGATATGTGATCAAATTAATTGTAGAATTAAGTGTTTGATTTGAATTAACTTTAATCGATTTATAAAGTTAATTTGGTTTATTAAGATGATGGATTAATTCATTAAGTTTGCATTAATTAGGTGTTTATTCAATTGGATTAGCTTAAGGTAATTAGTTTGATTAAGAGGTGTTTAAGTTAATTATTAAATTAAATAGATTTATTTAATTCTTAATGATGTGATTAATGACTTAATGATTTAGGTTTAATTTAGGTTTTGATTAGTATTTAATTTCATTTTGATTACGTTTGATTAGGCTTAGGTTTAATATGATTAATTTGATTAACTTAGTTTACTTGAAGGGTGTGATTATTAAATTAAATAAAGATTTGTTTAATTTTTAATTTGATTTCATATTTATTTAAGTTAATGGTGTAATTAATGACTTAAGTTTAAATTAGGATTTGATTAGCATTTAATTTTATTTTATGTTTGATTAAGCTTAAGATTAATATGATTAATTTGATTAACTTAATTAGTTTATTTAAGAGGTGTGATTAAATTAATTAGTAGATTAATTAGTGATTTGAATTAATTTTAATGTGATTTATAAAATTAATTTGGTTTATTAAGATGATGGGTTAATTTGCTAAGTTTGCATTAATTAGATGTTTGATTAATTAAGTTTGATTAAGGGTAATTAAAGTTTTAAATCATTAAATTAATTAAGGGTTTATTTAGTTAGGGATTGATGACTTAATTTCTCACATGTGAGTGATTTGATTTAGTTAAGTGTTTTACTTAAGTTTGATTTGATTAAAGGATTATTATTATTACTGATTAGATTAAGTGATTTAATTATTTATTTTTATTTCAATTAAACTTGATTATTCATAATCATAGCTAGGTTTGATTTTCTTCATTTATTATGTTCATTAGATTTCATTCATGTTTGATTTAGTTGTTAGGTTTATGTATTAATGGCTAATTAATTATCTTATTCCAAATGGATGTGATTTAATCATATGATAATTAAGTTTACTTTAACTTTATTTTGTTTAATTTGATTAATATCAAATGATTATGTTGAATTGGTTTGTTAATCAATTTGATTTTTAGTTTATTTAGTGATTAATTAGTTTCAGTTTATTTATATTCATTAAGGAGTTTCATATGATTAAGACTCCATGCTTAGTTTAGGTTTAGTTATACTAGTTTGACCCATGTTAAAGTTTCTTAATTTGTTGAATTTTAAGTTTGATTTAAGATTTAATCGTTTAATTGAGTTTTATATATTTAAATAGTTTAATCATGTTAAATTTAATTTTCTCTAAGAATGATATTTTTTTTAATTTGAGGTTTGATTGATGATTGCTTAGATGCTACTTCATTTCTGATTTTGATTTGATATTTAAATTATTTTTTTATTATATTTTAATTAACTCTTTAATTGATTAAACATTACTCTTAAGTGTTTGTTTAGGGTTCATTAGGATTCAAAAGATCACATTATTTTCTTAAGAGTTCTAGATGTAAATTGAAGTGATTTAAGATATTTTTGAAGATTTTTGTAAATTTCTGAATTTTAATTTTATTTATTTTATTAAAATGGACAATCTAAACTTCAAAATTTAATTTCTCCCATTCCATAAGTCTTTTTCACTTAAAATTTTTATAGTATGTGTGTTTTAATTTTATTTTCGATCCCTGAAAATTTTAACTTAATCTAACATATATTTTTGGTTTAATTAATAAAATTTAATTTTTATTAAAACTCAAATTAAGCTCAAAATAGTTAGTAAAATTTGGGGATTTTTGATTTGTTGGATTTCTCATGGAAAGATGAATCCAACGAGCTCTTGTTCATAATTTTTTGTTAAGTATTTTATTTTCTATGAATTTTTGAAATTTCAAATAATTTAAATTAATTTTTAAAATAAAAAAAAAGCGTGCGGCGTTAGCTATTGGGAAACCGGTCAATTGTGAGCAACCCGCGTGGTTGCTCGGACGTCAATCCGATTGGAAGGTCCGGTTCAAATCCGCGCGATCGAGGCGGATGGTGCGATCGAGCCATACGATCATGCTGACGCGATCGATGGTCCATTTATTAGGCAATCGAAGGCTGGATGTACGATCCACACAATAAGCCATCGATCCATTGGATTGGGCGGTGTTGTGGCGGTGAATAGTAAAAACAAGTTTTTCAAGGGAAAAATAGGGTTTTTTAAGTGAAAACTTATCTAAATGGGCTCATTTTCACATCGATTTGTACCAAAAAAATTTATATATTTTTAATTAGGATGATTTAAAGTAAAAATGCAGAATTATCTAGGGAAAATTTTTAAAATCGTAAGAAAATTAACACAAAATGCAAGAAATCCTAAGGCCAGCTAAAGTTTGGCAAAATTTACCTAGTCGGGGATGGTTTCTGGTGGCGGTGAAGATCTGAGCAAACTCCTAGGTATGTAAGGAAGCTTTAGAATGATATTTAACCCTAGCCTCCCTTTGAAATGTCATCTTCCAATGTTCTTTATCACCGTCGGAAAAATAACTATTTGCATTTTGAGCTCAAAATGACTCAAAGTGGAGATGGGTTCTTTTTTTTTTTGCTTTGGGGAGCTTTTGGGGGCTGAATGGTGGTGGAGAGAAAAGGTCTAAAGCCTCATTTCCCTCCTTTTATGGCAAAATCCATTCTTTTGAACTTTTTGGCTCCAAATTGATTATCATATTGCTTTGGTGGTTGGGATGAATGATGGATTTATTGAGGACTTTAAATTTTTGTTCCAAAGTCTTCTTTTCTTGTGATGACTCTATTCAATGCAAATATTAGGGAGGAGTTAAGTGCATGTGATGGGAGAATTAAATGAGGTTGGGTGGAATCCTATGGGGAGGATCCATGAGGATTTAAATGGGTTGGGTTCATTTTGACTGATCCCAAATGGGTTTGGGTTAGGTTTGATCACCCCCAATGGGTCATGACTTGCTCTCAAGGGATTTGGCTCAATTTGGGTCATATGGGTCATATTGGATCAAGTTGGCCAATTTGACTAAAATTAGCTTGAGTTATGAGTTGATTCATGTTCAATTGGCTAATTGAAGATGAATGTGTTCTTTGATTTGAATTAATTTGGATTTAGGCTAAATTGACCCTTTAGATTGGCTGGGGGTCAAGTTGACCAATTGGGTTCAATTGATTTGGATTTAATTATGGCTTTGGTCAAGTTCAATAATCAATTTGGAATGAACTTGAACCATTGGTTACAATCAATTTGGGTTAGATCATGATTTGACGATTTGGTCTTTTAGGCCAATTTGGGTCAACTTAGATCAAATGGCTAATTGGGCTTGGTTTGGCTCAATTGGTGGTCAAGTCATATTTAAATATTAATTTTAGGTTGATTCAAATCATTGGTTTCAATCAATTTGATGTAGGATGAGTTTTGGCTAGTTTTGGTTCATTTGGGCTAAGGGTTGACTTAGTCAAATGACTAAGTTGACTTGGTTTGACCCAATTGATTGCAATTAATTATCTAGGGTGATCAACAATGGTGGTGGAAGATTTTTTTAGCTTGGTTCAATCCAATTTGGGTTGGATTGAAAGTTGGCTCAAAAGGGTCCTTTAGGTCACTTTAGGTCAAGTGGACCTACGTGGGTCAATTGATTTGATTTTAGTTTGATTCAAGTTTTGTTGAACTTATATATGAGCTCTAGATTGAAATATAAATTCAACGGTAATCAATTTGGAGTCCAATAGGTTTTGGCTTAATTGAAAGTTTTAAGTCAAAAGAGCTAAGTTAGGCTTGACTCGGGTTGACTTGAATTTGGTTTGATGATTATAGGTCTTATTTATATTTGGATAAATGATCAAATGAATGATTGATTCGAGAGAAAATCCATTGATTTTGACTTGGTTTGGATAGAATTTAGCTAAGTCCAAAGAATTGGCTTAAAGGGCTTAGATTGAGTTTGGATTTGATTTTTGATATAGTTTTGGTCATTTGAATTTGGATTTCATTTATATTTGTGAATATAAATGAAGGAATAATTGATTTATAAAGAGATCAATTGAGTTTGATTTGATCTAAAGAGAATTTTGGCTAAGCTTATGAATGTGGTTCATATGGCTTAGGAATGGTCTTAGGATTTGAATTTGATTTTGGGTTTCAATCATTTGGAGTCAAATTTGAAATTAGATTTGAAATTTGAATTTGAATTTGAGATTTGGTTTGAGAATTGAATCTGAGTTTGATTTGAGAAAGTGCATCTAGATTAGGTTTAGGCTATAGGATAGGTAATTTTCTTAAGCCCTAAGGCATAGCCTAATCTTATGATTAACACTTCTAAGTTTTAAGGCTTAGATTAAGTGTTCACCTAATCACTAGAAGTGTCTTATGACTAAGGAGTTCTTAGTGTCTAGAAGAGTCCTAATTCTAAGGAGATAAGGTTAAGAGTTCACTCGAAAGTGAGGTCAACAGATATACAACCATATGAAAAGTAAATTTGTAATGCTCCTAAGAAATGAAAGGGGCCTAATGCAATTGACTTATGATTAATAGTTAATTATACTTAGGGATCTCACTTAATTATGATTTTCTCACACATGTGAGTCAATCATAATTTCATTAACTCTCACCTTGAGTTATTGAACACCCAAAGAGCTACCCAAAATCAATTAAAGGTTGCTTAGGTTAGGATCATTTGATTTTTTTTTTTTAATTTCATCAAGCTTTTAATGAATTGATTAAATATTTTGGTTATATTTTAATTTGAATGATGAAATTAACTTAGGGGAAAGGATCAAGGGCAAGGCCTCAATCCTAATCCCTAAATCATTTAAACATTCAATTAGATTTTGATTTTCTTATTTTGAAGATTTAATCACTTAATTAATCAATTAATCATTCCATTAACCTTTTAATTAATCTGATTTTTAAAGGTGAAGAAGATTTAGGAAATGAATTAGGAAAAGTATCCCCAATCACATTCCCTAAGTGATCTTACTGTTCAATAGGGATACTTATGTTCAAATGATTAATCAAGTTATTGTTCATCCTTTAATTATAATTAATTAGATTAAGAGAGTGATTAATGCTTACTCAAATAATTTTTCAAATTAAGCAATCAATAAAATCCCAGAAAAATAGGGAAGACAGAGGTCATCACTCTAAATATTAACATAAAATTTGAGATTAATTGAGTGTTTAATTAAGGTGTAATTAAGCTAATTAGAATTTTGATAAAACTCTAATTAAACTAAAGTCACCGTTCAAAATCAATTAATTATATTTTTTTTAGATTCTTCTCTGAAATATCTTCAAAATAAGTCTAAGTTTGCATTTTTTGGATTTTCTACAATTAGTTATGATTTTAGAAAGTTTCAGGATTAAAACCTAATTAATTAACCCTACTTAAGCCTTTAATCCTATCGGGCCATGTGGCTGCTAACACGGTGCACTTTTCACATGGTGCGATGGGATTGGTTATTTAAGTTATCACATTTCTGTGACTCGGCGTCGCTTTTCTAGTTTGATCTAAGATCGGATGGTCACGACCACGGGTTAAGGGGGAAATCAATGGATCTACTACCGGATTTGATCAAAGCCATTCATTTTGATCAACGAGATGGATGGCTCGTGATCTATCACGTTCACGGCGGAAAGAAGAAAGAGTTTTTCTCCACTCGATTGAGCTCACCTCTCGAATAGGATCAAATGGATCTTACACCATCTAAGAGCATGCAATCACATCCAATGGCTAGGATCCCTCGACATGGAGATTCTTTTCACAAAAGATCAACATACTGATGCCTAAAGCTATTATTTTGAGAAATTACCTCACTGGAGCTAATGTTGCCGGTAGCTTTACTAGTGGTAGGCCCTGAAGGAATCCGAGCTCAATTTGGTGTGGGAAGCTTGGTTGACCAATCCACGCGCACATGCCTCAACTTCAATCGAACTCCAATGTCCGGTGCTCGGGAAGCTCTGGAAGTGATTTGATCGGCTTTGATTGAGTATGAGGATGGTATATGCACAAGCAATTGGAGTTTGCTTGCATGGGGAGGAAGTTAGGACCGAAATGGAGGTGTCTGTTTGATTCTACGTAAGTAAGGCGAGGAAGAGGAGCTTGGGGAGTTGGGGAAGCTCCAGGGAGTTTCAAAATCCTCTCCTAAGCCGAATGAGATCGAATCATTGTCAAAACTAATTGAATTGAGGGAGTATATCCCTCAATTGAGCTAGGTGAACAGACAGGATCACTCCCATGAATCCCGTCGATTCACCATCGTCAAGTCATCGAAGGGGTCACCATCAATTCGAGGTGGATGAGTGGCTGAAGCTATGTCAGGGCCCTCAAGGCTTGATATGGGTAGGTGGGAGAGGATTTGGTTCTCCTTGCACTGCTCGGGTTCTGGGAGAGAGTGAGCTCTACTTGGTGAGTTCCCTAGTCCAAGGTAAGTTCTAGGGTGCTTAGAGGTGGGCTAGTGAACTCTAGGAATACCTCATTTGGTGAAAAGAGGGCTACTATGGGGAGTGCAAAAAATATTTTGCTACTTAGAGAAAGAATCCAAGGTGGAGGCTTTGTCCATTGGGTAGTCAACTTGAGGTGAGCTTGTTTGGCTTTTTAGCTAACTTGGGAGTAGCCTAAGGTTGGTTTGGGGTGTGCTTGGTTGGCCAATAGGGTTCCATGACTTAATTTTGGGTGACATGAGCTTATTTAGTCAAATGGATTCATGTAGGTTCATGTATGGGTTGGGTTGATCAATTGGCCCAAATTGGATCAAACCAAGGCTTGGGTTAGGCCTAAATCATGATTTGGATTATTTTGGCGTGACTAATTTGATATGGTTTAGCTTAAGTTTGAACTTGACTCATTTGGGTTCAAAAGGGTCAAATTGGTTAAGTTGACCAATTTGACCAATTTGACCAAATTAGGTTGGGTTAGGTGTTGAGTCAAGTTCAATTGCTTGATTGAAAATGATTGTAGGCTTTGGTTTGGTTTGATTTGGAATTAATTTGAATTTTGGTCAATTTGACCTTTTAGGTCAATTTGGGCTAGGTTGGGTAAAGTTGACCAATTGGTCAACTTGGGCTCAATCATGCTTTGGTTAAGTTCAATAAGTGATTTGAAATGAACTTGAGCCAATGGTTGCAATCAATTTGGGTTAAATCATGATTTGACCCATTTTGACTTTTTAGGTCAATTTGGGTCAACTTAGGTTAAGTGGCCAATTAGGCTTGGTTTGGCTCAATTGATGACTTGGTCATGTTCAATCATTGATTATGAATGGGTTTGGGTCAGTGGTTTCAATCAATTTGGCATATGATGAATTTTGGCTAGTTTGAGTTTCATTTAGGCTAAATATTGACTTGGTCAAAGGCTAGGTTTGACTTAGTTTGACCCAATTTAAAGTGGTTGATCACCCCATGATGATTGTTGATCATGATTGAGGTTTAGATGAGCTTAGTTCAATCCAATTTGGGTTGGATTAGAACTTAGCTCAAAAAGATCATTTAGGTCACTTTGGGTCAAGTAAGCCAAAAATGGGTCAATTGGCTTGATCAAGGCTTGACTCAAGTTTAATTGAACTCACATATGGACTTAAGGATTGGAATATAAATCCAATTGCAATTGGTTTGGAGCCAAATGGGTTTTGGTTTATATGTCAATTTTAAGTCATAAGGGTTAACTTGGGCTTGATTTATGTTGAGTTGGTTTTGGTTTGATAATGACAGTCTATGTTCATATTTGGATCAATGATTGAAGGAATAATTGAATCATGAAGAAATCCATGAATTTTGAGTTGATTTGGGTTTCATTTAACCAAGTTAAAAAATTTGGCTAAAAGGGGTAAAACTGATAATTTTGTTTGATTTAAGTTTGGTTTTGGTCATTTGAATTTATATTTCATTTATATTTGTGAATATAAATGAAGATATAAATGGGTCATAGAAAATCACTTGAGTTTAGAGTGATTTGGAAGAAAATTTGATTAAACTTAGGGATGTAGGTTGAAAGGGCTAATTTAGGTTTTGACTTGGTTTGATTTATTTTTGGTCATTGGAGGGTGAGTTTCATTTATATTTTATGAATATAAATAAAGGAATGATTGATTTATAAAAAAAATCAACCAAGTTTGAGTTGACTTGAAGGAATTTTGGCTAAGCACATGAAGGTGGCTCATATGACTTAGGAAGAGATTTTTGAAATTTGGAGTTAATCATGGGTTTCAATCATTTGGAATTTATAATTGACTTATGATTTGGAATTTTTGGTTTGAGATTGAATTTGATAATTAAGAAAATCAATTGGGTTGGGGTTGATTTGGATTTGGTTAAGGCCAGGTCCATAAGATAAAATTGAAAGGGCTTAGGAAGGGATTTGGAGTTTGAATTTGGTGATGGATTTCAGTCATTGGATAGTTGAATTTGATTTTGGGGTTTGAAATTTTTAATTTGAGGTTTGGTTTGAAAGAATGAAACAAGGATTTGGTTTGAGCTATAGGGTAGATAAGTTTTCCTAAATCCCTAGTGCACAACCTATTCCTATGGTAACTCTTCTAAGTCTCTAAGGTTATATTTAGTGTTCACATAATCACTAGAAGTGTCTTAAGACAAAGGAACTCTTAGTGTCTATAAGAGTCATATATCTATGATGAGGAAGTTAAGAGCTCACACCAAAAGTGAGGTCAACAATGAGATATAGATATATAATAAGGCTTTCATATTGATTTAGTTGTGCTCAATAGATGAGATCTTAAGAGTAACTTTATAGAAAATAATTGCAGAAGGTTTATGGATCAATATGAAATTATTATACATGATCAAAAGTCAGGCTAATAAATTTTATTTAAAAGCACAAATTATAGTTTCTTTAGATACAAAAATGATGTTAATTAAATTACATTTAAATGAGTTTAATAAATCACATTTGAATGAGTTTAATTCAATCATTTAAGATTTAAAGAAGATTGATATGATTGTTGATGATGAAGATCATGTTTTATACTTACTATTATTTTCACCTTACGTATTTTTGAAATACCATTTTATATGATCATAATATAATAGATTTAGAAGTTATAGAAATTTCACTTTTCTAAAAGAGGTGATTTCTAAATACCAAGGAGGTGACAACTAACTGACAATTTATTGTAAGTTAGAAATAGATTTAATGATTCTAATCATGGTTTGAGTAAATCTATAAATAAATTTAAAGATATCACTTATTTCAAGTATGAGAAGAGAAGACATAAAGAAGAACTAATTTGCTTTAATAAAGAGTAAATGATGAACATAAAAAAGATAAGTTAACTGATGCAACAACTTTTATAATTTTTTTTCTCATTATAAAATTAACTATGTTCATTTAGTGACAAAAGAATGGAAGAGCAATAAATTTTAGAATAAACTTATTCTAATAATATATATTCTAATTTAATTTTTTTTTGCATATTTATATAAAAAATATAAATATGTGCAATATTGAAGGTTCTAGCACTATAAAATTAAATATATATAATGTTGCAACTATATCATTGATTGACTCAAGTTCATTTCAAATTGATTATTTAACATGATCAAAGTCTTGATTGAATCTAATTGACCCATTTAGCCCAAATTGACCTAAAGGGTCAGTTTGGCCTAAATCATTTCTAAACTCAAATTGATTGAAATCAAAGCCTACAATTATCTTCAAATGATCAATTGAACATGGACTAATGCCTAACCCAAGCCAATTTGTCCAATTTGGCCAAATTGGTCAACTTGACCTATTTGACTCATATGAACTCAAATGTGTCAAATTCAAATCCAAGCTAAAGGTATTTGCTATATTTGAAGAAGAAATTAATATATTTGAGTGCTTTTAATGTTGTAGAATATGTTTTGTCTTTTTTTTAGATGCTAATACCCTTATTGTCTATAATGATGCATTAGTTGTCATATTAATAGACTTTTTGTGTTGCATAATGCAATGTCACATGCTGGTGTATTAGATTCAACAACTATGATGATAACTTATGAAATCGAAAATGATAATAAGAACATGATATCATGCACCAAAAGTAAGAATTGTAAATTCTATTACATAAAATTTTAAAAGAGCATTATAACATAAAATTTCTATCATGCAAAAGCATCTAAAAGATAAATATCATTACATGATGAGCAAAATTTTAAAATGAAAGAGTAATATAATAATACAAAAGGAGTTAATAGGTTTACCTGTGATGAATTGAGGTATTATAAAATCTTAGTTAACCTTCATGATTGATGATAGAGGTGTATGCATAGAAGTAATTCAAACATAAACATTAAGCTAGTATATTGAAGATATAGATTCAAGTTAAATATTGTTACATATAAAATTTAATTCCATTAATTATTTTTTGTAAAATTTTATATTGATTTTTCACTATCATTGGTTGCCATAAAATCCTAATCAAAGGCTATTGAAAACATCTTAAATGGATGCTACCACCAAGTTTTAAATAGTGGCTACTATCAAGTTTTAAATAAGAGTTATCATAAGAATTTAGAAATTAGGTCACATAATTCTTTAATGGCGGTTGATAAGAAATTTTATAAGGCGAACACTTTACTATACAAACTCATATAACTCTTACCTGTATAACATCAATAAGAAGAAACAAAAAATAAATGAAAGAAAGAAGAGAAATGAAAGAGTTGTCATCCATAAAAAAAAATGATGAAATCCTTTTAATAATAGGAGTTCTAAGACTTCCTCAAGGAAGAAGTAATTTCTCTCTAGTAGAAAAAGTGATATCTTTATCAATATATATATAACAAAATATAATTCTTCATGTACCTTTTTGCAACTTTAAGGAATCTTTGATCTCTTTGCAGCCTCAAATATTAGCTTATTTAAATCATAATTCAATATGTTTAAATTTTAGCATTTTTTGTGGTTCTTGACTCTTTTATATTTACTTTATGTCTCTTCATACTTTTCTTTAGATTGAGAGTATTATTTTTCCTAACATATAATACGTCCAATCTTAAGCAACTCTTTGCCTTCTTAACAAATATAAGGACTTGACTTTGTTTCTTACTTGAAAGTAAGTCTCTTGCTCCATATATTATCTTCCAACAAAAAGACTTCCAAAAATAACTTATTTTGGCTTTTCTTCTAAAACAAATTGGATCATTTTGAAGAGTTAAGGCTAACTAGCTTTAGAAGGAGAGGGTGACCTAAAATTTATGTATATAAAAACTAGGGGTAACTTGAATCATCATTATATTAAAGCAATCAAATTTCTTTTAGTACCTATTATAAAGCTAAGAATATTGCAGTTATTATTATTATTATTTTTATTAATCCCTACAATTAAGGGTTTTTCTTTATTTTATTATTATTATTTATTTACGTACTCTTCTAGCTCCTTTCTTATTATGGATTTACAATACCTTAACATTGCTCTTTTTGCTAACCAAGACATACATTTGATGTGTGATCTTTAATTTGGGATAAAAATGCCACACATATGAATTATTTATCAAGGCTTGGACCAAGTGAGTCAATTAACATGTCATTAATGTAGTGCATCATTTCTTCAAATAAATTCTAACATTTCTAATCTTCTCCATGCAATTAATCTTATTAATAATAATAAACTTGTTATTATTTGTACACATCTTTTAAGATCATTAGGAAGATCCTAATTAATTCGTTAAAACCTCTTCGTTCTACTTTCATTCATCTAGCTTAAGATGCCTTTATTAAACAAAGTGATACATTTGAGAACACCATGCAAAAGGCTAAAATGATCAAGGAATTCTATTTAAGAATTTTTTACATAAACATTTGTGCTCAAATTAAGATAAAGTAATTAGTAATTCCCATATACATTTTTTTTTCTCTACATAATAGAAGCCAATGGTATCATTGCCTTCTTAATTAATTGGATTAAAGCTTGTAATTCAAAAATGTACTTTTTATGGTTAGCAATGGGGCATTTTTAAGTTCAAAGATTAAATGAATATGAGCTCATATGATTTCTCTTATTAATATGCCCATTTTGACTACAAATACACAATATATGATATAGTTTGACAAGTATACTAAAATCATGAAATTTTACATGACATTTATGTTCTTCTTTTGTGCTTATTTGTATTCAATCATAATACTTTTGGTGTTATGAGATTCATATCATTGAAATAATTAGTTTCAATAATTTTGATGATATTTGATTTTAAATTTTGAAAATTTTAATTTCAATTTTACATCAAAATTTATTCTTGAGAAGATGAGTTTTTTGCCGACATCTCATTTATCATCTATTTTCACACTTCAAAATCTATGTTGTTTATAAATAAATTGGGTCTTAAAATTTTATTGAACAAATTATAATTAAAAAAATAAGTATGACTACTACTTGGAATGTAGATCGCTCCTTAAGGCCATTAATAAATAAAATCTTTTTAATCATAATTATACCCTTCTTTAAAATTAGCATAATAATTAGAACAAAAAATATCTAAAATAATTGGCTTCGAATCTTAAGAGTACTCAAGATTTTTCTTAAAGACTTAATTGAGATTTAAAAGTCATAAAATTGATGAAAAAAGCAACTATGGAGACCTAAAAATATTGGAATAGCTTATCTAGGCCTGAAATTAAGCTTCAATATGCATAGCATTATGAGCTAAATGTTCAACCAGTTGGTTGTTGGCTATCATCATTGGCATCACTACACATTGGGCCTTTGTTATTCACTATTCATGGATGCAAGAAGGCAATGGGTCACATTTTCTTTAAGGAAATTGGATATATTATGACAACATATGGAAAACAATCCTAACATCCTAAGATTAACAAATATTTTTTTTCAATGCATGACAACTAAATCTTCAATTAAGAATAATATCATCCAACCAACAAAAGCTAGCTAAGTCTAACTTTAAAGAATCATCATCATAAGAACTTATTTAATAAAGAATATCATCACATATTATGGAACTCAAAATATACAAAATCAATAATATCTCAGAATTGATCAATTTGATGCCACTTGCTTAGGGCCTCCTCACCATCACATTAAAGTTTCTTCTCTACCATATCCTCACCATGACAATTTTGATACTGCCAATTCAACCCATTTTTCTTATACTAACCAATTAGCTCATAATCTCATATATTTTTTTTTGGTAAACTTGATCTAACCTCACTCTATTAACACCCTTTTGTGTTATTATAAGTGACAAAAGTTAATGTCTTATTCAATAAAAATTTCTTTTGAGGGATATAAATTAAGCATCATTTTTTTTTGGATTGATGCAATTCTTGTAGTATTCAAATTACTCACTATCAGTTCTTTTGATTGGTCCTTAAATTATAATAAATAAATCAATTACTCTAAAACTATCATACATATTCAATATGCTTTTAATGTGCTTATTTTTCAGGTCTTTCCTACCAAATTAAATAAACTCATCCACATTATATCGATTACACAAACCTTTTATCAAGTGGTTCATTAGCAAATCAAAGGTTTACAAATGAATCCTCTAATCTTTTGAGATATGGTTGAGCGATGGCGAGACCCTCAATGGTTTTTATTTTAAGGATTTCTTTAGAGGCTCACCAAATTCTAAGAATAGATCTTAAGTTGCTATGATGTAACTTCTTGGATGGCTTTGCTTTAGACTTTTATTACTCTTTATTGATTTAAGCGATAGCCTGCATCTATATTGATATTGCTCATCAAGTTGAAGCATAGATTATTACTAAAGAGGCCCTAAGTGCCCATCAAAAGTAGTTTGATAAATCATCAAATAGACATTAAACCCATAGCAAGAACTTAGTTATCCTCCCCCATTGAAGACCAAAGGAGTCATTCTCAAAAGTATAAATTTCTTAATTACAACCAATTAAACATGTTTGGGTCAACATTTTAATGAGTATCCATAATATTAAATATCCAAGGTGGCGAAAGCTACTTAAAATTTTGAACAATGGAGATTAACCCTAATATCATCATTTTCACTATTCAAGAGAGGATTTAATAAAAATATCATTTGAAGAAAGAGATTGAATATTTAATTCACCAAATTTATTGCATGTTACAATATTCATGTTATTAAAGAGAGAAATGTTAATGTCATAGTTTTATATGAAAATTTATCATATATATATATATATATATATATATATATATATAAATCGATATTGCAAGAGACACTAAAATTTTTATAATGAGCCCACCTCTTATTTTAAAAATAATATTTATATATTGAAGATTCTTAAGAACAACAATTGACCTATCTTTATTTTATGTAAAAATTCATTATTTTATATTTTAAATTTCTTATATTTTTCTTATATGTAGTACTTTTAATGAAGCTATGTGCCTACCCTCATCTATAATTTGGGTTCAAATCATAAATTAGGATAGATAATATATTATCTTGAGTTTTTTATGATAAAAAATCATAGAATCTTTCTCTTCTCTCCTTTTCTCTTTTTCTATCGCCAATATTATCAATGTAGATATGGTTCACAAATAAATTTTAATATATTGAGATTATACCAAGCCATAATTTTGATAAAAAGTTTCTATTAAAAATTTAATCATTATATATTCATTTTAAAATTAATTTTAGGATATATAAAGTATTAAATTAATTATATAGTATAATATTTTAAGTAATATTATTATATGTATTTAAACTTATTATAATTCTTTTATTATATTATAACATTAGTTATATAATATTGAAATATTATTTGTGCTATTGAATGATTATAATAATATAATTATGATATATTTATAATTTTATTTTATCTATAAGTTATATAGATTAAATGTTATAATATTTAAACTTATGAAAATGAAGTTAATTTTTCTAAAGTTTTAATATGTTTTGAAAATATATGACACATATAGGTATTTGACACAACATTATAAATTTAGGACATGAACATGAGGACACGAGGATAAGGATAAGAGAACACGAATATAAGACACGGACAAGAGGACACGAATAAGTATCAGATATTGCACGTCACTAATTCTAGAAGTGTCGATGCATCATGAGTTAAACCTTTTGTCTAGTTAAATCATTATCATTCTTCATATAAGAATAACTTCATATTTTTTTGACAAATACATGGAAGAATTTTTATCTTTGAGATTGGGTCTTTCAATCATGCTCAAACTCTTTTTCAATGAAAAAAAATATATTTTAGAAATATAAAATGCATAGATTTTTCAATATAAAATAAAAAAAATATTATTAATTATAATATATGATAATATAAAAATATTAAATGCAATATCTTAAATTAATTAATGGCTAAGAAAATATTATTTTGTTGCGTCTAACCAATTACGGTGAGTAAAGTTTCACCCATTGTGAAATCCTATACTGCGTATTTAAAGTGAACAAGAAAACTCAATTTTAACGTGCAAAACCTCGAAAGAGGGAAAAACCATGGGACTAGTAAAAGCTTCCACTATGTATATTTTGAGATCTTCTTCCGATCGGGATTAATTATATATAAGAAAGGGACAGCGGTTGCAGTAATGGACGAGCGGCGATGTGAAGTTGACGATGTTAATGATAAGTTAATGACGATGTTGGGATGGCCGGCGATAGTGATGATGATGGCAAATGATGGTGCATGAGAGATCAGATGGCGAGGGCGATGATGGCGGAGGCGGTGGTTGATGACCGTCAGTGGCACGGTGCTTGGAGGATCTTTAGAGCTCTCTCTCTTGCCCCCTTCTCTTTCACTTGGCCTCCCCCATATGAGGAATGGGGACTATTTATAGGTGGAGTGGCGACCAGAAATACATGCAAAATCGAACCACTCTCCAATCGGACGGCTCATGATGATTCCGATCATATAATGTATTTTGTGTATTTGAATGCTCAAATGAAGTTGGAATTGTAAGATCTTTGGCTTGTTGGAACCAGCTCATCGAGGCGCTGATTTGACCATAAACACTCCATATTGAGAGCTTTTTAGGAATTTAAGCGATGTCTCAAAGTTTCCAATGTTATTTTAAGTGCTTGATCTCGACCGGTTCAATTTTCGATTAGTTTGCTTTGATCAAGATTTGCTTGATTAGAGGAATTTTAGGGTCATATCGGTTGCCCCTATTTTTGGATGATATTATCTCAACCATCAAAAATATATATATGTCAAAATAGTAAATTCTTCAAAAAAATTCTTGTCCATTAACCACATATTTTGAGAGCAGATCTTCATGTAAGCACAAGATTATGACTACGGAAGCAGATGCACAGCCACAAATATGTGTAGGTATGTGCGAGCGTGAAATTTCGAGGTTATGGACTCATGCAGACATTTACGGGCGTTTGCAGGCACAAGGTTTCAGGTTGGATTATGCAGAACGGGCTGCAAGAAATTGCTAGTAGTCAGCTTGATAGTGAAGAAAGGTCTTTGCGGGCCTCTGGGTCAATGGCGAATAGCTGAAAAACGGCCGCAGCTTTCTGACAATGGTGAACAAATGAAGCTTGATCAGCGGGTCATGAACCGCCATGGCCGAATGTGCGGCAGTGGGTCGAGTCTGTGGGTCTGGTCGCGTTCTGCCGGAGGCTGCAGTGAACGGCGTCGCGTGGTGTGATTCATGAAGCGCAGGCCGTGAGGTCGCGGAGCAGCGGGCGAAGCGGTCTATGAGCAGCGGCAGGCGGTATGAGCGTGAATGACGGCGAAACAGCGCGCTTGCGTTGAAACCATGGCGTCAGGCCGAATATGAGCGATGGTGCGCTTACGTTTATGCGCCAGCGCTCGGACGAATAATGATTTTGAGCGGTTTGTGCGGTTTTGGGATTTTACCCTTTTGCCCTAAAGTCTATAAAACCCCAGGGAGAAGGCACCTTCTCTTCTTCTTGAGAGAAGGTCGTTTGGAGGCGATCAAGGCCCACGGTACTTACGTCGTTGTTCCGATTTTCCCTCGAAATAAGTGTTAACCGGCCTCGTTGGACCGTCCGGGCTTGGAGGCGATCAAGGCCCGCATTACATACGTCGTTGTTCCGATTTTCCCTCGAAGAGGCGTGAACCTGGACCGTCGGGGTTTGGGCGATCAAGGCCGGTACTTATGTCGTTGTTCCGA
Organism: Cymbidium sinense; assembly: GCA_021442155.1. Lineage (NCBI taxonomy): Eukaryota > Viridiplantae > Streptophyta > Magnoliopsida > Asparagales > Orchidaceae > Cymbidium > Cymbidium sinense. The sequence continues at coordinate 27,680,168 of CM038221.1, read as the reverse complement.
TTTTCCCTCGAAGAGGCATCAACCTCGTCGGACCGTCAGGTTTGGAGCGATCAAGACAACCCACGTGTTCGGTTTTCCCTCGAAAGCGTCAGCCGACCGTCGGGAGTTTGAGGTGATCAGGCCCATGTACGTTGTTCGATTTTCCTCGAAGAGCGTCAACGACCTCGTCGGACCGTCGGAAGCGATCAAGGCGTGTGGTCGTTGTTTGGTTTTCCCTCGAAGATGCCGGCCTCGTCGGACCGTCCGGGTTTGGGCGATCAGGCGCGGTACATCGTCTTGTTCGATTTTCCTCGAAGAGGCATCAAGCGGCCTCGTCGGACCGTCCGGGTTTGGAGGATCAAGGCATACGCGTTGTTGTTCCAGCCTCGAAAGAAGCGCCGGCCACCGTGGGACCGTCCGAGGTTTGGAAGCGATCAGTCCGCGGTATTTCGTTATTCCTCGAAAGCGTCAACCGACCTTCGGACCGTCCGGGTTTGGAAGCGATCAAGAGACGATAGCCGAGCAGGGTTGGCAACGATTACAACGATGGCAACCATGGTAGTGGCCAGCGGACTGCGCGCGAGGTTGGCGAGATAAAGCGATATGTGTGAGAGTATGGATGGTGGTAGCGCAGCAGTGGTAGCAGCAGAAAGCATGACCAAAACGATGGTTAGCCAAGCACTCAGCAATGATATACCGCAAGTGTCAACCAGGTAGCAACAGTAATCCCAGTGCAACAATGTCAACCAGTAGCGGCAGTAATGGTGTGAGATAACCGGATCGTGATAACCAAAGATTATCAGCAGTGGCCAGCAGCGACCGCAGTGTTAGCGGCAATGAAGAAATCGATACGCGATATAGCGGCAGCAGTAATGGCAGTGGCGATCAATGTGGAGGATGTGGCGCAACAGTGGTACCAGCGGATTCACCGGTGCGTCGGCAACAGTGTTTGCGGCCAGCGAAGTGGTGTCGATAGCCGGCGCAGTAGTTAGCGACCTGGGAAGTCAGTTGGCGACCAGCTGTCAGCGAGGATGCTGATGATGTGGTAACCAGCGAGATTGTCAGCGATATGGTCCAACGGTGTTTAGCGAGCGGCAACGATGAAGAAAACCTATCAAGGTTGTTTGTCGAGTAGCACGCGATGGCGTTAAGAGGTTGAATTGAATCCGAGATTTTGACCCATCGAGGTTGTTTGTCGAGTATTACCGATGGCGTTAACTATGGAAGAGGTTGAATTGAATCGATGATTTCGACCCATCCGGTTGTTTGTCGAGTGTTACCCGATGCGTTAACTTGTATGGAAGAGGTCGAATTGAATCGAGGATTTTGACCAATCGAGATTGTTTGTCGGTGTTACGATGGCGTTAAGTATGGAAGAGGTTGAATTGAATCGGCGGATTTTGACCCATCCGAGGTTGTTTGTCGAGTGTTACCCAATGGCGTTAACTGTATGGAAGAGGTCGAATTGAATCGAGAATTTTGACCTATCCGAGGTTGTTTGTCGTGTTACGATGGCGTTAACTGTATGGAAGAGGTCGTGAAGTCCACCAAGGACCTTTGACCTATCTAGGTTGTTTGTCGAGTGTTTGCTCAATGATGTTAACGATGGCGTTAACCGTATGGAAGAGGTCGTAGGAAGTCACCTTTTGACCCATCCAGGTTGTTTGTGAGTGTTTGCTCAATGATGTTAACGATGGCGTTAATATATGGAAGTAGGAAGTTCATGACCTTTTGACCTATCTAGGTTGTTTATCGAGTGTTACGATGGCGTTAACGTATGTAAGAGGTCGTCTGGCCGGATTTTGACCTATCGAGATTGTTTGTCGGTGTTACAGATGGCGTTAACGTATGGAAGAGGTCTGGAAGTCCACCAAGGACCTTTTGACCTATCTAGGTTGTTTGTCGAGTCTTTGCTCGATGGCGTTAACGTATGGAAGAGGTCGAATTGAATCCAAAATTTTGACCTATCCGAGGTTGTTTGTCGAGTGTTACCCGATGACATTAACTGTATGGAAGAGGTGGGAAGTCCACCGGACTTTTGACTATCCTAGGTTGTTTGTCGAGTGTTACCCAATGGCGTTAACGTATGGAAGAGGTCAATTAAAACATCCGTTTGTGGTTGTAGCCAAAGTTGCTTAACAACCCGGTCTTGTTTTTCCATGAGTATGATTGAAAAATCATAATTTTCAAAGCTATATCTCTTCTCAATGTTGAAATATCCTCCAACTTTGACTTGTTTCTTGGGATGGAAATTGATTAGATGTTTAACATGAGTGATCTTCTGAGATTAAGAGTTGCCCCTCAGTTCTCGACAGAATATGAAGGAACAAAGTTTGATGAATCTTCATTCTTCGCTTGCGCTCTTTAAATGTTGAAATGCTCCACCTCGATGGTGGTTTTGATCTTATTGAGAAACTTGGTCGTCATACAAGATGAAATAATGGGAATCAGTAATCCCACAGACGGCGCCAAACTGTTGCGTGCTAGAAAACCAATTGCGGTAGAGTAAAAGTTTACGCCTTAGCCTTGTTGTGAAATCCAGCATATACACAGGTATTTAAAGAGTGAACAAGAAGACTCCAGAAATTTTAACATGGAAAACCTCGAAAAGATGGAAAACTGGGCTGCGATAAAAGCTTCCATTATGTATCCGTTTTAGAGTATAAGATCTTCGATCAAGGATTACGGTGTATATGAGAAAGGACAACGATTCTTGTAATGAATGTTGTGACGATGTTGGCGGCGATGTTGGCACGATGTTGGCGATGAAGTTCGATGATGATGTGATGAAGTTTGGACGATGTTGGCGTTGATGGACGATAGTGGTGGTGATGATGATGCAACAATGGTCGACGGCGAGGATCAGCGGTGGCGAGGCGATGGCGGCGGTGGTTGACGTCAGTGGCGACTGTGCTTGGAGGATCTTTAGAGCTCTCTCTCTCTCTTCTTGCCCCCTTCTCTTCTCTCCTGGCCTCCTCATATGAGGATTGAGGCTATTTATAGGTGGAGGAGTGGCGTCCACATGCAAAATCGAACCACTCCTCCATGGACGCTCATTCCTCAATCATATGATATATTTTGTGTATTTGAATGCTCAAATGAAGTTGGAATTGTAAGATCTTTAGCTTGTTGGAACGGTTGTGAGCTCGATTTGACTATAAACACCTCATATTTGAGAGTTTTTAGGAATTTAACCGATGTCTCAAAGTTTCCAATGATATTTTAAGTCTTGATAACCAGGTTTGATTCGATTAACTTGCTTTCGACATCAAGATTTGTGCTTCGACTAGAGGAATTTTCAGGGTCATATCAATTTTTAAAATAAATATTAAAATTAATAAATATTAATAAAAATGTAAAAAATCTTTATTCGATATAATTCCATCAAAGTCCAAAATATAATACATTTGTCCTCAATATATTATACAAATACTATAACATTATTTTTTTAATTTATTAAAAATGAAAAAAGGCACACGACATACAATATGGTCCACATTTTAAAATAATATTTTAATGATCCTAATCCTGCGTGTTACTACATTCCTGGACATTCCATAAGAATCACTAAGGGTGTTTGACAACAGATTTATTAGAGATTTAGCCATCTAAATCGTAAATCCTACCAAATAT